>OX463843.1:17634317-17684060 GCA_949825065.1 Odontocerum albicorne
ATTTTGTAGACGTATCATATTTGTGGTTTTGCAAAGTGTAAACCGATATCTAGAGCGTTAACAAGATTCGCAGTCAATTTCAACGTCATAAAAAATAATATATTGAAATTAACTCCTTTTTTTATTTTTTGAGACATTACTCGTAACATCCTCATACTAAGTTATTTTTGCTAAATTGTTTTGATATAATTTTAACACAGTTTTAATCCATTTAATGAGGTACACTAGTTTGAATTGTCTATGAATGGAAAAGTACTGTGATACTTGAGGTTTCCTTTTGTGTAGTAATATAAATTCGATTGAGATGATATAATTTTCGCACTGCACGACGACAGGTACATCAAATATCTAGTAACAAATTATCCATCAGACCAAGTATGGCATGAATTATCCGATGAGCGTCAAGCAGTCCAATTAGCGAAGGGCGACACGCGACACAATAGCCCAACAAGGCATTGTTATAACGAAGCACTGGTGCAATAATTAATTAATAAATGTGTTGTTGTACTATCATATTGCTCAGCGACCGTATATCGTGTATTCTGATCCGTACCGCAATTTAGGGAGATATCACATAGACAGATTCCCGCAGTATAAATGCATCTTCTCAGGCATACGACGACATGAATATTATACCTAGACGAACTATATTGAAACTCTGGTTCATACGTACAGATTTATTATTGTAACATATTGCTATCGTACAACACGTCCGTTGTATAGAATACAAACTGGAAAGTTTATTGGCATGTGATAATATATTCCAATGAACTAGAGAGATAGATCGCCCTTGCACTCCACAGTTCGAATAACAGTTGTTAAGGGTAGTTCTGCATGTGTTCAAAGAATCGGAGGATTCATCGTAGGACAAACCAACGTAAACCTCGTAGTAATTCTACTTCGTGTGGAATACTAGTAAAATGTAATAAAAATAAGTGTTCATTGTTTGAGTTTGGCACGACGATAACGTCTAAATTTTCTTTGGAAAATATCCGTGTACAGCATATTTAATACATTACTCTCTTTCGTTAGCATTTCCAATTCGGTTCCAAAAAGCGTGTTCTGAAATTCTAAAACTGAACAATACGCGTAGTTTCAAATTGAAGTAAATATGACTAGTGTTGGCGATAGGCAAAATCAAATCCAATGAATTATATTGAACAAAATCGGAAATTCGGCGAAATGTTTTTTTTTTTTTAATTAAACTGAATTTCAAACAATTTTGTTCGATTGGAATGTTTTTCATCAAATATGCCTTTGATACGCCGTTTTTCATCAAATATGCCTTTGATAAGTGGGATACGCCGTAATTTATAATAGTGTAAAAAGCCGACGTCTGTTTGTCTGTTATATATTCGAACACTCGTAAACGGCTGAAGTGGTTTTTATGTAGTTTTCATCAGAATATTATTCTTTAAGGATATACTTATATAAAAAAAAAGGTACGGAATCAATATTAAGTTTTTTTTTCAGAATTAACAAGTCTTATTACGTGCTGGTTACTTCTATGGTTAATGTAATTATATACATATTTGATCCTATGATATACGTCTCCGTGCATCTCATTATTAGCCGCCATATTACATAGTGTGTCGCAGGTAAAACATTTCCAACTTGAAAAATATGTATTTTTTTTACTTCTCAGCTTTTTGGTGCCATAATGTTGTTATATATAGCCCCTTCCGAGACAAGTATGAACTGGTCCTTGAAGCGTGATAACACAGAATACATATGACGGAAGTCTTGCAATAAACGGGAATATAGAATGTTCCAGGTCAGTCTACCTTGAATACTTAGTCGATGAAATCAGGCGAATAGCTGACATTTTTAAGCGTTTCACTTCGTCGGACTTTATGTAGGTTTTGGAACGTCGGACTTTATGTAGGTTTTGGAACGAAAAAGTTTGATGCATTATATCCCACGCCTGGGAAAAAAGTCTATTTTTGAAAACATACATGGATCGCATATTTTAAAACGATTCGCACCAAATCTGACTTATCCATTCTACGGTGGACTCGGGTTAAAACGCGTGTGACCGCTATTCTATGTAATCAAATGCATGCATGCATGTATGTATGTATGCGTGTATGTACGTGCCAACCATTTAACTGAAACCAGTCCATCATAGACTATTTAGGAGTGGACCAATATGTATAGCAATATTTATCCAGGACAATGATTTTCCTCTCTTCTATTCCAGTCAATTAATCCGACATCAGTCTTAAAAAACAGTCTCCATGTATTAATATATTTTACATGCAGGTTGATTGCTTGAAATGTATATATGTATGTTTATATTTGTAATGTTTTTCCTTTTTCTAAGGTACTAATCAATTCATAACTGAGTAAAAGTATTAAAATGAATTATTATTGACGACAATTGGTCTCAACACAGATACGATATGCACCTTTTCGTACAAAAGCGACCAAGCGAAATCTGCTTTTAGTGTGTGATCGATTTTTAAATGCCTCTATATTTATGAAGGAAGCTCGAATGGCTTTCAAGTTTGCCTACCCCTGATCTCGTTCCGTATGAAACATATTAATTGTAACTTTCAAAATATCAAATTGGACAAAAAGCTGTAACTAGATTGCGCAGATATTGAATATTCGATGAACGTTGACTAATCCTCCTTCATACGAGTATTAATTAGTACCCAGACTCATCTCTAACGTGTCAAGTCGCACTCTTCAAATACTGTTAGTGATTGGAAAATACACTTCACAGGAATTTATTCTTAAATTCGTAATAAAATATATATTTTATTGGGATTTGCTCCCAAATTCAAAACGAAAATATTTATTTAAAAAGGTTCAAGAGAAGAAATGTAACAATTATAAAAAAATGCACATGGAAGCCGTTTGGTTTTGACATGGAGTATGCATAAAATACAATGAAAATAAATTAAAACCGAAATTCATATTAAATCTGATTAAGAATGGCAATTCAATTATATAAAAAATAATACATTAAATTTGGAAAAAAGCATTTGAAACCAAATCACACAAATAAGACTTTCACTTTTTGTACTGTAATTTTGACATAAAAAAACATTAAAAAAAACAAATAAACACATTTTTATGTTCTACGAGGGTCATCCAGACAGTAAAGTTACAAGGGCTCCTGAGGCCGGGGGAAATTTTTTGTTCCGAAGTTGGCGCACCTGGCGTGTAGGGGGGACCCTAACGGTCAGTTTGTTTGGTCCCGCGTGTTTGTTGGCCATTTCGTTGTCACAGTAAATTCTTCCGATGGAGGTCGTCGCGCGCTCCCGCCACCTCCCGTCCGTGCGAGATCCGCGCGGTCATCCGTTTTTTTTACTTTGCAGAACAATACCATCGCGAATATCCATCGGAAGCTCGTGGAAGTTTATGGTAGTGATGTGATGAGTCGACAACATGTCACGAAGTGGGTTAGGTTGTTCAGAGAAGGCCGTACTGATACGACGAGGCAAGGCAGTGATTTCTGACGAACTTGTGCCATAAATTGAAGAACAAGTGCGAAATGACCGCCGTGAGACACTTGACGACCTTCACGAAGAATTTCCTGACATTTCTCGAAGTTTCCTTGGTGATATTGTGTCGGAAAAACTTGGTTACAAGAAGTTGTGAGCGAGATGGGTGGCCAGAATGCTCCCACCGGAGCACCGTCAAAATCGCGTGACCGCCGCGCGTGAATTTTTGGATCGTTTTGCACAGGAGGGAGAAGCTTTTCTGGACTCTATCGTGACGGAGGATGAGACCTGAGTGTGTCACTACACTCCAGAATCTAAAAGACAATCACTTCAGTGGCGTCATTCATCTTCCCCAGCCACCAAAAAGTTCAAGACGACCCATTCAGCCGGAAAAGTCATATCATCTGTTTTTTGGGACCGTAAGGGGGTCCTTTTGGTTGATTTTTATGCCTAAAGAGACTACCATTAATGCAGAGGCTTACTGCAATACCCTAAAAAACTCAGAAGAGCCATTCAGAACCGCAGAAGGGGAATGCTGACCCGGGGAGTCAGCCTCCTGCATGACAATGCCAGGCCCCACACCGCGCGAGTTTCACAGGAGCTGCATCGTTTGGATAAGATATTGCCCCCCCCCCCCCCCCCCCCCCCCCCCCCCCCCCTATTCACCCGACTTGGCGCCTTCGGACTATCACCTTTTCACTAAACTAAAGGAGTTTTTGGGTGGGAAACGTTTTTCCAACGATCAGTTCGAGGAAGCTGTGAAGAAGTGGCTGAAAGAGCTGGCGGTGGAGGTCTACGACACTGGCATACAAAGGCTGGTGCCGATTACAGAAATGTCTAAATCTCGACGGCGTTGAAAAATAGTTTAATATATTTGTGAAGTATCCTGTGAATTTCAATTAAATACAAGCATTTTTCGATCCTACATAAATGTTGTAACCTTACTTTCTGAATGACCCTCGTACAAAAATGTTAATGTTATTTTTCTTCAATTATCTAAACAATAAAAAAAACCATAAATACATACTCGTACTTCGATAGGTACATTTCGAAGATCTGTATCCTCATCCTCAGGCGGTAATAAAACATAAATAAAATATTTTGCTACCTTAGAATCAAGATAATACATATCATCACGCTGTGCCCCCTGCAGGGTAGGCAAATACAATAAATATCCATACTTTCTATCCAAGCACACAAAATCGTCTCCTCCCCGTTCATAGATCTTGTCATGAACAATCTCACTTTACCACCTTCTTTCAAGATCTGGTTCACTTGATCCAACCACGTTTTCCTCGTTCTACCTTTTCCATGCATATCTTGCACTTCTGTTTTGTAAGCTAGCTTAGTAATTCTTTCGTTGTCACTGTTGAAAATCCTGGTTTGACATAAGACTCACATACCTAAGATTTTTTTGGCAAATATTGATGACTTACAAAATGATTCGTTTTTATTTTTTTTCCTTGACAATATATTTTTTTAAATTAGTGTTTATAAATCTGGTTCCAACTAGAATCGAACTCGCAAACCCCGGGTTGGAAGACAGACTTACCAAATAGGCCATGAAGGTCACCTGGCTAGAATAAAAAAATTGCCTTTACCCCAATACATACGATGTGTTTTTCATGTGCAGTGTCGAGTTTTTCAGACGTTGGCGATCACTCTTGAAAAAAACATGTATTTGGCGGTACGGAACGACTCAACTGTCTGGATACATGTCCATTCACGAATCGAACCCGTAACTCCCGGAGTGGAAAACATGCGTCTAACCACAGACGTTGACTTTCAGCATTGGAAGGTATTTAAGAGCTTTCGTTCTACACATACTCAACGTAGTGCCTTGGTATTTGAAATACGACGATACTAAGAAATTCTGAACATTCCCGAAGAATCCACATTTTGAAATCTTCCAGCTTATTTAGCATTCCATATTTTGTATTAATTTCCCGCCACAAAGTAGGAATCTTGAGCAAAGATAGTTGCGGAGAAATAAAATATGAATTTTGCGAAGTCATGTCAAAAAGCCAAAAAAATAAGAAAATTTGACGCACAAAAGCAATTTCAATTGCAGATGAAATCAAATATTTCACTTCGGTTCTTTAAACACGTCTTCCAAAGTTGTAACTTGATACCAATATGTTACGAGTCCAATACAATATTAAGGTGAAAATGGGATGGCAGAAAATGAATCTTCGAGCAAAAGCCTTTTCGGACTAATATCGAGTGTCTGGATATTTAACACCTTTCCAAAGATACAATTATGTTGGATTTCGATAATGCAAACAGACTTAATGTAGAGAGGTTATAAATTTGTCTTCTACATTTTCTAATATTTCACTCAGCACACGTATTTAAGTGCATTTATGTTTTCATCTCACATTTGGCATATTACCAACGCATTTTTGCATCTTCATAATAACGAAAATACAAATTTAGTGTACTTCACCGGATGGAATATGAACCCATATATGTTATATACTTTCAATCAGTTGGCACTCATCTTTTTTTTTTTTAATATTTTAAGTTCATAATTACTAAGTTTCACTTATATCTATAACACTTAAAGGAACACTATTCCAGGCCACATGGTCAGCAATAGCTGTGTCTCACAATACCCGGCCCTATTGGATCAATTTATTTGATGAAGATGAAATCAACTCAAAGTTCTATTTCACTTTATATTTGTTAAGAAAACTTTGCTGATTTTCCGTTACATGATAATAAAACATTCGCCCGTTGGCAGTATTATAAATGTATAAAGAAATCTTAACCATGAAGCTTCTGATGTCAAGGTTTTGGTCAATTGATAAGACAATAAAGTCGCCAGACCTCGATTGACTTGTCAATTGGAGAAGTCAACCGTGATCCTGAGAAGAGGCGGTCTAATATTTAGATAAACAAGGCGCCGATGTCCCGAACCGTCAACTTCATCAACTCACTCGACACTAATCCGATTACATAATATTTAGTTATATACGAGTATTGCAGGGTGTAAGGCATAAGAATCATAAACTGACTGGAATATAACAAGAACTATATTTATTTATTTTAATTCTTTCATGTAAATAACATATAATATTGGGTGTTCCGGAAAGTAGATTCGTATTTCTCAGATAGATGTTATAACATTGTCTTTACTAACTTCACTCCAAACATGCAGAATGTATATTATTATGAAAGATAACGCATTCTTTAGTCATTATTTATCCGATTGTAAACTTATTTACTTAAACCAATTTGTTCCATCAACCAGCTTTTGTTTTATAATCATTATTAATTGCGGTTAAAATTACTATCGGTTGACGACCTCCATGGCCTAGTTGGTAAGATACTTGACTTACAACCAGGGATTTCGGGTTCGATTCTCACAAGTATTAAAACGTTAAAAAAAATATTCCAGTCTGGTAAAACAGTTCACCTGGCAACGTTAATCACACGTGCTCGACTTCACGTGCACTGTAGTATTGCCAACAAGTGCGATGACGAACCGCGAGTACCGTGCCAACTCCAGCGGCTCTAAGTCTAAAGGCTCTATAAATGGGGCCGAAGACAATATTGTCTCCCGGTCACGCTCTTCAATATTCCCGAGCCGCCAATTCAGATATGTTGAATTGTGCTATATGCACGAAAAATCGGTATTCATCCGTGTCTTATTACGAGCTGAGAGATTACCAAGCTTCTGCATATGTTTAAAAACATATAATAATTACTCAGTTCTATTCGGAACACTGAAATTCGTTCGAAATGAAAAAAATATGTAAATTCTAAAAACAGTTGTCGCTCAAATAATACATTATTGAAAATAATAACTTCGATAGTTCTAATTTGTACTCGTAATACATTTTGTAAATAAAATGAGGCACGTAATAAATCAATGATAAAATTTTAATAATTTCTTACTAAGATATTCTGATGTAGTGTTGCGTAAATAACAGTAGGGAGTGAATATTTTACAGTTTTGAAATGCAGCTGTCAGTTGATGTGTCTGGGCGATATTGTTGTGCTTAATGTTTTATAACATTGTGAGTGTACGTGCGTGTGTGTGCGCAAGCACGCGCGTGTTGTGTGTGTGTGTGCATGCGCGTGTGTCGTGTGTGTGCATGCGTGTGTGTGTGTGTGTGTGTGTGTGTGTGTATGTGCTTACGTGCGCGCTCGTATGTACGAACGTACATACATACATACATACGTGTTATATTGCGCACACCCTTGCACACTGGCTGGGATAAACTGTTATTATAAAAATAAACTATTGCTATGGCTGGGATGACGTATTGTTATCATATGGCACCAAAGGATAGTTTTGTTGCATTTGAAATTTTCTGTGAAAGTACTGGCAACTTGCTGGGCTGTTTGAACTCCAGACCTTTAGCCTCATTATAAGAAAACAAGAAAAAATGCGCTGCGTGTCATTTCCCTTTTCCCGTGATGTCGGGCTGTAAGTCCGTCGTCACTACTATTATTTTCACACTCAGGTGTGTCGCCACCGGAGGAGTCCCTTTCGGCAATTCCTTCTTCGTCACTATGTGACGTCGCACTCATAAAAAAAATAAAGAAGAATGCGATCTTCTAGTATAAATCGCGCTGGATGGGGACTTATTTTGTTAGCCATAACAGCGTGGATGGAGGTGGGATTGAACTGAACTGTTATTATATAAATTGGATTGTAATTTTCCGTCAGATAAAATAGGTTAAATTAATAGGCTTGAAAACGCCGAAGTGAATAAAAGTAATTGATAGCAGATAAAGAAGTACATTCTTATTCAAAATATATTGTAGTAAAAAATAGATATGAAGCAGATATAACAGAGAAGTGCCAAAAGATAATAGAAGCTGGGAAATAAAATAACAACCATCGTAGTGGGTGTACGAGTATATGCCAGCAATCTAATTGTGAATATCTGTCAAATGGATCGGAACATAGCCATATTAGATAAAGGGAAACTTGTTTGGATATTTCTTAGTTAAAAATCCAATAATTACATTATTGACGTAGTCAAGTTCTTGGCGCCAGCTGGTTTTGTGTATGTTATATTGCGAGTAAAATTAAAATATGTTAGATATAAAATGTCAGAAAGATTAACATTATACATATAATATTTACTTCGTTGACCTAAATATCGATCGAATAGTCCTTTTCATTCCTGATGAAAATATTAATGCGTGTGTACCAAGATGCACGAACAAGTATTAACAAGAACATACTTTTCAGTCATCGACCTGGTTAACGTTAGACCAATTAACACTTGAAACAAGCCAACGGACCGAACCGAACCGAACCTGCGTAAAACATAAGGTTATCAATGTCTCGTAAGATACAAGTACATTCAAAATATTTGTGTAGTTTGTCTTACGTGCAGGTCCATTTCTACTAGATAAAACATCTTAAAATTAAAACATAGAGTACCATATCGTCGGCTAGGAGTGCTAAACTGTTAACTCCATTTTTTAACAAAATGACTTTTTGGTATGTATGGATAGAAAGATAAAAAAATACTCTATAAAAGCGTCAAACTTCAAACTGCGTGTAACAGACCGAAATCGCTGTTTTCGAGCTTTAATAATATCTGTCAACTCCACGAACTTCAATTTACGCGCGAAAATAGTGCTAACTCTCTCATTCGGCGTCATTTTGTAGGCGAGTTAGCGGCTTAAGTGCATGCTGGTCGGATAAATATTCCTGCTTGACGATTATTAAGATTTTGGTTTCATGTCTGGTGATTTTTTATAACGGCAAGTACTGCTCTTTATTATTTTCATAAGATTATTGCATTCTAGTCACGAGAAAGGACAGGAGTATTATAGAAAAGTAAAAAAAGAGTCAAAATGGGTGTATGAAGCTGTAAAAGAACCGAAGTCGATGAAAGGTAGATGCAAATGTGAGAACAGAAATAGCGTGATTAAGTGTGCTACGGTTACTGAAGACAGAAGGAAAGGAATATTTAAAACATTTTGGAGGAACTATTCTTGGGGAGAAAAAAAAAGTGTACATCGATGATACTGTAAAATCACTTCCGATAAAACGTGCAAGAGATATAAAAGACTCGGATATATCTCGAAGATCACAATCGTTTTCGTACCACTTGTGAATGACGAGGATGTCAGGGTATGCAAAACGATGTATTTAAATACGTTGTGTATCGGAAGGACGACTGCAATAACCTGGAAAAATACAATAAAACACAACCCTCTCCCTGGTCAGCGTAGAGCTCCTAAAGGGAGAGCCAACCCATATGCGGACAAACAACGTTCTCTGAATGAATTTTTCGATTCCATACCTGTAATGGACTCTTATTACTGCCGCGCTTCGTCATCTAGAAAATATCTTCATCCTGACTGGCAAACTAAAATGGATGTGTACAAGTTTTACGTATCTGACTGGTGCACGTCGCATAACACGCAGCCGTTGTCCTCAACTGTTTTCTTCGTTGCTATGTCATCGAATAATATTTTTTTATTTAGACCAAAAAAAGACGAATATGAAAAATGTACAGCGTATAAAGTGAGGACGATAGAAGAAATTAAATACCAACTACATACACAGAAGAAAGAAGAAGCCAGAGAAGAAAAAAGAAAAAAAAAGGAAGAACAAACACTAGTATTTACAGTAGATATGCAAGCCGTTTTAATGCCCCCAAAATCGAATGTGAGTGTGCTGTACTACAAAACCAAGCTGCAAGTACATAACATTTGCTTTTAACATACAACAGCATAAACAAAAATGGTTACTGCTTCTTGTGGAACGGGATGGAAGGAGGTCTCAGTCCAGAAGAGTTTGCCTCAATATGGACATATTTTCTTGAACAGAAGATTTTACCTAAAGTCGAAAACCGAGAAGATGTGCAGTTTATTTACTCAGACGGATGTGGCTATCAAAATCGTAATGTTACCCTATCAAAGGCTCTACTAAACATTGCAGTATCAAATAATATAACGATAGTGCAGAAGTACCTCGAAGTTGGGCACACTCAAATGGAGGTGGATAATATGCACTCACTAATAGAACGTAAAATGCGAAACAAAATTATCAACGTTCCTGCGGACTACGTCCAAGTGATTGAAAAGCTCGCAAAAATCCATTTGAAGTGACTTACTTAGAACACACGTTTTTCAAAAAGTTCGACAGCGTGACAAGCTACAAAAATATTCGTCCGGGGCGATCTGCAGGAGACCCTAAGGTCACTGATATCCGTGCGCTCATGTATTCGCCGTCAGGAAATATTTCGTACAAACTACGGTTTGAAGACTCCTGGACGTTATTACCTCAAAGAAAAAGTTCTGTGCAACCAACCACCTGGAGTGAATTGGAATTACTGCACCAAGACAGGTTTGCAATCAGCGCCCGAAAATATGAAGACTTGCAGCTAATTAAGCAAACTCTCTCCTCCGATTTTAGAGATTTTTATGACAATCTGCCACATAACTAATGATAAGTCATTTGTGTTTCTCAAAATATCTGATTAATGATTATACTCGTATGTGTGTTTCTTCTCAATTTATAATAAAACTTCTATTTGCACTATTTATTGTTTAAAAATATAATATGTTAACTCCTGGAAAACAGCAAAAAACGAATTTTCCAAAAAATATAACTTTCTAACTTCCATTTTTGCTTATAATTCCGACATAGTTAATTGTTGATGGTTTATTTCATAAATAGACAATTCGTAATAAAATAATCTACCAACGGGATTTTCAATCTTTTTATCCTGTGAGTCATATAAAAATAAATAGGTTTTTTCGCTCTCCTGAAAAATTCACCCAAATGGAGTTAACAGTTTAGCACTCTTAGCCGACGATATCTAAATATACATTTTATTTTTGCTAGAATTTAAATAATTTTAGAATAAAATATATTTTTCAATCCAAATAGTGAACACTACGATTAGATCAAATTATGAATCTGCATACATTTTTTGTAAGACAATTTTATAGTATTAAAAACTACAAAATATTTAGTTATTTTAGTACATTGAATTGAATTACATATTTATGTAAAGTGTGCAAGAGTCAGGTGTTAATTTATTTATTAATTTACAGAAGCATAGTCCTTGTGATATTGAAGCAGAACAACGAACACAGAAGAATCAATGGGGTAGATGGGGCTGACAAGACGCCGGGGTATGACTTCCCATTGACATTTTTAGTGAATAGAGCATAGAACTCGTAAAGCGAGGCGGATATCACATATACGTTTTACGTTAACTGCAAAACGTTTTGATATAAATCATGGAATTTCTTTGGTTAAAATATATACATTGAAACAGAATTACGAGGGAAGACTGAAAAATTCTAATGCCCCAAAAAATGTACACTAGCCGGTCTCAATTTACTATTGTTATCGATACTGTGAATCTTTTTCTTACTACTGGCAACATCTGATATCACTCGGAATTTTCGTTCACTGTTGACAGCAGTTAGAATTGTGTTAATTTTAAGAAGAGAACCGAATTGTTGAAAAATTGAGTCATCGTTCACGTAGCGGCAGTTACATCCGATTACTTCCCTAACCTCAAAAACATCTCGGTAGGGGAAACTATGTCCTTGAACGATGTTGCTATAGCGACTGTGGAGCAGTATTTAGAAGACCTTGACGAATCATTCTATAAAATTGTGCTAAATATCGTCATTGTATCATCGTTGAGAAAAATGCATTCAGCTTAAGAAGATTGTAATGAAAAATAAGAATCATTTTATCCATACTTTAGGTTTTCTTTCGAGGCTCCAAATTTTACAACCTACCCTCGTAACTATCAAAAGAAATGTAAGGAAACAAGTCAATTATAAAATGCTGGTCACAAGGTAAAACTGAAAACCTTTAGGATAATTGCAACTTATTCTGTCTAATTGAAATAGATAGTACGTAAATATAAATTTTCCACAGAAAAATATTGTATCAGTTAAATTTTTACACGAATTTGCAATAACATAATATTTTTACGACCGAGTAAGAAAGCTGTCCAAGTTTTTAGGTAATAAATTACATTGAAAAACAAAATGCGATCTCAATAGATTTAAAAGTATTAAATTGATTATGTTTACTTAAATAGCATTACGAATTTCCTCCAAGAACGTAATATGTGTTATGCTGTTACGAATGATACAACATAACGGTTTTTTATTCGTTAGATTTCATTAGATCTCTGTGAATTGTATATGTTGGAATTTAATAGCCGAAGCCACTCAAGTCACATAAGAATAATAACTATATGCATTATAAAGCAATGTTCCTAAATACAATATCACATCCAAAGTATACCCATAAGAAAGTTATACATGTAACAAATGAATGTTTCAAATATGCAATATTTTCTTCAACTTAACACGAGACTACCTCAGCACTGAGTACATGAGTATTTTTAATGATTCACTCCATACCCGGTCTAGCGGTTCGGTCAAAACTGATGGTTCGAGTGATATATACGCCTTATTAACGTCAAGGTCGATTTATGTCGAAGTTTTAATCCACTAATCGCAATTTCTAGATAACTGGTTTTAGGCGTTTCTATCTGCTGTTGCCCATGGACACCAGGTCATACCCTCTCTCCAGAGTCGAACACAATGAGCGCACTAATAAAGGGGGATGAGCCCTTTCAGGTGTAATTGGTTGCACCACCACCCCCAGTCAATGCACCGTGGCCTATTATAACAACCCCTTCGAGGAAAACTTCCAATACAATAACGTCGCGAAGGTTTACGGATCCAATTAAAGTTTCGAAAGTAATCAACGCTAGATGCAAATAAAAGGAGCCGACTTAATAATGATGCCCACGTTATAAAAACTAGAATAAAGTTTCTTCTTTGACCTTTTGAGTCTTCCTACGGCAAAAGAGATAATTGGTTCTGAGGAATAATATGCGAGAAGGACATTTCCTTCACTGCTTATACTTAGCTGACTATTGAATTATGCAGTTCACAAGAGAACTTGAATACAGGTGAAAATAAAACTACCGTAACTTCGTCTTGCTTCAGAAGTATGATATATTTGTGTAACCTTATAAAAAATGCATCTTTACACTGGGTATTATTTTTCACATTTACTTGGTAAGTAACTAATAATAATCGTACAACCAAAGCTGGTTTACTGGAAGAAATTGTTTGAAAGCAATAAATCCGCCATGTATTTGCATGAAACTGTTAAACAAAAAAATAAAATGTATCATTCACATAAAGAATAAAATATATAAAATTTATAACGAGTACTTATTGCAGTTCATCACATAAACTACGAAGTTCTTCAGTTCTCTTTCTCATAGGTAATATTTCTATGAATGCGGTTTGTTTATAATAACTGTAGTTGACGACCTACGTGGCCTACTTGGTCGAACATGCAGTTACCGTAACCTATTTAATTGCAGGTTCGATTCTCGTTAGGTACTCATTTTTATAATAACTGTAGTTGACGACCTACGTGGCCTACTTGGTCGAACATGCAGTTACCGTAGCCTATTTAATTGCAGGTTCGATTCTCGTTAGGTACTCATTTTTATAATAACTGTAGTTGACGACCTACGCGGCCTACTTGGTCGAACATGCAGTTACCGTAGCCTATTTAATTGCAGGTTCGATTCTCGTTAGGTACTCATTTTTATAATAACTGTAGTTGACGACCTACGTGGCCTACTTGATCGAGCATGCAGTTACCGTAGCCTTTTTAATTGCAGGCTCGATTCTCGTTAGGTACTCATTTTTATAATAACTGTAGTTGACGACCTACGTGGCCTACTCGGTCGAACATGCAGTTACCGTAGCCTATTTAATTGCAGGTTCGATTCTCGTTAGGTACTCATTTTTGTAATAACTGTAGTTGACGACCTACGTGGTCTACTTGGTCAAACATGCAGTTACCGTAGCCTATTTAATTGCAGGTTCGATTCTCGTTAGGTACTCATTTTTATAAATACGTGGCCTACTTGGTCGAACATACAGTTACCGTAGCCTTTTTAATTGCAGGTTCGATTCTCGTTAGGTACTCATTTTTTTAAAAGGTTTCAATCTCATTTTTACTTTAAGGGAGTATTCTCATTTGGATTTTTTTTTAAATCGACTCTTTTATAATCCTTTCTGAATCATTTCCAGTAAGAAATTTTCAAAAATCTTGAAAATTCGAAAAGTTATACCAGTTTTTTCTAATTATTATTTTTTAATTATTCTAGTACCGGCTATAGTCACATGCTTTCTGAGTAAAATAGATTTTTTTTAATTTTCAGACTTGTACCACAGCCACAATTACGGGCATAATGGACCCCCTCCATGTACGGGCGGGGCGGCCTTACTTCCGACTTAATAACAAAAATATTATTTTTTTTATCATGAAATTTTATGAAAATGTTCTTAAAAGATAAATAAATATCTAAAAAAACAACAATCTAAAAAAATTATTCGTTCACTGAAAAAAAACTAAAAAATCGTCGATTTTTCGGCCCATGAAATGAGAATACCCCCCCTTAAGCGTCTTTAACATATTTCTGGTTGATCGGAAGAGATTACCTACCACAGGGCAGGGCAATAAACCCGTCAGGTTGTACTGTGTAGTACAGAGTGTAACAACAATTTCCAAGTTACAGCAGAGAAGTTTTTTTTCAAAAGAAGTAAATTAATGAACATAAGAGAAAAAAGGTGCAAGTCAAAGATGATATTCGTAAAATAAAAGATTTTTATATACTTACTCGTACGTTGAGTTCTTAAAAACTTCTATTGAAAATGATGTTACTGAAGGTTTTGGCTCTGATGGGAATCATAGCCAATAGAGTTATAAAAAATTGTTCTCACCTGAAAAGAAAAGATTTTTTTTATTTTAATATTACAATACAATAGAAAATACCAAAATAACATTTAATTTTTATTTATAAAAAAAAAGATAACACAATCTAAATCTTGAACGAAATACACTTCAATGTTTTACTTAATTTGTTTTAACACAGTGTTACACTTATATTTTAATTTAAACCCTTAATGTGCAATTAACATTAATTCAAGTAAAAGTGAAAATAATTCATATTCATACACACACGCTCAAATAACGAGAAATACATTTTCAGTTATACTACGTTTTACATGTTAAAACTACATACCGGAATACGGACAAGATGCGCCTAGAGTTGAGAAATATGAATTGTACTACGTAAGATTGTTAGAATTACAATAGCAAAAATAAAATGAATAGTACATAAAAAGTATGAAATTACGTTTTCTAGGGGCGACATAATGCGTCCACTCGTAGTTTTAAAATTAAATAAGTGTATGAGTATATGGGTAAATAATGTTATGTAAAAATGAGCCAACCACGTAATTTTATAATAAATAAACATTAATCTAAAATTTCAAGTGAAAATCATAAAGAACAATTGGTGTTCAATTTATTTATAAATGAATTGGTTGTCGATTCAAGAGTTAGAAGTAAAAAACTTTTCTTTATATCAGATTTAACATTTGCTCAAGAGCTTGGAAACTACCGCTTAAAATACCTGTTTATTTCTTCTCATTTTCATCATAATATTAAACCGCTTTATGTCAATACGAGAATTAAACATGATTTTCAAATGAAATCTGAGTCCATTTCACGCTCATGCTTTTACGTATTTCCTTGGACTATCGCAAACAATGTGCGATAAATTAAATTGGCGGTGCCGAGGCTTCCACTTTGTCCTATTTTCGTACAATTGCATTACTGCAGGGCACATCGGTTACCCGGTATAATTTGAAACTGGGCAAGAAATTTCTTTGTTTATATTTTTAAACAAAAGCCCATTATTTTATTTTTAAATTTAATTCGTGTCCATAGGGATAATAATCAACCTATTCTAAAAAAACATAGGTGTATTAACATGAGTTATGTTGAGAAATTCAGTTGGATCAAGTTAACCAGATGTTAAAAGGACTAGCAGCTAGCAGTGCAGGTAATAGAAAAGTTACGTAGATTTTTAAGAAAGTGTAATAAACAGAATATTAACAACTCACAACAAGCCATCGGCATTTTTTTTGTTAAATTTAAAATATACCGTAATTACTTGTCAATTATTTGCAGTTTTGAAAATATAGCCTACTTAAATAATATACTCGTATATTAAAACAGTTTTATAATAGTAATAATTAAATAAAATTGTATAATTTACAATAATGCATATATTTCGTTCGTTGCTCGGCCTCATAGTCGAGGATCCCTTCGTTATTTCAACATCAACTCAATTGAAAAGCGAAGCTGTGCAGTGGACTTTTTTTGGTGAGGGAGCCGTTGCACACCAGCAAACTCACCGGCCACACCGCTGTACTAGATCCGGTGGCACACCGAAGTTATACGATCGGAACACACCGGCATGTTTATTTTCCACTTTTTGAAAGAATAATTACGACCGAAGCCATAGGTATCCTTATTCCTCCGAATGCTGGTGGAAAAAATGCCTGCGTCATTCGTAGAAAATAGCACAGCGCGGGGTTCGAACCGACGACTTTCCTTCCGCACGGAAGTCCAGTGCGTTACCGCGCGACCATGCACCTCTCATGCATACATGCATACATACTATCACGCAGTTTCCTCGCCCTGACGGGATAGACAGAGAGGGCAGAGTGACAAACACGCATCCTTAGCCTCTTCTATATCCATACACCTTCTAATACAACTCCTACGATTTCTGACTTTCTACGTTTCCTTCTTTCAAAATATAATTTACTTGATCCAAGCATACATTCCTTAGTCCTCTCATACCTTCCAATCATATTTGCACTGTATATTTGTTCTGTTAGTATTTCTTCATTCATCCGTTCCACATCCCCAAACCATTCCAGAGTGCTCTTCTTCATATTACTCAACACAGTAGCATTGCATTAACTTCACATTCATCCCTCATCACTTAATCCCATATTCCAACATACATAGATTGGTATGGCACCTCTGTGTATTCTTCTCGGTGAAAGCATTTCTACAGCATTAATTCGGTTCATATCAGTATTTTCCATGTCCACGATTCACTTACATGCATCAAAGTTGGTACCAAAATAATGTTGTGAACCATCATCCTAGCAGATTTTGATACTGTCCAGTTCAAATATACTCCTATATGTTTAAGATTTATTGCTATGCAAGATATTTAACGTCAGTTCTTTAGATAAGATTAAAATTATTCCAATATACTCGTATGCAAGTATGTTATTACCATCTCCTGTGATGAGTGCTGGCGCAGCGCTACTTATATTGTGACAGGGCGCCCGCGCACTAGGCAGCCTGGCTGCGGCAGTCGAAATTTTGAGCAAACAGTTATAAGCAGCCAGCCGACGGTCGACCGTTGAGTCGAGCGAGATGGACGTGGAAGATGTTATAATTGTTTACCTTTTGTCTCGTAAGAAACGCAAAGCAAAAAGAAGACATTGGATTCATCCTTTACTTCTGGAGCGGCACTCAAAGGGTTTATTTCAAAATTATTTTAAGGATCTTCGAAACTACTCGGATCATTTTTTTAACTATACAAGAATGTCAGTGCAATCATTTGATAACCTATTGGAAAATATAAAAAAAATCAATTATGGGTACTAATAGTCGTATGCGAGCTTGTATAACTCCAGAAGAAAAATTGATAATTACTTTGAGGTGTGTATGTATACAAAACAAAAATGTTATGTTTACTTTTAATAATATTGCGAAAGTCATCGCGAATTTCGTTTAGGAACTCATACGTCTGGCTGCTACAAGTGCGCGGAGACGAGGCAGCCACATACATTTGCATTGTCTCGCTCGGCTGCGCGCAGCTACTAGGTTAGTCAAAAAGTTTTGAAAGCGGAAATGAAAATACATTTTTTTTTGGGGGAAATCACTTTTATTGCTCAGTATAGTCTCCCATAAGATCAATACACTTGGTCCGACGATCTTCCAACTTTGTTGTCCCATCACGGAAGTGACTTTCTGGAAGGCCTGCAAAATACTCCTCTACGACGGCTATAACCTCTTCGTTTGATGAAAAATGCATTCCACGAAGGAATTTTTTGAGGTGTGAGAACAGCCAGAAGTCAGAGGGAGCTAAATCTGGCGAATAGGGTGGATGCTGCAACAATTCGTACCCCAATTCACTGATTTTCGCGATGGTTTTTTGAGCTGTGTGAGCAGGTGCATTGTCTTGATGAAAAATGATTTTTTTCTTCTGCAAACCGGGTCTTTTTTCACAAATTTTTTCATACAACTGGTCCAAAAGGTCACAATAATAATCAGAGTTGATTGTCTTACCAGTTTGGAGATAATCTATCAGTAAAATTCCTTTTGCATCCCAAAAAACTGACGCTAACACCTTCTTGGCCGATTTCTGGACACGAACTCGCTTCGGAGCCAAAGTGCCAGGTTCACACCACTCCTTAGCCTCTTGTTTTGATTCAGGATCATGGTGGTAGACCCAAGTCTCATCCATAGTGATGAATCGACGCAGAAAATCCTTTTTATCCTTTCGAAATTGCTCCAAATGTTGCTCAGAAAGTCGCATTCGAACGTGTTTTTGTTGCATTGTTAGCAAATGCGGCACCCATTGTGCACACAGTTTTTTGAAACCCAAAACTTCAGCCAAAATATGCCATGTTGTTCCATGTGAGATGCCTATGGTGTCAGCTATCACATCCACAGGCGATCGATGATCTTCCAAAACCATATCCTGTATTTTCGCTATGATTTCTGGTGTTGATGCACTTTTTGGACGTCCTGAGCGTGGATCGTCTTCAACGCTTGTACAGCCACGCTTAAACTCCAAAACCCATCGGTGAACGGTTGGAAATGCAGGAGAAGACTCCTTTAATACTTTCACCATCTTTGCATGGATCTCAGTAGCCGATAAACCTTCCAAAACAAAGAATTTAATCACTGCACGATATTCGGATTTTTCCATTGTTAAAAAATACACTGACACGTCAACTTCAAATGGCTTGTAAACAAAGAATGAATTCACAGATCGAAATGAAATTTTGAGTACGTTCTTATGAAAGATGAAATATTAAAATGGCGTAGAAATTTTGGTTTTCTACTGCTCCATAGATGTCGCTTTCAAAACTTTTTGACTAACCTAGTAGTTTGCTGCCGTGCAAGCGTACACGTTCTAATGGCTGCCGCAGCCAGGAATTCTTGGCTGCCTAGTGCGCGTGCTCCAATGAGCCGCCATAGGTCGGATTGGCTGCCGCAGCCTGGCTGCCTAGTGCGCGGGCGGCCTTATACGACACATTTTGTTATTTTTGCAACTTGATTCCTAATGGCTGGACTCAGCCGTCCATTGCATCATTATGCACACTATGCAAATTTATTATTTATTTATAAAAAGCTTTTAATAATAGTCCATAGATGCTAGTACAATCGTCTGCTTCTTTAACGCGGATGGTTCCAATTACTGTAAAAAATTCGCGAGACATTTTAGTAGATAAGAGTTTTAGATCACTCTTCTGCATTTCTGTAGTGCAGTTGAGTGAGCTGGAATCCTTCCACCCCAATCATCGCACGTGTTCATCACATTAGATTGGTTATGGGTTAATTTGGAAGTGGTATTCTTCATATAATTTTTAGAACCATTCCCCTTTGTCAGGGAGGGAATGGTCTTAAGGGATCAGATTATACTGGACACTGTCCGGTAACAAGTAGAAGATGCAGAAATACAACCGAGATTTTTTTATCTTCTCCAGCCAAGCAACAGGGACCGGTATTTAATTGTGCACTTTCTACACGCCCTCAGAAAACTCATAAAGTGGGCAACTGTTCACGACATGGTCCACTGTCGGGATCTCCCCACATTCACAATGTTTGGGTTCTGATCTGCCTGAGTGCTATTACACAGGCTTGTCATTTGTTGGCAAAAAGGCTGAGAATCAAATGGTTTGTACTTTGATTAATGAAGTTTATTTACTTTAAATTTATGTTTAATTGAATTCGATGGTTAAGTCGACCATTATTTTCGAAACAACCGAATATATTGTAATACAGCGTTACTACATTTTTAGTGTCATACCTGGACGTAATATTTATGCAACTACTTTGAAATGGAATATGACCAACGTAAGATACAACTAGATTACGCACCGCACAATAAACCCTCAGACCCCTGACAATTTCAAATTCACAGAATTGGTTATCAACAAACTGCATGGTAGCTCACGCTTTATAAATTGGAAATATCAAATTCTACCAAAATTACATGTGTAACATTATCCGAAATATCCGTTATTATTTTGGAAAACCATTTGCTGTCAAAGTGTAAAATTTGTCAAATATGTTTCAAATCAAATATATGAATATAAATTGAGTCGTTAATTTTTCATACAAAAATACTCCTATGTTGTATACAAACATAAATAGGTAAGAATTTAAATGCTAGAGGTAACGATATCAGAAAAATTATTTTCCAGTGTTTAAGTTAATGTTTTTTGTCTTTTAAGCTCACCCGATTAGCTCAAACAGTTTAAGGGGAAAATTTCCACGGCAAAGGTTGAAATTATCCATGTCGCACCCTCGATGAAATGACCTGTCCAAAAACCCATCATGCAATTTTGTGTACGAACACAGCAAGATATAGTAATTGACGAAACTCAAAAGTAAATTTTGCAAAAAAAAATTATTGGCTTTTGAACATATGATACTCGTCAACATTAAGACCATTTTGGCAAATGGCAGGGTGAACTGTGTGAATGCTTAGTTCGAAACGCGTTTGCTCTAAGGACCATAATTCAAAATTGTGTTTTTCTTTTAGTTTTTAAAGTTTCTTGTAGGGGTTACTATTATGTTATTAACAGGAGTTCGCTCGCATATTTTCATATGGCCTGAGTGGCACTTTGGTTAGTTCGGGAGAAAGTCGACACTGAAGGTAAAATCGCTTTTGTGCCGGGTCTCACGTCGAGCTAAAAATTCCAAATTAGGTCACAGTGCAATACTCGGTGCAACGCTTATCAGCGTTGGAAAATAGAACTGCCTCGAAATGTTAGTGGTTAGCCTGTGTTAAGGATTTTATATTTGCGAATACGTGTTATTTTCAAGAATGTGAATATATGAGTTTTAAAACTAAACAATAGTTTTAACCCCGCTATAAACTACTCACTCTAGAATAACACTAGCAATTCTTACTGTATATTTTCGGATAAAACAAGTATGGCATGGTCATTTTCGGATAGAACAAGTATAACATGGTAATTTTACTTTTAAATAGTCTTTAAAGAATTAGTATCTTAAAAATTCATTTTGTACTACGAGGGTTGCTACATAAGTTTTGAGACAGACAAGTAAAAAAAAATATTTATCATCGAAAATGGCTTTATTGTTTTTCAAAATACTCTCCATGAAGATCAATACACTTTTGCATGCGTTTGAACCAATTTTCGAAGCACTTTTTCTACTCCGAATGAGGTAACTTCAAAACATGCGTTTTGACCGCATCAACGGCTTCTTCAGACGTCGAAAAACGTTGACCTCGCAATTTATTTTTGAAAATGCCAAATCAGGGCTGTACGGCGGATGACCCATCAATTCGATGTTTTGAGTGCTCAAAAAGTCACTTGTTTGGGCCGATGTGTGAGAGCTCGCATTGTCGTGGTGGAGAGTGATCCGTCTTCGGCGGTTGGTTTTGCTCATTTCTCCGAACACTTCTGGCAAACAAATGTTGGTGTACCATTCAGAATTGACCATACGACGTTCCACTAAAGGCACTGTTGCGACATGACCATTTATACTGAAGAAACAAGCCACCATTTGCTTCGAAGTGCTTCGTGCGCTAACAGCTTTTGTTGGATTTGGCTCATTTTGAATTTATCAAGTCACTGTAAACAACACAAATAGCACTCGTATGACAAAACTTTCTGAGCACGTATACCATTAAAAACGTCAAACTTTACGATGCTAATGTCAGATTTGACGTATCTACACTGGTGTTGCCATATCTCAAAACTTAAGTAGCAGCCCTCGTACCAATGCGTAACATAAAAATGTTATAAAAAAACAAAAAAAATCAAAGGAATTTTCAATTACATATTTACGTAGATTAAAATACGTACATTTATTCAATTCAAAACAAGCTGTCAAATGCAATGTATTTATAATAAATATAACTAAGTCAGAATATTGGAACGCTAATATTACAATACAAAAATCGTTTGAAGTGACTTCCTTTGCTATGGTATAACGGTGTTCAAAAGTGAAGTAAAGGTTAACTGTAGCTTTACAAAGCGGGAATTTTCTAGAAAATTGTTTTTCTTCGAAAAATAAGTGTTCAATTGTGTTGCATTTGATTTCGAATTCCACGCGTTCATATCATATATACGAGTAATTTGGTAATTTATGATACATTCCTAAAGGAAGGCGGTATTTTTTGTAATGTCGCGGCTTCAAATTTTAAAAAATGCAACATAGGCACGTGAGTGAATGGCGTGAATTTAGAGCGTGTGATGAGAAGTTATTGGACAAAATTTTGATGCTGTTGAGATTACGGCGCGGATGGAGTTGTGTATGTGATACGAGTAGCATGGGATAATTAACTAACATACTCGTATGTGTACGGATCTGAATACAGAGTGTGAATGTTATGTTACAGCGGAGTATTTTAGTATTTAAGACAAATGTATGAAAAATGTGATTAAGGAATGAGACCACTTCATTACAGGTTTCGCTTAGTTAAGTGGTTCTCTAAATTCACAAAATGGTGTACTTGTAATCCACGGTTCGCATTTCGGTTAAAACTACGAGTATTTACATTGTAAACAGTGTAAATATGAGTGAAGCATTTCACATATAATGTGGATAATAAAAAAATTAAAAATTGACAATGTGCCTATCAGCAAAATGTATGCTTTAATCAATAACAACTCAAAAGATGCGGGAGGATTCTCGTGAACCTCACAATTTCTTGAGAACACTTTTTCGGCTAAATAAACGTCCTGTCTTGAAATTTGCTTCAAGGAAATATAGATGAATACTAAAAATATTGCACTTGAATGTGCAAGTTTTACAAACTTTATTTTAAAATATCATTGCCCTGTAAGTCATTTGACGCAATAAAATTTCTCAATACCTACTTAATAAACGCTCTGATAAAATCCGATGAAAACTAGTTTGATATTTAGAAATTATTCTAAGGAGTGTACTTAATTTAATGCTCGATTGCGGTTACCTTTTGAAGATTCACTACGCGTGCACACTTCGAAATAATCAAGTATGAAGGTCTGATCTTTAGAATAATGAAAAGTGAGTCGCATACAATGCGAAGAAACGGCCGTGCAATACTTTATTGTGCAGTAAGCGGACATTCATAGAAACCCTTGATTCACCAACAAAAGATATTGTTGCTCGACCAGTCCAGTCATGTGCCAACAATCAATGTATCATATGTTATGTGCAATCAACTGATCATATGCTTACTCGCACAGTAGGCACTGCGCTGCATCTGCAATTGAAACGAACACACAATGCACTGCTCAGAAATTTATCTTGTTTGGTTCCTTGAGTCGCTTTTGTGAATCCATTTCGTTATTTGTAAATAACTGTTTTTTTTCTTAAACGTGTTATGTCCTCAATCTGTAGGCCAATAGCGCAATTAAAGTCATTATGATAATAAAAAATATCCGGAGAATTTGCAAACATACAATTTGCACGTTTCTATATTCTCTACATTGTAAACAAGCAAATATTGATCTCAATGAGTGAGGTGGTTTGTCTAAACTCAAAATACATGATACGAAGGACTAATTACAATCAGCCATATAAATTTTAAAATTGTAAATATGTGTATGCAATGTGATACTGAAAATCCAAAAATTTATAAGAATGTAGAAATTAAAAAAATATACTCTGTTTTTTAACATAACAATTGAAGTGCATATTTTACATAAATAAAAAATTAAGTTCAACGCCTTTACTACATTTGGAGCTTAGGGAATATGAAGCATAATTTAGTAATTATATTAGAATTTTGATAAGAAAAATATATGTTAAATACAATACAGACATGAAAAAATTGCGAAAATATGTCTAAAATAGTATATACTACCTTGATCAAAAAGTTTTAGGGCCGGCCACCGTGTGGCGCTGTCAGTCACTCGATCGGAATTCTTTTTTTTTTTGTTAGGTTACCACATCTATCATTGACACTTCCCTCCAAATTTCAGCGTCATAGCTTGACATTTGTAAAAGTTACGCTGTACTGAGTACATCTACCTTTGTGCGTGTTTTCGATTTTTTACAAGTTTGAAAATGGCATCAATTGTGCATCAACGAGTTTGCATTAAATTTTGTGTGAAAAACGGATTTAACGGTCCGCAGACTTTGGAAATGTTGGAGAAGTGTTTTTTGGTGGCACGAACGCTTCAGAAGTGGTCGTGAGTCGGTCGAGGATGACGAACGCAGTGGCAGTCGAAAACCGATGAAAACATCGATAAAATCAAAGAAATGTTGGCCGAAAACCGCAAATTGACCATCAGAGAGCTGGCAGAGGACTTGAACATCGCTTATGGATCCGCTCAAGACATTTTGGTTAGTGATTTGGGCCTCAGACGTGTCGCTGCAAAACTGGTGCCGAAAGACCTCAATTTCAAGCAAAAAAAGGACCGCGTTGAAATCGCGAAAGACATAATTTCCATGAGTTTTTGACCAAAAACAACACGACTACTATCCAGCAGCCTTTGAATTCACCTGATCTGGCTCCCTGCGACTTTTTCCTGTTCGACCGACTTGAAAAACAGCTTCGCGGAACGCGTTATAGCACCCGAGAGGATATCATGAAAAAATCGAAGACGGCTCTGATGGACATACCGAAAATTGAGTACCAGCGGTGTTTCGAGGATTGGATCAAGCGCTGGCGTAAGTGCGTTGCAGTCGATGGGGAGTACTTTGAAGGGGACCATATCGATTTTGATGAATAAACTTGTATTTTCGATTTTATGAATAAAGTCCTAAAACTTTTTGATCAAGGTACTATAGGTATAATATGTACGGGTGTTCATTGATGATTCGTGAAAAAGTACAAATATAAATGAACTTATGGTATATGGTAATTTACTCCTGTTAAGACGACATTCGTGGTCGGGCTGGTAAGACGCTAGTCTTTCACCCGAAGGTTTTTGGGTGGATTCTCAACGGTACAAAAAAATATATAAAAGGGCCCCAGTCTGGTCCAAGAAATCGTCTGGTAACGATATTTGCACGCGATAGTCGCGTGTATGTGTTGTTGAGTGCTTACAACACGTATGATGGCGAACTGCGAGTCTACTACAGCCTACTCCAGGGGGTTTTAATCCGAATGATCGGTTACTGAAGATAATATTGTTTCACGACCACGCTCTGCAATACATTCGCGTCTTCAATTCGGATATGTTTAGGGGTATCATATGCATAATATAAATAACATGTTACGGATGTACAAATATTTATTCAAAATGCAGATTTTATACATTTTTCCTTATTTCCACACTCCTGAGCTTCGAGGAAAAAGGTTTAATATTCATTTCAAGTTTAAATATTCAGTTTTTTTTCAAAATGTGATTCGCTTAATCCAACCACGCTTTCCTCGGTCTACCTCTTCCACGAACACCTTGCACTTCTGACTTGGTTACTCACTAAATCATTCTTTCGTCATGCATTCTGTCCATATATCCAAACCATTTCATGCTGCTTTCTTCATCTTACTTACACCATCCATTTTATCCATGCATTCATTTATGATGTCTTCATTTCGCCTTCTTTCATATATTGACTCCACAATTTTTCCTTAATACACTCTCTAAAACATTAATTATACTTTAATCCTTCTAACGCTAATTCCAAGCTTCCCTTTTCTAATCAACAAGGTGCAATAAAATAACTTACGTAACTCCACCTGATAATTCTATGGCCAGTTGTTTGACATTAGGCCGTTATCTAAACATTAATTATGTTCTAATACTCGTATAATGTGACATTTTAATGAATTAATATTTTGTTTCAAGCGCTCTTCAACAAACAAACAAAATATACACATAAAAATGTTTTCCGAGTTTATTTATTTATGAAATATTATTGAAATGGACCTTTTGTTATTTAACATTGGAAACGACGACAAAGCTTTGTTTTACTGACCACCAGAAAATTGTTTTCGGGAAGCCCGTTGAATTTCGTATTGTTTGCGAGGTGCCGAGCCGCCACGCGCAACGGACTTGACAAATAGACGTTTATATTCAAAACAAATCCAACCCAAATTCTATTAATTTTTAACATTTTTATGTAGACGTAAAATCGGACAATGTGGATTATTTTTAAAAGTTTTTTTTGACAACTACATAACATAAACTACACATTTTAATGGTTATACATTTTTATTACGTAAGGACCAGACCATGATGTCAATAGTACTACCGAATTATAAATGAGAGTTCTTTATCGGACGCAGTATTTAACCACTACCAATCAATGGTTTACGAGTACTTGGTAAGATGCCTCTCTTCCGACACGAGGGTTTTCACTGAATGCCTTTTGAAAAAAATATGAATGGTTGCTATAAGATAATGTCACTTGGCAATAGATTGTAGCGAATATTACTCAAGTGCAATACAATAAAATATTAGGGTGAGTCGCAGGAGGTTGTTGGGTCACGTATTGAGAATGTCACCTCGTGGTGGTTAGCCAAGAGCTGTGCTGTTTAATTACCCACTAGGAACCTAACGAACCAGACCATCTTAGATTTATTTTTCTGATTAGTTGAAGAATAAGTGAAGTAATCTCATTCTTCTTCCTATTGAAATATACCTCTGGTATCTCATCAGAACCGTCTCTCTTGAAATCTTAACTTCCATTTATCTTTCATGGAAACGGCTATCAACAGGGTTTGCATGCTTTGACATATGATGGACTTTTCTACTATCAATGTCTTCTACACGATCAATCATTTTGCGATTTCTTAACCATCTTTCAGTAGTTTTACCATTTTATACGAGTATATTTTAATTACTTGGGTAGAATTGTTAATAACAAAGCAAACAAAGATAACGAGAATCAAGCGCTGCTTCCCAGGAGGTTTAAATTAGTCGCAGGCAAGGTTTTTAATAATTAAGATCTAACATTTAAAACCTACAATGCTGTACTCATACTATCTCTAATATATGGATACAAATCATGGATTTCCTACAGGTGACACATTTAAGTACTCGAAAAATGTCAGCAGTAACACCTCAGGCAAACAATGAAGATTCTTATTCGATGATACAATAGAGCAGGTGTAGCCAATATTTTTGGGCCATGGACCAAAACCGGTGTTGAGTAAAGGCTCATGCTCATGGGGCACACAAGTATTTCGTTTTATTAATAGGCATATCAAAATGTCAATATCTCAAAACGAGGTAACGTGCTCCAAATTGTGCAAAAGCCCAGCGTTTTACTACCAACGTTACCACACTCTTGATTAATAAAAATAATTCTTATACTTTTTTTTATTAATTTTATAAATATAAAATTCAAAAATATTACTTGCGTGTAGATTGGTAATATATTTCAAATAAAATTCTTTGGTCGATTGAAAAAAGTCCAAGAACATTATTTTTATATTTATGTTGAAATATACCAAGGGTTGACTGGCGTGATACATACATATAATTCTCACAACTGATCAAAATGATAAGAGTTTGTGTTAATCCAATCGGTATAAAAGATCAACTTATTTTTCAATGTTGACGAGTGTATGTTCTCAGTAAGATTACTAGGGACACGACAAATTAAAGGCAACAAACCCAGATCCATATAAATTAAGTATCCGATAAATATTTTTCTTCTCATACATAATTCTTATTAAATTGTAACATAATTCACGTTGAATTTACTCTTCTAGTTAGAATCAGACTAAAAGTCAATCAACTCCATTTGAAAGGTCTCTCGAGTCTCATTAATATCAATAGAATATGGAGATGAAAAAATATTGAATATTGAGGCTTTCGTCTTAAAATATGCTTCTTCTCTCAGCTCCAATATAATTATTACGTTGTATTGAGATTCTCGAATATCGTAGGATAGCATACTGTAGTTGGGAAATGCACGAAGTTTTTATTCTTCAACCGTAATTCGAAAATACGCAATTTTGCTTTAAAAACATTGTCATGGTCAAACGATTCGTTAATTAATTGATCCTTGCCTTGGAAACGCAAGTTTCATTCGTTAATATTGTGAAGTTAGATTTACTGGGAATGGAAACTCACACATCCATTCTTCATTGTAAAATTCCTTAACTGGTTAATATTCTTTCCATTTATTTTTTAAGATCGAAACCCCCTTTAACACTTTTTCACGGTTAAGCCATCCAATACATTACATCATCTGCTACAATTTCTAAATCAATAAAAAAAATCCCTATGGCGCAAGTCTTTGGTATAGTATGTATGAATTTGATTACTTGAATAACTGCCACTATGTTTTTCCACCTTCCGAGATTAAACGCAAAGGTTTTCTTGGTGCATTGCAGTAGAACTGCATAATACTGTCATTGCAGACTTAAGCTGCTTCTTTAATTAACTTGACGAACCCTTATTTTCTGCCTAGCATTGCAGGAGGTCCATTAGTTTTAACACCCAAGATATTTATCAAATTTAATCGAGTCGCTTCAAGGTTTCCATTGGTTTTAGCGTTGCCTTTTAATGGGACTAATACCGTCGACACCAAGTATTGCTAACTGCGCTGTGTCATTTTTCTACAATAAGTTGGTATTCATTTATTGAGGGGGTGTTCTCATATGATTTTTTTTAATGGATTGTTTTTTCAATTTATTTTTTATAATCCTTTCTGAATCATTTCCAGTAAGAAATTTTCAAAAATCTTGAAAATTCGAAAAGTTACGACGGTTCATAGTCGAGCACGCCGGTAGAAAAATGATCAGGGTTTCGCAGTTTTCGGGTCGTCTATTGTTGTGGCAGCAGCCTTATTTTCCAATAATTCTCGTCCAATAGAATTTCTTGGAATGATGAATTAATATTTAGTTTGTCGGGATTTTTGAACAAGTTTATATGGCCCTGGAATTGCTGATTAACCTTTTCCGGTCCTATGTCGAATGTCATTCGACATCGATTTTATTCCAGTGAGTCCTATGTCGAATGTCATTCGACATTTTTTTTTTTTTTTTAATTTTTTTTTACCTGGCGTGTTTATTGCCATGTAAAAATCTCTTCCAAAAATTTTCTTGTGAACATGAATATAGTTTTATTAAAAACAACCTTGTGAACATAAATATAGTTTTATTAAAAACAACCTGGATGTAGTGTTTTACCCTGTAATTCTGTAAATCTTTTGTGGACCTGATGGAACATTTTTTTTTTGTGGACCGGAAAGGGTTAACAGTAAGTTGAAAATATATGCTTTAATTCGTGTAAAAATCGCACTTGTAACTTTAAACGCGTTTCCTGAAAAATCACTTTTTTTAAATATTCCCCATGATAACTCAAAAACTAATCAACATATTTTAATGAATAAGTACTTATTCTCTTTCTTATACCTCTCTCTATAGCCGGTACCACAATTATTTCGATCGATTCATTTTTTCGATTTTTTTCACTCCTCTAAAGACAGAAAAAAAACAATGAAAAAAAATCGATTTTTTTTTATTTCAATAAGCCGCCATTTTTTTCTAATTATTATTTTATAATTATTCTGGTACCGGCTATAGTTACATGCTTTCTGAGTAAAACAGTTTTTATTTTTAGACGAGTACAACAGCCACAATCATGGGCATAATGGGTCCCCTCCATGTAAGGGCGGGGCGGCCTTACTTCCGACTTAATAACATCAAAAATATTTATTTTTTTATTACAAAATTTTATGAAAATGTTATAAATAAATAACATTATGTCTAAAAAAACAACAATTTAAAAAAAATATTCGTTAACTGAAAAATAAAAATTAAAAATTGTCAATTTTTCGGCCCATGAAATGAGAATACCCCCTTAATGTTAAGTTATTTAAGAGTTGACACAGTTTCGTTGCAAAGAAAACAAACTGGCCTGTTATTTTTTTCATAACTCTATTACCCCAAGAGCACTGTGTCAAGTAAATCCTCGGCTTGCTAATAGGTTGTTGCAAAGGGTCATAGGTTGCTAATAGGTTGTTGCAAGGGCTAATAGGTTGTTGCAAATCTCCGGAAATGAAATCTGGGACCCATGGTTTGTGAGCCTAATTACTTTACCCATTAATCATGAGGGCCGACAAATTATTACATTGAATGTTTTCATTTAATATAAATATAATTCAAATTATATGAGTCATATTGCATAAATAAATATAAGTATTATTTTGGATACCTATGACACGTAAAAAATGCATATGTACTTTTGTTGTATTTTCTTTTTAATGTTTGTCTATATATAACATATTCATTTACGGTCACATTAAAATCAGATTTTTGTATACATTTTTTCTTCGTAATGAAAATGAAAAGTGTGGTTTTTATTACACAACTATGTTAAATTGATATTTATTTCATGATTTATAAAACGGGGCGTATAATGTGGTCCTCAGACCGCGGGCTGACCATGACTGCCATAAAGTATCAAACAATGAAATTTTGAACAGAGAAAAAAAAATAATGTTAATTCTAGCTTTAACATTTTATTTTTTTATAATATATATAATTTAAAGAAAAATTAAATAACTATTATATTTTTTTTAAATACATAGTTATTTTAAAATAATATTATATTTAAAAAAAAGCATTAAAATTCTTGTGTCGCGTGCTCATCTAGGTTGGCCTGAACATGTAGATCGCATGCCTGAATCCAAAGTCCCAAGATATATCTTTAACCGATGAGTTGACAGAGGGCAGCGCAAGAGATATATGTTAAGGGCGTACTGTACTGCATGACACGTTCAAAAACGTAAATGCTCAATACAACTGGGAGCAAACAACAGCAGATAGAGTCTAATGGCATAGAACTATTACTAGTTATCAAGGACCCAATAGAGAAAAAAGACGCAGACAAGTTTCTAGTACTAAAAGTTCATAGCTTATATGAAACAGTATATGAATTGGCTTACATGGTCATCTTTGGTGCCTTCCATTATACTCGTCACGAGTAGTGAGCATTCATTAATTCGTTACAATATTTTCTACCTCACATATTTCTCGAATGCAATTGTCACTTTATATCTGCATCTTTTATCTGAGTTAGCTTTAAAGGTTTTCATTGAATTGGTTCTAAGCATACTTCATATGACTTACATATATTTCAATTGAACAAAAAAGCTGTTTCGTCGGTTGGATTTCTTTCGCATATTCACATTCAAATATATATTGTAATTAATTTAATCGCAGCCGATGTTAGCCGTCTGCAGCGGGCAGCGTGGAGTGACGGCGCATGCAAGATGAATGGCAAACGTGGACGTCGAATTTAGCGAACTAAAGCTGGCTTTCGAAACACGTTCATCGCTCGTAATGTTTTCGGAATAAAGAATTAGACAACCTGTTCAGCAAATTAACACTCTCAAAATAGAGATTTAATATGTTTTGATCTCAAAAATATAAAGATTCATCCATGTATCATAGGTCAAAGCTGGTGAATAACTACTGATAATTAAGGAAAATAGAGTCATTAGATTCAGAGATGTCATCAGTTACACTAAAATATCGCATTGGCCGAACCATCCACCCGAGCGTGGAATTAAAATGACAATAGTGCAACCAATCAACCGAGCGTGGTATCAATAACATAATATTATAAAGCAACCAAACGGCGTGATATCAAAATCACAACATAGTAACCAACCAACCGAATTTGGTATCAAAATCACAATATTATAACCAACCAAGCGGCGTGGTATCAAAATCAGGATATAGTTACCAACAAACCGAGCGTGTTATCAAAATCCCAATATTATAACCAACCAAACGACGTCGTGTCAAAATCACAAAATTGTAACCACCTACCAGAGTGTAGTATCAAAATCACAATATTGTAACCAACACCGGAATGTGGTATCAAAATTACAAAATTGTAACAAACCACCAGTGTGGGATCATACCATAATCACAATATAGTAACCAACCTCCCGAGTGGAGAATCAAAATCGCAAAATAGTAACCAGTGTGGAATAAAAACCACAGTATAGTACCAACCATCCGAGGGTGAAACCAAAATAATATTGTACAGAAGTATATTGTTTTTAATACAACTTCAAGCAAATCGTCCGAACTGTTACTTTCTATTGAACTCGCACTAACCGCAGTACAAATTTACAAGTTATTATGAACATTTAAACTCGGACGGAATTACTGTCTTAATTTAATACTTATGATTATTCTTACTCCAGCTTGTTACATATACGTAAAGAGCATTTTTCAAAACCTTTGTTGAACTAAAAACATTTTCGTTTAAAAGACACGACACACAGAGTGATACCATCTGAAATTCTTGTAAGAAAAGTATCACATGTGTACGGCTATTTTACTTTCAGATTTTCTATCACATCTGACTCAGTGACTGTAGTGTGCATTCAACATATTATTCTGATCTTTCCTTTCTTGTGTAGTACCGTTCTTTTGATGCCGCTTGTGTTCAGTATTGTTAAATGCATTTTACACAGAAATTTCGTTATGTGAAAACTACTTATATGTAGTCTAAGCCATCATTTCTCAACCTTTTTAGCCTTGTCACCACTCAAGAAATGAAAATTAAATTAAGACTTCGCGACCCTCTTCATAAAAATAATATCTTGTTGCCGTAGAACCATAACTACTCGTAGCTTAGTTATCTTTTATTCCTAAGTTTGAATACGATTATATTACATACGCTACCTATTACACACTATCACTACCTATGGTATATAATAGAATAGATATACAGATGTAACCATTGGAGTAAACAATCTATAACAATGACTTGAACTAATTGGTCTATTTTTTTAAGTGTTAGTTTTGTTTATAGAAAAGGCGTTATAATTTTATTGTACACGTAAGCTAATATTATTTTCATGAACGCCCTGATATTTCACCATGCCCACCGTCCCCACCCCCAGGGAGTCGCGACTCAAAGATTCAGGAACAATGGTCTTAAGAAATATGATCTGGAAAAATAGCTATTAAGTTCGAATTTATCAGACCTACGTCAGGCTCACCTATTCTCATGCTTGAGAGAATCGTACACGGCGGCACACGAGATCCCCGTAGAACACATAGAATGCCGAGAAGATCGTCTAAAAGGTGAAGAGACAACCAGTGCTCTAAATTCCAGTAATAATTTTCGCAACAAAATAGATCTTATATCTACAGCATGAATAAATTTACCTGCCTTAGGATAGGCATTTGTCTAATTAAGCAGATAAGTGTAACCATTGTACTCGTCTTGTTTGCGCTTCCCTGAAGATGAGGTGAAAGCCTTGAAACCGGTAGGGTTATACCGTCACAAAAAAGTGGAATAAACAGTGTTTGATAAAAATAAATGACAATGTCTTTAAACCTCCACAACGTTAATGCCTTAACTACGAGTATAAACAACATATTGTACTCGTATTAGGGGTACCGGGAATTAATCCATCATTTTTAGGTACTGTTGTTTGAGTCAGTTTGTGACCGTAAGCGGTGGAATAAACTAAATATTTTTTTTATTTTGTAGTCCTATTGGTTAGCTTACTTTTTATCGCAATAAATATTTTTTTAATTCTTAAGATAAAATGTCGAACTCAAGACTGATGAAGAACACTTCAGAAATTTTATGCTGCTTTTTACTATCAAGGCTGGAAATCGAGCAAGGCCATTAAAACCATAAAAAAAACATATAGGGTGAACCGTCAACAGATGACAATGGTGGTTTAGAAAAATTTAATCGGGCAATAGGGATTTAAAGGATGACCTTAGATCAGGACTCTCAAAATTTGATGATGACCTGTTGAAATCTGTAAGTGAATCAGATCCTTGGCAAACCATTGAGGAATTATCATAGATACTCCCATCTTCATGGTCCATAGTGTAGTTATATTTTTAAAGAATTGGTAATGTGAATAGATTGGTTATTTGGTACCGCGCGAACAATCCTCAGATATCAAAGAACAGCGGGTGAACTTCTTTGATGACAAGAAAAGAAATCATCCGAATAGTAACCAAATATGAGAAATGGATAGTTTACGATCATGTAAGGCGAAAAAAAAAAATTTCGTCAAATGAAACATCGGTTTAAGCTCCTAAGATAGGATTAACGTTTCAAAAGGTCCTCTTCTGCATCTGGTGGGATGTTTGCGACTTAAAGTTGTTAAAACTAAGTGAAACGATAACTGCGGAGATTTTTTGTCAACAATTAAACAGATTGAACCAGAAGCTGATAGAAAAACGTCCAAGTTTAAATAACCGAAATAGGGTAACTCTTCACCATGACAATGCGCGCTCGCACACTACAAAATTTACCCGTAACAAAATTGATGAGTTGAACTGGGAGGTTCTACTACACACTCCATATTCCCCGGATTTTGCTCCTTCAGACTAAAATCTATTCAGGTCTTTGGAACACACATTCAAGGATAAACGATTTGATAATGTAGGCGAAGTAAAAAATCACTTAATTTTGTTTTTTTAATAAACCGATCAGTATTTAATTCTAAACCGATCATAATTTATAAAAAGGTAATCGAAAAATCGCAATAGAGATGGGGAATAGTTGTAAATAATGTAAATTATTTATAGTGAAGGCATTAACATTGTGGAGGTTTAAAGACATCGTAATTTGTTTTACCAAACACTGTTTATTCCACTTTATGTAACGGTATAACCCTACCGGTATCAAGGTTTTCACCTAAACAAGACTTGTTTGTGCTCCCCTGATGATAAGGTGAAAACCTTGAAATTACTAGAGTTGTACCGTTACATAAAGTGGAATAAACAGTGTTTGATAAAACAAATTACAATTGTAAATAATGATAGAAATTATATTTTGGAAAATTATGTAATCACATTTAAAAAAATTAAATATATGTTGCTGTATGAAAAAATGGATTACTTCGGTCCCCCTACTGTTTCCAAGAAAGTAATAATAATTATAAAATATTGTACTAATTTAGGTCTAAGAAACCTACAGATATTTTTCATGGATTTTAATTATTTCTCAAAAATGCTAGAAATTCTCCAGAGATAGAAAAAAAATCGTCGTATTTTAACCGAGATCTTGCGGAGGTTTCTATTTTAAGCGCTCATCACCCCGAGAGGCTCCGCGGTAGGGTGGCGAGAACCCTTCGTCGAAACCTTGCGAAGTTCATCAAACAAACGGGCACGTGTCATGGCGTCTAATATGAGATACGAAGGTCGAGATGCCCCATCGTGCTTAGTAACACATCAAATATGGAATTATTACAATTAAGTTTATCTACTCGTACTTTCCCACGGGTGTTTTGTTTACATTATTATATAACATCTCTTATAAAATTAAAAGTTCTTGGATAGCATATGTACTCGTATGTACATTAAAATTGTTATATTGGTCATGAAGTGATTTTAATGTGGACCTTCAACGAATAAAGGAATTGTTTGAATAAAACGCACGATTATTTCCTCTCATTTTCCAATGGCTGTGTAATTAATGTCTCGGAATTTTATCCTTCAAGAGCTCAAAGCAAGGATTGAGTAATTATTCATTAATTATATACTTCATTAAGTTAAATTATTGATCAGTGGTCAAGAGTGCAAATATTGTGATAATTTACATACGTCAATCTATAAGTACACATATTAAAACACATAAGAAAATCACATACTAACTTATTTCGTTCATACCGACAAGTTCAATGTTAACAAAATGATTAAAATAGCAAATATAAACAAAATGTGTATTAATCTGTTTTGGGTATATAAGTATTTCGTCACATTAATTGAGGTCTTAGAAATTCAAATAATATGTAATTCATATATGGGTGATAAAAAATTGCTCTTGCGATAGTGGTGCTATCGGGCGGTGAGGCTAAGTACTTATCGGACCGCCCTCGTATGTAATAGGTTGTTCGGAAAATTATTTCGTATTTATAGGTCAAATTCATACGTAAAACACCACCAAATTCTCACAGACGGTGGTTTTCTATATCTTCAGTATCTCAGCAATTATCTCGTGTCACAGAACGCTGGTTATTCTCGATCAAATCCTTGATTTAATCGTCATCAGTAGTTATCGGTCGTCCAGGCCTGACACCATCTTCGAGTGTCGTATCATAATTACAAATGTTTTAAAGCCGCATTTGACACACACAATCGCTTACTACATCGTCGCCATACACTGAACTTTTTTTTTTAAATTTGTGTCATATTGTTTTCATTGCGGTAGCATAAAGAAAACAATTTATTTTATTCCATCTTCAAAATGAAGCTAAAAATCCGTTCAATCACTTTGGGTCAACAATGGCCAAAAAATGTGCTTAACTAGTACCTTCGATAATACGTCAGTACGTTTAGAATGCTACGAAAATATTGTCCTAACGACATCCTTTCGAAAAATACTACTTTCTGGACAACCCAATACATAAATTGTTGACAGGAAAGATAGCCAATCTCCCATTGATCAATCTTCTATTTGATATGCCTGAAAATCAATTACGTCAGCGACAGTTGAAGTTATTTTTAGTCCCCAAACATAACTATTAAAAGCATTTCCATTCGCACACAGGTGACTTTATTGAATAATTTTATGGAAACATATATTTTCCTCGGATAAAAGATAGATTAAGAATAAGACTTTTTGAAAGTATTTCTTGGAACTTGCAAGGAAAATTTTAACTTTTTATTTTCCCATGATTCTCAGAATATTAGCTCATTTTTTTGTATTATGGAATCGGCTGTAACTTCTATCAACAGTACAATAAAATAAATAAATAAATCAGTATTTCTACCCTCCAGAGAAATACACGATTTGTCAAAATACGGGGGGCGAGGAACCAACTGTTACTTCATTCTATACACAGTCCTAAATGGTGCCATGACAGCCCTCTCATTTTTGCTTAACGTCAGTTAATTATGTTGTTGGCAACTCATCGGAAGCATTTCGTTATCTAAGTTGTAAACAAAAAATATATTGACCATGAAGTTTAAACGCAGCAGTATAATTTGCTAACATTGTGCCGGAAATTCGGTACCCGGTACCCGATATTGTTCACCAGCTGCAGTATCTTAATGTGAACAAAATGTTTGCGTATCATACAATCGATCGTTACAATGTTACTTACAGGCAGGTAGCACATAGCACATCCGAAGAGCGCAAGGAAAAGCTCTGAACGTATCAGACTGGAACGTTCGCCGAATATTGAAAAATAAACTTCAACTCGAGCCTTACAAGATACAAGTGCAAGGCTTAAAAAAGCGCAGAAAAAAATACAACTGGAAATAGTACAGACACTGAAACACTTGCACGCAAGTGAGTCTTTGCTAAACCGTCTTTTCGGATGAGAAAATTTTCCCTGTTCAGCGGTATGTAAACAAAGAAAACGAACGTATTTAATTAGAGAAGTCCAACGATAATCTAGATAAAAGACAGTAAGAAAGTAAACATCTGCTTATTTCAGGGTTTGGGCTGACGTGACCACTAAAGGTCGCTCTCCGCTTGTTTTCATCGACCAGGGCGTTAAGGTCAACAAGATTGTGTACCGCAAAAAGGTCTTCAAAGAAGCATCGATACCGTGGACACGTAAACGATTCGGGGCCACGATATGGACGTTTCAGCACAAGTCAACTTAGTTCCACGAATCTCGTGAGAATCAACATTTTTTTTTCGTTTTAACGTTCAGTGGTTCATTTCGACGCTGGATTTCTCAAATTTGAAACCAAAATTTGAACGCGCTCAAGGCATATCTTCGCTGAGAATGGTAGTGAATCCCGCAGACCTACATTCGTACAGCGTGCGATGAGCTCATCAGCAGACTCGACGCCATCAAGTCCAACGGTGGTTACATCGAACAATAAGTTTTGTTTAACACTTGCCGTACGGTGATGGATAGCGAGTGATCATGACTTATATTTTATTTAATTTCTCGAAATATACTGCTTGCAGGGTCTTCATACTTTATGTATTCCTCATCGAAACCTCTATGATTTGAATGATGTCATTAGGAAACAAAACATTCATAGTTAATTCAACAGAAATTAATGATTTTAAATCGCGAATTGACGAAATGTCAAACACTCATTCTTTTTTGACAGTTCGTATAGCGCCCGTTCCAGGGGTTCCAGGGGGTCGTCACCAGTTTTATAATCCTGATTGTTATTTTTTATTTTTATCTGGTATGTTTTTTCTATTATCATTTTTTATCTGGTATGTTATATTGTACCATTACTCTTTTTATAATAAATGTATAATACATTTTATTTATTATTTCATTTTCAAAAATATAATAATTGAGATGGCGGGAAATATCGACGGCGATGATAGCGATTTGGAATTTAAGGCGACAGGCAATATATCAGAATCAGAAGATTTTGTCGAGGTACAGGATGAAGTATATTCTGATTTGGAGACGAGTGAAGAAGACGAAGAAATATTATTTACATCAAAACATGGATTCGAATGGAGTTCATTACGAGTACCACCTCAATCTTCGAGGCATCGGTCGGGTATCAAATATTCTCATCGAAGATTCTGGACTGAGAAATTCAAGTATAAATGTACATTCCATAAAAGATATGTGTTGTCTGTTTGTAAATGAAGAGGTGGTAAAAGTGATGTTTAAGAAACAAATCGTCATTTAAATCGAATCATTCAGAAAAGAACCAACCAATATCAAAAGACGAGTTATATGAATTCATTGGAATATTGCTCGCACCTGGCAGAAATCGAACACGAAAGCTATCTTTGAGTGAATTGTGGATAAGTGAAAGTCCCTTTTGCCAGTCATTTTTCACAACAGCTCTGTCTCGAGATAGATTCATCTATATTTACAGTCATATTCGTTTTGATGATAAAGAAACCCGAGAAGAGAGATATCAGGGTTTTTTCAGATAAATTAGAACCAATTAAGTGGATTTCAAAAATGTTCATGGATATGTGCAAAAGCAATTATTCTCCATCTTCGAATATAACTGTAGATGAACGTTTGGCAAACTTTAGAGAGAATTGTTCATTTCGCGTGTACATGAAGTCTAAACTTGGTAAATATGGCATCAACATCTGGGTTGCTGCCGACTGCGGCGGCATATGACGCATAACAAATTTACAGGCTTATTCTGGTATGATAAATAATCGTAGAGAGAGATAAATCAAGGTAACTGAGTAGTTATAGAAATGGTTCAACCGCAGTATGGCACGAACAGGAGGATAACCACAGGTATTTTTATTACCTCCATCAAATTAGCCGATAATCTTTTATTAAAAGGTTTAACTCTAACTGGCACGCTTCGAAAAAATAAAAGAGTAATCTCACTTGAATTTATACCGTCTAGAGAGAAAACAATCCATAGTAGCTGAAAATAAAATACTTGTTTCGTGTGTACCACAAAAAATAAAGCAGTATTATTATTATCCACTCAATTCAATGATGCAGAAATTGATTATTCAGAAAAACAAAAGCCACTATAGTAATTATACATCATTATAATAATACGAAAATTGGAGTAGATACGGGAGACCAAATTACTTGAGAGTACTCTTGCTCAAGGTCAACGAGAAGATGGCCTTTCCGTCTTTTTATGGAAATTATAGATATGGCTGCATTGAATGCATACCTCTTATGGATAGACAAATATCCAGAGTGGAAACAAAATAATTAATACCACCGAAAACATTTCACAAGAGAGTTAAGTTTGGAATTGGCAATGCCCAATATCTTAAAAAGGAAAAATAGCAACAACAAGATGCTTTTAATACAGTTTTAACATATTGTGGCGAGTCAATATCCGAAACATTAGTAAATAATACCCTGTTGGCACCCCGTGAGGTCCTCAAAAGAGGAAGTTGTGGGTTTTATTAAAAACATTCGAGAAAAAAAACCAGGCTATTCTGCAATATTTGTCAAACACCTGCGTGTTTAGTAAGTAGAATATAGTAAAAAAAAAAGTGGTTTCATGCCCCAATTGCGATAACTTTCTCCACAGGATTAAACTTTGATTATATGATATGTTTGTCCTATTTTCAAATTTTCTGTAGTGTTTATATTTTCCAAATTGCATATATTTTATTGATTTGAATTTCGTGTTTGTTTATATATAATTTTGAATTTCGTGTTTGTTTATACTATATAAATTTCTCGCCCTAAAACCTTGATTTTTGACCGAACGACGCAGCGTAAAAATAATATTCTTATAGAAATGCCTTTCTGTTTTAGCTCTTATTTTATCATTTCTTACCTTTATTTTATATTATTCGACATTTTATTACATAATAAAATGATGTTTATAGCTAATAACAAAAAATAACCTAGCAGATTTTGCATAATTTTAATTTGAAACATACATGTTTAGTGTACCCTCAGTGTCCAACGCCGTTACTGGCGTAATTTTTTAGCACAGTAAGGGAAGTGTTAAAAGGTTGGAGACCTCTTTTCAGTCATGCGCATTCTGAACGTTGCGCAGATTGAACGACGCAGTGGGAAAATTATATTCCTATAGAAATGTCACTTCTGTTTCAACTATTATTTTATCATTTCTTACACTTATTTTATATTATTCGACATTTTATTACACAATAAAATGATGTTTATAGCTAATTAAAAAAAAACTAATAGATTTTGCATAATTTTAATTTAAAACATACATTTTTAGTGTACCCTCAGTGTCCAACACCGTAACTGGCGTAATTTTTTAGCACAGTAAGGGAAGTGTTAACGAAATAAAATCATTTTCAAACATTTTATGAAAGTTTCACATAAATACATAAAAAAATTACAGGATTATGGTTGTTTTTCTTAGTAACAGTTAGTCCCTCGCATCCTGTATATTGCTAGATGTATTCAACTCAAACATTACATATAGGTAGGTACCTTACAAAAAAATCTACCAAACAAAAAAAAATTATAACAAAAAATATTATATAATAAGATATTAAAAATAATATTGAATCATGGATGAAGATGATAGTTTGTTCGTTTTAATGATTTATAAAGAAGTCTTTTAAGATTCCTTACTAAATTATTTGCAAAGAAAGGACAGCAGTAAGACAGAGTTTATTATTGAAAAAAGAATAGCGTTAGGTAACAAGATAAACGGAGCTTTAAATGTAATATATAACAACCGTGCTATATCAAAAGTAGCAATAAAGGACTTGGAAGAAGGATAAAAGTAAGATTAATGATGTGGAGATACGAACACTAAGAAGGTGTTACTGTATGAAAATAGGAGGTATGCAGATATCAAGAATGAATGCATGAATAAAATGACTAAGTTTCTTTAAGCTATATTTTCCAAAGTAGCCATAACGCGCATTTTGCTTGTGATAGGATATACTACGGTCAACAAGAAAACGTATGAAAACAAGTTTTTGGATTAGTATACGAAACGTTTTAGAGAAAAATAAGAATAATGACTAGATTATATTGGCAGGAATGCATGGGTTGTCGTCAATAGGGGTGGGTTTGAATCGGTGTTAGGCAAGTTTGATGATATACGAACAAATGATAATGGAGATATAATAATCTTGTATACGTGGAAAAGAGGAAATGAAATGTCGTTAAATGACTATGTGTGCGTGGAATATTCACTACAAAAGAGCATTCTCTATACAAGAGTGTTTAGAGGAGCAGATATCGACTCCAACCATTATTTAATGGTGAGCATAATAAACATCTTCCGTGGGTGGCAATCTAGTATATGCAAAGAAGTGAAGGCTGCGAGAATCAAATGTGAGAAACTGCAAGATGACGAGAAGAAAGAGGAATTTAGAATGAATGTGGAAGAACAAATGTGATTTATATGTTAAGTGATGGATTAAGTATTAACACGCTGAGTTGGTTTGAGCATGTAAAACGAATGAAAGAAGCAAGACTAACAAAATATATTGTGTAAATGTGAGTGGAAGGCGTGTGAAAGGAAGACCATGGAAAGTATGATTGGATCAAGTGAAAGATATTTCGCAAGGAAATGTAGAAAGTTCAAGAATTCGTAGGATTTGTATGAGAAAGTGTATGGATGGAGATGGGGCTAAGGTGTGTGTCGAGCTAGGAAAGTCTGGCGCTCTGTCCTTTCTGCCTTCCCCGACAGGGGGATGGTGTGATGTGGCGTATGTATAATTTAAATGGAGTTTATGATGTTCTGATCTCTATTCTCTATACCGCAAAGGACACGGCGCAGCGTGACGTGTATGTGTATACGTACATATTCTATTAATTACGAAAATATTTTGAATAATTACACCCTGTTTTCACCACGTCCTCGGTAGCAATTACGACATACAGGTTGAGAAACGATGAATTACAAAATTTCTATTTAAATAAAATATATTTATTAAGTTAAAAGCAAATGCATTCGTTGGATGTGTTCGTGCAATGGCGTAAAATAAAGCAAAAACTTTAAAAAAAATTTAAATTTTAAAATATATTGGAGTTTATTTTGGGAATACTGTTTCAAGCGGGATGTCAACATTGCAGTTAGACACGCCACGAAGTGTTGTTGTTAATCCAGTACCAACAAATTCTGCTATTCACTTCGCAATTCGGGCTACGTTATTTAATGACATTTCCAAAAAGGGTAGAATTCAAACTGAGTATTTCGATGTTAAAACCCAACGTTGACATCCAAATGGACGTAGAGATCCGAACCGCTACGTACCTGTATTGACAGACAATAATAGGAGTCATTAAAAAAATTGGACAAAAACTATTACTCAACTAAGGAATGAATTACCATAAAAATAAACAGGGAGTATTTTTTTGTAAACTGAGTCAATTTAATTTGAGTTGTATTTTTAATTCCAAGTATACCATTATTCCATATAAAAACCTTTTTATTCCACTAATAAATTAATGTTAAATTGATCTAAAACAAAACATCATACGCTAAAAAATATCTAATATTTTATATAAAATTAAGTTATTATTTCACGATTTACATTAATCCCCGCGACATGTGTTTCAACCTCCAATCTCAAGATTCTCCTCAGACGGAATGATTCCGGTTATCTACGAGATCAATACTTAAGTCAAACTGGTCTCATATTTAATCAGAAAAGTGTGCAGAATATTGACCAAACAGAAAAAATTGAAAAGGGATTAAGTCTTTTGTTTTCTTTGGATATAATTGTTGCACAAGCCTTTATGTCGATTTAATGTGTTTAAATTGAAAAGGGATTAAATATTTTGTTTTCTTTGGATATAATTGTTGCACAAGGCTTTATGTACATTTAATGTGTTTAAATTGAAAAGGCATTAAATATTTTGTTTTCTTTGGATATAATTGTTGCACAAGGTTTTATGTACATTTAATGTGTTTAAATTGAGAAGGGATTAAATCTTTTGTTTTGTTTGGATATAATTGTTGCACAAGGCGTTATGTACATTTAATGTGTTTAAATTGAAAAGGGATTAAATCTTTTGTTTTGTTTGGATATAATTGTTGCACAAGGCGTTATGTACATTTAATGTGTTTAAATTGAAAAGGGATTAAATCTTTTGTTTTGTTTGGATATAATTGTTGCACAAGGCTTTATGTACATTTAATGTGTTTAAATTTAAAAGGTATTAAATCTTTTGTTTTCTTTGGATATAATTGTTGCACAAGGCTTTATGTACATTTAATGTGTTTAAATTGAAAAGGGATTAAATCTTTTGTTTTGTTTGGATATAATTGTTGCACAAGGCGTTATGTACATTTAATGTGTTTAAATTGAAAAGGGATTAAATCTTTTGTTTTGTTTGGATATAATTGTTGCACAAGGCGTTATGTACATTTAATGTGTTTAAATTGAAAAGGGATTAAATCTTTTGTTTTGTTTGGATATAATTGTTGCACAAGGCTTTATGTACATTTAATGTGTTTAAATTTAAAAGGTATTAAATCTTTTGTTTTCTTTGGATATAATTGTTGCACAAGGCTTTATGTACATTTAATGTGTTTAAATTGAAAAGGGATTAAATCTTTTGTTTTCTTTGGATATAATTGTTGCACAAGGCTTTATGCACATTTAATGTGTTTAAATTAAAGATACATAAAATCATAAGTAAAAACAAAACAATAAAAAAACAGCGAATGAAAAGGTTTCACCCCTGTCAACTTTTATGCTTTTGGGTCAATAGACCACACGCACACACTTTCGATGAAACGTGACACCAGTTGGACCTTATCATTACCCTCGTAACAAACCGGGATCATTCTGCCTAAAGAGGACCTCGAAATAGGAGGTAGAATCACGTGACGTATGGATATTGTAATTAGTGGAGTAACAAAGTAAGTTATTTTTAAATATCTTAATACGGAGTGCCACAAAGTTAAAGCCAAAAACATTGATAAATAAATACGCATTTAAGATAAATCGAACTTCTCACGGTGTGCAACTATAGAAGCCTCGAAACAAGAAGGCAAAAATCCATTGCGATACTCCTACTAAAGATTTTTCAAGGTTGCTTTAACTGTCCCGCGATTCTAGAAGCACTAAGTTTATATGCACCTAATAAATATAGCCGTGCAAGGAATCACCCTCTGTTCTAAACACAAACTTCCAGAACGAATATCATGACTAAACACTCAGTCACACGTGGTATAGAGATATTGAACCAACTGAATGACACTGTGGATATATTATCGGCACCGCCTAGCAGTATGAGAAGAATCCTGGCTGATATTCTTCCTAACGAATAAGGTAACTCTAGAAGCAGATCCTCTTTGCGTAACAGGAAAAATCCGTACAAAGTGGATAAATCCGTGCTAAGTGGATTTTTTGGGTTATTCACCTACTCAATTTTCATTCAAATTGCATTTTTAGATTCGATAGAAAATTTAAATAATTTTTTTTTCTTCTGAATAAAATACTCTTTAGGATTTACGAGTTCTGCAAAGTGGAAGATATTTTTAAACGTTTGAATTACGAACCTCACAGTCCAGTATAAATCCAAATAGTTAACAAGGCATAATACTTTGAATATCAAAAACTACCTCCTGTCTCTCTTGTCGACACACTAACCACAGTTTCAGGCAAGTCGGAAAATGTACTGAAGCTGCACTCGACACAATTAGGGTACCAAGTCCGAAGGAAGAAAGTTAGGGTACATGAGTGCTTTTTGAGGTCTGTGGCAAGCGTTACTTTGTTCAAGGTTTATAATTATAAGCAAAAATAAGAAAATATTTTGTAATTATAATTTTAGGGATAAATAAAAATAATCGGCCCCCTCCTCCAGATAAATGAGCAATTTGTCAAAATATCAGTATTATAATCTTCGATGTATTCAACTTAAATATTACCTCACCCGACCTTCACGCCGAACAGCGAGAAGAAACACACCAACACCACATCCTCGCTTGGACCGTGAAGTTCTATAAAAGCCAACAGAATCACAGCTATCTTCTTATCGCTGCCCTGGGAGCTTACGAGAGTAAATTCGATCTACCTTTCCGTTATAAGCACAAGCTCCCGAAGCATCATCTGTTGCCTGACTAGTCCACATATAGTATTAGCTGGGAGGACCAAGGTCTGAGTGAATGTGATGAAGTACAATTAGCCTGAACGAGTGACTTGTTCTTGCTAAATAATTAGTTGTAAAAATTGTTATCTAGTATCTTCTTCTTCGTCTTATTTTAGGCATGTTGGCCTGCTATGGTCCTGCATCATTGTTTGCCTCTTTGACGTCGACTGCCTGCTGTCTTTCCATCTTTTGGGAGGTCGTCCTGGAGGTCTGCTTGCTTGGAGGATACTATCCCTGGCCATTTTTACGGCTCTTGATTCCGCCATTCTGGATACGTATTCGTTCCAGAACCTTCTTCTCTGTCGTCCCCATCTGACAATATCTTCAACTTCGCACATCCTTCGGATTTCTCTATCACGAAGGGGTTTGCCAGCGATACTCCTGAGTACCTTCATTTCGCTGGTTCGAAGGAGATTTTTGGTTCTGACAGTGTCGGCTCTGGACTCTATGCTGCATGTCATTATGGGGCGGACACATGTCTTGTATATCATCACCTTAGTGTTATAGTGTTCTTTAAATATCCGGAAATAGCTGTGGCCTTTTGTGATTGTTCAAGCACTTCGCCATAGAGGTCATTATTGCACATTATGCTAACACCAAGTATTTAAATTTTGTTATTTGTTCAATTGGTGTATCGTTGATCGCCACACTGCATCCAACTTGCTGTCTGGCTAGAGTCATGAATTTAGTCTTGCTGATGGAGATAGACATGTTGTATTTTTTGGAAGCAGTATGGAATCGATGTAATATTTGTTGCAGGTCTTCCTCTGATTCGGCTATGATGGTGGCATCGTCAGCATAGCATATGATGTTTAGCATATTGTGGCCCATCTTGTATCCCAGGTTAAGGTCGGCAACTTCTTCTATAATTTTATCCATTACCAAGTTAAATAGAAATGGGCTGAAACTATCTCCTTGTCTTACTCCGGTTGGTGTTGGATCATCATTGGATAGTGCTCCGTCTACGCGAATTCTTGTGGAGCTATTTAGGTTTATGTCTCTAATGGTTCTGGCGATGGAGGGTGACACGTTCCTTTCGAATAAAATGCTTATTACATCTTCTAGTTGGATTCTATCAAAGGCCTTGGTCAGATCGATAAAAGCAAGGTAAACAGTCTAGTTGTATTTCAAAGACTTTTCTTTAATTTGCCGCAGTATGAATATAGCATCTGTAGTAGATCTGTTTCTTCGGAATACTTGTTCATCTCTATTTTCAATTTGTTCTAATTTTACTCTTAGGATGTTCGTGAAGAGCTTGAGAAATGCGTTTAAAAGAGATGTTCCTCTATAGTTACCAGGATCAGATTTTTGTCCTTTTTTGAAGATGGGAATCGTTATACTGCCCCTCCATTCATCTGGTATTATTGTAGTTTCAAGGATCAAGTCGTAAAGTTTGTGGAGACTTTTCGCTAGTTCTTCGCCGCCATATTTTATGAGTTCGTTTGGTGTATTATCACTTCCAGGAGCTTTTCTATCTTTGAGTATTTTCATTCCTTGTATAATTCCACTCTCCTCCAATGTTGTGGGTTCGTTAATTATTATATAAGTAGTATGTAAGTGTTAATTATTTCTAAGAAATCATATATTAAGATTATAAAAAATCAAAATAAAATAACATATAGGAAAATAAGATTAAGTAAGTTCATAATTATAATATATAAATAAAACTAGTTAAGTAACAAATGTGTATATAGGTATAGCCTTGGCAAATATTTGCACCATATATTACGTTGTTTAATAAAAAAAAAAACTTAAATATTACAATACATGTTATACCTATACATATAACATTACATGAATTATTTTTGTTATTTTTATTTCTGAAGAAGTCTTTCAAAGTTCCTCATGAAGTGAACTTCCAATAAACTGGGCTCTCAGAAACACAAAGTTCTGTCGGAAAATTTTGAAGCACTATTGAGCTTTTTGATACACATAAAATAAAATTCGATAACCATAACTCAACGAGTTGCGTCAGGTGGACTAAGAAGAAATGTCGAGACCGCAGCTGACGGAAATAACATAGGAAATTGCTCACAACAGTGTTTTTATTATATTTTAGTATATAATTTAAGTTAAGTGTTCTCATTCCGTCCGCTAACGAATAATACTATGCATTTTTTGTATTATTTTATTTAGTTATTAAATGAAAACGTGGAAACTCTGATAAGGCGTTTCTAAGTATTTGAAATGTAGATTTGTACACAAATACTGAGTCGGCAGGATGAGCGGAACGAGAAATGGCGAGATATTGGTTCGGATGCACAGGAAGAATTATTTCAGAAATAATAATAGTAACATTCGAAAACAGATATATTAGAACATTAAATGGACGTACAATTAATTATGCAAAAAAAGGACCCAAGTCATCTACTTCATTTTACATAGGTGATATATATGGTAGAGCTTAAACCCAATCACATACAAAGCATCAACATTAATAAAGATTATATACACAATAATAAGAACGTGGGACAAAAGTGATCCGAAGGAATGGTGTAAAAATCAGCCAACTTAATACAATACATGGCGTGACAATGTCAGACAGAATACGGAATGAAGTAATTAGGCATTAATCTTAACTTAAGGCTGGTGTGTTGAATAAGGTAAAGGAAAGCACTCAGATGGTTTGGGCGTGTGGAACGAATTAATAAAGAAAGACTAACAAAACATACAGAGCAATTGTGAGCCGTGGTACTGAAAGAAGAGCAAGGAAAGTATGGTCGGATCCAGTTTATGACATTTCACCTATACACATTCTCATACAACTTCTACGATTTCTCTGACTTTCTACGTTTCCTACTTTCAGAATATCATTAATTTGATCCAACAATACTTTCCTCGGCCTTTCTCCACTACACCTTCCAATCGCATTCGCACTAGAAGTTGGTTTTGTTAGTCTTTCCTCATTCATTAATTCCACATGCCCAAACCATGTCAGCGTAATCTTGTTTATCTTACTCAACACACAACCTTAAGTTCACATTCATTCCTAATCACTTCATTTCGTATTCTGTCATACATTATCACTCCAAGTTTCATTTCAAATCACGCATTTCTACAGCATTTATTTGTCTCCTATCAGTCTGATACCATGTCTACGTTTCACTCCCATACAACAAAAATGGCACCAAAATACTATTGTGGACAATCGTCTTTCATTATTCTTCATTCTATTTTCCCCCATTTATCCATCTCCTAGTTATAAGTGCTATTAAAAATAGTATTTTGTACATTTTCTTTTTATTTCTATTCTCTACTTTTAATTTGTAATTTGTTTCTAAACACTCCGTCACCTCACCAGGATCACAGTTAAATTGATCAAGATTATTTATGCCACTCGACAAAAAACTGAATGTATTATTATCACATAGCGGAAGATCAGCAGACAACGCGTTGCAATTTTCTGCAGTGATCTTACTAAATATATTTTTATAGATATGTAAATGCCTGATAACCTCTAAACCAGCAATTTGTAGAGGAATAAACTTCTCGATTGCACTTTTGCGTAATCAAGTCTCAAATAAAATTAAAGCCCTTTTACCAATCTAATTACTTTAGCCAGACTGGACAAGGACAATTTAATTTGTGAATACAATAAATTTGGTAGTTAGGTGAATACGTATGTATATATATATATATATATATATATATATATATATATATATATATAGTATATATATATATATATATATATTATATATATATATATATATATATATATATAGTATATATATATATATATATATACATATACATATACATATACATATACATATACATATACATATACATATACAT
>OX463843.1:17684260-17876799 GCA_949825065.1 Odontocerum albicorne
GAGTATCATAAGTATTTATTGTAAACTTGATAAACATATTAAGGTATTTTCTCAAGGAATTATATTAGATAGTTTATCGTTTTTTTATAATAGGCGATCCACCAAAACTAGGATGATTTGTGCCACCAAATCAGTCACTATACAATTAAGAGTCGATATAATAAAATTAATTTAAGAAGATTACAATTTTAGACAATTTAAAGATTCAACTCATTAAACCTTCAAAATTCTTGATTGTTAAAACTATCAATCTTATATAAGTGAAAAAGTTCCTGGAAGAAAGAAGAAACGCAACGTGCATTGGACGCGGCGAAGATATAGCATTTAGTAAATCAAATATGTCCCCTAAAGGACAACGAAAAAGTACATGATCTCTAGTTGAATCATACAGACCACACTCAAAGCCGGGATTCTCCACAAAACCCACTATGTAAAAGCGACTAGCCACCACGCAGTGGCCCGTCCGCAAACGACACATGAATGGCACATCTTCCTTCGCCAAGGAATTAATAAATTTATTACCAGTGATACCAACATACGAAAGAATCCAAGCTAGAGAAACATCTATTATATATTATTTGATATCAATTGGAATCATTTGGCTTTGGTTGAACAAATAATATCTTTGTATGAGTTACTCAAACAATCACCTGAAATTGAATGAGGGGCACTAAGAGAATCGGAGATGAGAAAATTTGAGCTATATAGGCTCTTTTGAAAGTGTATAGCTTTAGCCTACAATCCCATCCAATGTCTTATATTGAAAAAAACCGAGACTTTACATTTTGGCGGCTGGGACATGCATTCGAAAACACACCCGAAAAATAAGGTTACATCTTTTATGAAAAACATCCACCATAGTCTTCAAAAATTGGGAACGTACTGTCACTAAGCCTACAATATAAATCAACGGATGAAAATTAAAATGTTCAAAAATTATTACTATATTTTTCGAGCATTCAGAACGATAAAATCGTCAATAACTATCGAAATTGATTTTGTTCGAAATCAAATTTCTAGAGACAATAGCTATCGGACAATGTGTCCAAAACTACATTTCAAATAAGTTTCGATTATTTTTAATTTACTAGAACTTCTTACACATGAATCTACATATGTTAAGCATTAATAAAAACACATAGTGCAATATACTCGTTAAGTTTTAACTGTTTTATGCTATTTTCCTTTTTACCGGCCGATTTTGCCATCATTCAGATATCGCGCCCGGAGCCAGTACCCCATCCTTGTCTCGGCTGTGATACTGAAAACAGTTCCCATTGTTTTAAGATATTCAAGTTTGAATAATGTATTCCACACATAGGTACCAAACGAATATTCAAAATTTTCAACGAATTCGAAAGTAATTTTCGATTATATATTTTTTTTATCTATTCACAAATAAAATTTGTCGGTGCATGCGTATTATAGTTTTCCTTACACGTATTCGGACGAATGTTAACCAAACTTATTTTGTTTTAAGGTATAAAATAAAACCTCCTTAGATATACAACCTCTCTCCTTCATCACGAGCTCAATACTGAGCGCAGTCGTCCTCTGCTATGTCTCAAACTCGGGGCACCACCAGTCTCCATCCCTCGCGGTCCTGGACATGTTTAATGCAGCGCGGAGGATCTTGTTAACTCATTTCTTTGGTTCGTCCATTTCATATAGCACCTTCCTGTTGCTTGTCTTCGCTCGACTGTTCCCGTGATCACCAACTTCTCCAAACTTTCATCAGTCTTTCTGGCAACATTACCAAAGAATGTTAAGATTATTTTCGTGGTGTTGTTGAAAGTCTTTTGGTAATATCAAATTCTTGGATAAAATAGACATTGGTGCGCCTTGGGGTCTATGAGATACGAACCACCCGCCTCCAACATCACATCTCGAAATCATCAATCTTACTAGACGGTTTTCTTTCTTTCGAGTATAGATCGGTTAATCCATATATTTATCAGACTTGTCAACCGATTTTGCTCTTCCAGTTCATCTTCGGATCTCTGTTTCACATCCTCCCCTCTTTGAAATAAGAGCATATAGATAGACAAACTCGTTGACCTCTTTATAACTCTTCTTGTCAGTCTCGAATTAGTCCACAATAACGACTTTTTCAAGTCTATGAAAGAGCTCGGCCACCCTATCTAATATTTTTCTCATATTTCAAAAATATTGTGAATACATCAGGGGACAGTATGCACCCTAGACATACTCCTTTCTGCACCGTTTTGAGAGGAACTCATCTACTCTCATAGATGTCTTATTTTGTGCATACTCGTACAGGTTGTGAATCAGAATTACCGGCTATCTCGGTATACCCATCTCTTCCGGAACTTTCCATAGGTAGTTCCATTAAACGCAACCAAAAGCCTTTTTGTAGTCTATAAAGTAGTCTATAATTCACGGGAACCTGAATTCTTGGTTCTTCTCAAAAAATTTTCGTATGTTCAAAATGTATTACCGTGATCTTTGTCTTCCACAAACACAGCATTTTCTATTGGCATTTGCCAGTTTAGGTTACATTTTATTTTTATTATACGTATGACTATATTAATGGCATGAGAGATGAATGAAACAGTTCTATAGTTTTCGCATTTTTGCGTCGACTCCTTCGTGTATATTAGAATAAACACAACATCGGCCCAGTCCTTTGGCCATATCCGGTTCTCTAAATTGAATCACATATGTCAAGGATCATTTTGATGCCATCATTATTTATACTAAACAATAAAAAACGCAATTTGTAACATATTTAAACATGCTGATTATTTGAAAAATATTTTTATTCATATTAGACATAGTAAACGTGAACTCCAGCCATTTATTTTTATAGTAAGACTAACTTCTTTTATAATCTTTTTTTTTTTTAATTTTTCAAACGTATTCCGTATGTATTTTATGCGGACTATAAAATAATGAATAGCTCTCAGAATTGTAGTTCATTTATAAATAAAAACAATCATATTTCGCGTTTTAGAAACTTCAAAATATTTTACACAACCTTCTTGCTCCTGTTTTAGCGTCAAATATGTATTTCTTAATATAAAATGTCGTTAAGGTCCGTGGACAGTACGTATTACACATTCGTGTATGCAGTCAAATCTGGCGGGTTTATTGCCATGTGGCAATGTCTTCTAACTAAACAAAATTATGTCAAAAAAGATTTTATTATTTTATTCAGTCCTCTTTGGAGGTTGACGATGGTCATGGCTATCTTGGCCTTTGAGGTTGCAGCTCCGAACAATACGGTACCACAATGAAACCACTTCCGGAAATATTTCAAACAGGAAATGCATCTTCTTCCCGCACTTCTGCCCTGATTTTTTCCCTTCCATATCAATTGAAGGATCTCACATCAAATCATTACGGATTTTGTCAACCCATAAGACTCTCAGCTATCTTCGATAACACCATATTTCAAAAGCTTCTAGTTTATTTGTGGAAGCTTGAATGTCCATGCTTCAACATCATAAAGAAGTCTGGAGAATATGCAGAAACGCGAAATTCGCATACATAAGTTGAGATTAAAATACTTTTACAGAAGATGTCAAGTGTACAAGCTGGAAAACATCTGATGTCCTCGCGGCCGAGCTCGCTCACTATAAGACGGGGTGTATCGCGACTGGGGGATGTTACGAGATGAGCTCTAACATTGTCTTTAAATACATGTGTAATTCAAGGATATACGAGTACACGTACATACTATGTCGCTATTAATAAACTTATATTTATTTAATATTTAAGATAAACTGCATTTTGAAGAAGGAGCTTCGTGCCATCTCCACTCATACCTTGATCTATTGAGACAGGTCTCATTGATCATAAGAAGTTGTGATTTTTTTTTTTTTCGGCCACTATCAGGAATCGAACACAGGCACGGACAGAAGAAAGTCGCGAAAGCGGTTAATTTAATAATTTTACAAACTAAGTCGTCTTTCCATAATGTTGAAGCAGTTTTTAGGAATTTAATAGAAGGGTCTATAAGCCGCTATTAAAAAAATCTGAACATTAAGAAAGCTTCAAATTTTATAAATGATTGATTTCACATAATATTCTTATTGGTCAATTCCCCATGACTGAAGTCTTAATCTCTTATCTGCCCAAAACGATTCCCCATCTTTCCTACTTTGAGCCTCATGGAGTGCTGCCGTTGCGTTCCCGACTTGGTCAGTCCACCGGCGAGTTGGCGGTCTATCCTTATCGTCCGTCCACACTGGCCGTTCCCGACTTGGTCAGTCCACCGGCGAGTTGGCGGTCTATCCTTATCGTCCGTCCACACTGGCCGTTCCCGACTTAGTCAGTCCACCGGCGAGTTGGCGGTCTATCCTTATCGTCCGTCCACACTGGCCGTTCCCGACTTGGTCAGTCCACCGGCGAGTTGGCGGTCTATCCTTATCGTCCGTCCACACTGGCCGTTCCCGACATGGTCAGTCCACCGGCGAGTTGGCGGTCTATCCTTATCGTCCGTCCACACTGGCCGTTAGCACGAATATTTTTTGATAATTTGGCACTGGAATTCGATATGGGTGTTTTATTTATTACGAGTTCATCTCATCCAACTAACTCGAAATACGTAAATCAAGAGGCATTAAAAAAACTACACTAGAACTCTTTTAATAAAACTAATTACTAACGGGAATCATATTCATAAGCCCCGGCTCGGATGAAAAGCGTCTTGCCAATAGACCACGAAAATGGTAGTTCATACTATCAAAGTGATTTCCGGATGTTTTCGGACATTTTTACAGTTTTTGTCTGCGTGAGATCCTCGCACCCAATAAGTCATCTTTTTTTATGCAGCTCCTGCTGCAAGCCTTTAAGTAAACGTTATTTACGATTTGGTCCATGGCCTGGATCTCCACTCATTCATAGAAAGGCAACTCTGATAGGCCCCACTTGTGCCTATCATATGTAGAACGTCTTACTCAGCTTCTGATGCTCTTCAGAAGGCTCCATTCCTTCCGAGATAGAGAAAATCCAGGCGACTCCACCGTCTGATCGTCAACAAGACTGCCCATTTATTGACGATTGATCTATTTCGCTTGCTTCAAAACTTCCAGATTGATCGACGGGAGTTGAGACGGAGTGTGCGATGGTTCTCTTCTTATGGGAATTACACGGAGTTTGGTCGATTTGCGACATTCTGTTCTCCTCTTGAAAGATAATTTTTCACGACGTATATCAAAAAGTGGAATAGTTGAACAATAAAAAAGATTACATACAAATCTAAGTCTTCATATTCTAGTGGTAGGACGCTTGTTTTTAACCGGATTCTGTATTATATTCCAGATCGAGAGAAAAAACCTAGAAAGTTGGCATGCCTGCTTTTTTAAACATCTTTCCGGAATACATTGGCGAAATTTCATGGCTCTTTTCATGATGTGGAGTTGTTGCCGTATTGAGTTGACTTAAATGACGACCGACGTTTCGAAGGTGTTGCAGCTTCCATCCTAAGGGCAATTTCAAAAATCATTAAAAAATATGGTGTTATAAGCAATGTTTTTTTTATATCGCCCTGAGGATGAAGGCTGCAACACTTTCGAAACGTCGGGTATCAGTGAAGTCATCTGAACACGGCAACCCCGAAAAACGTTTTAAATATTTCTGGAAGCTTGAAAGAAACTACCATATGGTAAAACACTATAAGACAATATGTTGAATCTGAGTGGCCAGATTAGAGTACTAGAGCACTGCGTACTCTTCGGGAAACTTTAAACAAAGGTGAAACTACTCGAAGCGGTCATAGGAGTGGGTAATGGTAACCACTATCTTAAATAAATTTACGAAACGTCGAAAGAGATAAATCTATGATGTTGCTCATAGAATACTAGGCCGATATGTGGCAGATTTTTTTTTCAATGTTTGTCACATTTTGAAAATGTACCAAAATACTGAAGTGCGCTTTTCAAACTATCCTGGTAAAATATTTTGCCTCATAAAAATGGTAGACAATGGTAATGCTCTCAAAAGCGACAGTCATTACGATAACAGTGTATTGTAGATCTTCGGAAGTCCTGAATAATAAATAGTTGATTCGAAATATAACTTTATTGCCAAATAATACAGATGTGTAATCAACTTCTTCTGAGCAGATTGAATACTTACGAGAACACAGTTTTCTCTTTCTACATGTATTATTTTTGCTGTTTAAAAACAAATATTTTATTTACAATATAATTCATTTTATTTCGGAATTGAAATTAAATAAAACACCCAAATTCATATAAAAAAGATAAAGCGCATGACGACCAATCAAACGCATCGACGGTCTGAGGAAACCGTATTATAAAATCGATTTATACAAAAAAAGGTAGTCTAGTGGGTTTCTTGATCGTACGGATGGTTTTTTAAGGTTGACATGAAATTATATAAACATAAAAAAATTGGATAAAACAGTTAATTTTAATTTAGTATTCATTTAATTAAAAATGTAAACAAATAAGAATGATAACAGACATAAACAATAGTTACTACGTTTAGATGTGGCGAATGCACAGATGCCTGGGACAACACACGAAATGGCTTACGATTCATGCACACAAACAATGAAATATTTATGCATAGTTACATAGCTCGGGTAAAATTAAGCGAAGTTAAATCAGAATCAATTTTAAAAAATGCCTACGTAGTCCGGTTTATTCATAATTTAAATACAAAACAAAGAAAAGAAAAAAATCTTGCGGTCGATTTCGGCCGCGGACCCAATAGCTGTCTGGCGACCCTGCTTACGGGGATCAGCAACACCCGAGAAATATCACGTAGATAAAAGCATCGTGTCTAAATACAATGCGTATAAAAACAAAATATATCTTACCATCTCATTCCTGGATGAATATCCTTTACGAAAACACATTTATCACTAATATACATTCATTTTCAATACATAACACGATTAAATTTACCGAGATTTCGAACACACGAAACGATCACCTCTTTTGTGTACAGTGAAACTACTGCACTGAAGTGTCAACAATTGGACGCTGCAATAACTATTGCCAACATAAGACAGTATAAAGGGCGTAAACCAAAAAGTCGTAAGGTGTTACACGTCACAATTGGCAAGAAATTTAAAGTGGGGTTTCATTTCTAATAGTATTATTGTTGAATATTTAACGCTGATAACCACAGTATGAATAAGAAATAATTTAAAATAAGAAATAATTTGAAATTAGGAGTCTGTGAAACTAAATGAGATGTATGGGTGTTGAATGGTCAAAAGATGCATGTTTAAAAAAATATTGACGACTTCCCTGACTCCCAACAATATAATGACGTGATGCTATGTATCTTTGTAAATAATATAATATTAAATATTTCCCTGGTATCAAAACAAAAAAAATACATTTTTTCAAGCTAATCATAAAGGATAAGCTTAAAAAAATATTTGGAATTCATATTTTTCTATTCTGAACTGTTAAAACAGTGATTAAACATAAACAAAAATGCATGTATTCTCAGAAACGATACAAAAACTTCAAAAAAAATTGTCTCCGAAAAACTGCACTAAACAGAACTATACTGCCCCGACCTATCAACTGACAACCAAATGTCAAACTTTAAAATCATCATTCGCGACTATTACTTATTCAACATTACATCAGGGCGTGGATATTATAAATTAAATTTTGAAATTTAATTATTACAGCACATGCTTCGTTTAATTGACAATAGTAAAAAAATACGATTACTGTTATTACAAATCAAAACTGTCTAAATTATCATGGACAGTAATAATCATATTTAGAAGACTTCTGGTTTTAGATTTCAGATTTTTTTCACCTTATGATGAACTTCAGAGCGTTCTAGATAAATCTGGATAATGCAATAACATAACGATTAACCCGTGCCACGCACGGTTTCAGACTTTTTCATAATATTTCTAAGTTATTATAAAACGGTGCTTGTGTATATAATATTTACGAGGTAACTGCTTATTTCTATATAACACTTTTTATATCAATTTCACGAAAAAAACCCTGCATTAAACACAACAATACCACGTCAATACGTCGACTGATAGCTACGAGTCAAAAGTATAAAACCTTCACTCACAACTATTATTTATTCAACGTTACATCAGAATATAGTTAAAAAGCAATTATTTCAACTTTATCAAATTATTACAGCGCGCCCTTTTTAATCTATATAAATAAAAATGTAAATGTTCGTTAATAGAAAATCTGTAATCTCCGAAGGTTCTTCAACGATTGCTTTGAAATTTTGACAAAAGGTTGCATTCCTATACAAGCATATGTATATATTTTTTTTATATACGGTTGCATATAAAAAAGTATATAAAACAGACGAAATAACGGGAGCGCCCCCTGCAGCGACACACACAAACTAAACAATTCTCATTAACAGTTATGTCACATTGCATTTTCGACGTTTCGGAATTAATAATAAACATTAAATATCTATATAAATAAAAATGTAAATGTTCGTTAATTAAAAATCTCCAATCTCCGAAAGTTCTTCACGGATTGCTTTGAAATTTTGACAGTTTCATTTTGATTTCGAATATTAAATATTAAATAATAAATATAAAATAATAATAAATATTAAATAATAAATATTAAATAATTAAATATTAAATAATTAAACATTAAATAATAAATATAAAAAAAGGATATAAAGCAGACTATATAATGGAAGCGCTCTCTGTTGAACGTAACGGCAACCTAGCTATACTATTGTATAATAAATATTTTATGCGTCATTTTGTAAAGTGTGCGTTGTTGACATCTAGCTCTAAAGAATAGTTGTTTCACTTCGTTTTTCAGTCCAATTAGCGGTGAAATTGAATTGTGTTGATTGATTTTCATTTTAATTCAAACCATGTGCCTCAAATTCATTTGAATTCAAACCATTTCACGGCCATGTGCCTCAGCGAGACGGCGTGATGTTGGTATGTATTTTTCTGTATGTTACGAATGCGGATCCCTAGCCAATGCAACTAACGTAAACTTTTGACAATGTATTTTTATGTTTTATATCGTCGTTGTTAAGGAAAAAGTCATTAATTACCATTTTGCTCAAGATGAGATTTTTCATTATTTGAATTAAAAACACAAATCTCTATCATTCTAAAAGGCATTATTTAAGCCAATAGCGAAGTTACATTTCTAAAAAAAATCATTAACTGTAAAAATTGATTGTTTGTTTGTATGGAAAAAGTCATTATATTACTTGATGAGTTTTTCCTTACTAATGATACGCATGAAGTTGCAATTAATGAATTGTGTTTAGGATGAATGCAAAATGGCACACAAAAAACCGCTCGAGGCTCTTGATCGATCATTGCAAGATTGGCGTGGAAACATCAGACCATTTGGGAATGCATTAATATTGCTTGCAGGAGATTTCAGGCAAACATTACCTGTAATTCCTCGATCGACACCGGCGGACGAAATAAATGCTTGCCTGAAATACTCTACTTTGTGGCGACATGTTATTTTTTTTGTTTTTTCTTTATTTTTTAGTTCGTGTTTTTTCCCTTTTTAATGTTTCGCAATTTTATATGTTTATGTTTTAACTTTTTTTCTTCTTTTTCAGTGCAATCGATCTGATTTAGTTCATCAAAATAATGCCTTGCAGAAGATCATACTTAGATCGTCAGTGAACGAGCGAAACAGACAAAGAATGGCTCAAATACGTGCCGAGAAAGCAGCAGAGTGACGTGCAGCTAGACTTGAGGATGCATGGTTGCGAGCACGGCGATCACGTTCTGCAGCTTCAGATCTGCTTCGTTCTCAACAGAATGAACGCGACAGACTGAGAGTGGCTGAAAGAAGTCAAAAATATTGTATGCTTACAAGCATTGTGAAATTAAACATATTAGAAACGTGTGCTTTCTCTTTTATTTCTTTTCCATTTAACTAGACTTAGCCACAGCAACGCGTGGCTGGGTACAGCTAGTTTAAAAATAAAAAATGGAGTAACATTTGTCAATACAAATCAAAACTGTCTATATTATTATCGACAATAATGTGCCTTTTGTGTGACATTTGTTTTTACATTTTTTTTACTTCGGACGAACTTCAAAATTTCAGATAAATCTAGGTGTTTATTATTATAATTACCAAGATCTGAAGCGTAGAATATAAAAACAGGTATCGCATAAATAGCATATTATTATTGATAATGATTTAAATTTTTAATAGAAAAAGTGAGAAGAAAAACTGACAAGACAGTGTGCGATACTCAGGGCGAACTATACGTTAAATGAATGATTAATATTACGAAAGGGGTAAAACAAAGATGTGTTATGCCAATTTTGTTGTTTAATACAATATTTACACAAATACATGTGTGAAGGAAGTACATTAATGAATATATGACATGTCAACGACGAATGGGAATGTATGCGGATTGCTGTATGCTGCTGATATGGTAGTGTTAGCGGAGAATGAAGATGAATTACAGAGTTTAATAAATATATTGTATGAGAAATTTAAAGAGAAAGGTCTGAGAATCATGTTTATAGAAAGTGTGATATAGTGTGATACAACTATAAAGTGATAAAAAATTCGCTAAAATGCATTTGCTTCATATAAGCATCTCTAAAAAAACCTATTTTAAGTAGCATTTGAAATTTTCAATTTTCTCAGGAACCAGAATGATTTGTCTTATTACGCTAAATTAGATTCCCAAAATTATTTCGCCTACCACACCTTTCTCAGAAAAAAAAATTACGAAGCGCCTTCTTTAAGGGAACAAACAGAAAGATGCAATGTCAAATATGCGTTATTTTATGTATATACGAGTATATCTTTATCTAAGCCGTACAAGATAGTAAAGAAATATGTAAATATGACACGTTGTAGCTTTATCTGATATGCGCTGCAATCAATTTATTAATATTTGGCTCTGTTTTTGTCAGCAACATTCTTAAAGCACTGCGATTAGCTATTTTAAGTCGACTTCTTTGCTTCGTTAACGGATTTGTGACCACACTTTCTCTAAATATGATGAAGCAAATGTAATTAAACACTTTTGTACTATAGCCCACTATCCAGGATAAAGTGTAAGTATCTACTTTAGCAGCCAGAACTATTGATAGCCATCACTAAATTTAAATTCCTCGTTTGTTCTTATTTATTCTTGTAATTTTAGAGATTCTTCGATGTTTGTATTTAAAAAAGGGCCCAAACCCAATAATCGGACATGTAAATTTTAAGAATACCAGGGCTGCTGAAATTTTAAGAATACCAGGTTGGTAAATTTTAAGAATACCAGTTGCTTGTTGAGACAGACAAGCAAAAATAAATATTTATCATCGAAAATGGCTATATTGTTTTTCAAAATACTCTCCATGAAGGTCAATACACTTTTGCATGCGTTTGAACCAATTTTCGAAGCACTTTTTCCACTCCGAATGAGGAAACTTCAAAACATGAGTTTTGAACGCATCAACTTATTTTTTATGTTCGGGAATAAAAAGAAGTCATTGGGTGCCAAATCAGGGCTGTACGGTGGATGACCCATCAATTCGATGTTTTAAGTGCTCAAAAAGTCACTTGTTTGAGCCGATGTGTGAGAGCTCGCATTGTCGTGGTGGAGAATGACCCGTTTTCGGCGGTTGGTTTTCCTCATTTCTCCTAACACTTATGGCAAACAAATGGGGGTGTACCATTCAGAATTGACCGTACGGCGTTTCATTAAAGACACTGTTGCGACATGACCATTTATACCGAAGAAAAAAGCCACCATTAGCTTCAAAGTGCTTCGTGCGCGAACAACTTTTGTTGGATTTGGCTCGTCTTGAAAGACCCATACAGTCGACTGCTGTTTAGTTTCTGGCTCATATACATAGATCCGAGATTCGTCGCCTGTTACAATCTTATAGACGTCTTTCGAAGCACCGCGATCGAATTTTTTCAACATTTCTTTGGACCCATCGACACGTGTCTTTCTCTTATAGTATGCGGTATCCAACGCGAACAAATCTTTTTGACGGCCAAATGTTCATGCAATATTGAATGTATGCAAGTGGAACTAATGCTCAAACAAGCCTCAATCTCACGATAAGTCACATGACGATCTTGCAATATCAGTTATTGCTTTTATTTGCAATATCATGCACAGCATCGATGTTTTCTGGCACAACAACCGATTTTGGACGACCTTCACGAAATTCATCCTGGAGCAAACTACGACCACGATTGAATTTGGAAAACCAGCGAAACACAGTGGCCCGGAATGGTGCTTCATCACCAAAAGTTGAAGCGAGTCGATCGACATACTGTTGTTGAGTTAATCCACGTCGAAAATCATAAAAAAATCATCGCACGAAAATGTTCACGATTTAATTCCATTTTTGGCCGAGATGAATTTTTTAAGTCACTGTAAACAACACAAATAGCACTCGTATGACAAAACTTTCTGAGCACGTATACCATTAAAAACATCAAACTTTACGATGCTGATGTCAGATTTTACGTATCTACACTGGTGTTGCCAAATCTCAAAACTTAAGTAGCAACCAGCAACCCTCGTATTTTCAAATTGTTGATTAAAGTCAGAATGATGAGGTTACTACTCCCCCCCCCCTCGTTCCAGCGCCCCCCTGGGTGCGGATCTCTCACTTTGGGAACCACTTTCCTACATGATTGTCTCATTCCTACCAGAACTTCCATCTTCCCAGAACGATGGTATCATCTTCCCAGAACTTAATTAACAAAAAAATTATTTTGTGTTGTATTATCCTTTTAAAATTTTATATCTGATATATTTCAGAATTTACTCATATATGAAATATGTATATTTAGTATTTTTCAATAAGCAATTTTTAGTGCATATTGACCAAATCCCTGCTTTGAGAAACATCCCCAGATGTGGATTTTTACTGAAATGTCTTCGACTTTCTCATGTATTTAGTAGCGGCTCCGTACGATATTTTCGGATGTGTACACAGAAACATGGCTTCGTAACGTGATGCGTACGCGGCACTCATTGTGAAACATGTTCGTGTGTTCATTGTGAAACATGTTCAAGGTCGAACGACCACTGAGTTTTCTATACAAAGCATCTTGGGGGAGGGTCCTGCTACTTGCTCGCGCTAGAATCTTCTCTAACGGTTTCCAGGAAAAAATGTAGCCGTGCACGCTCTTGTCAAACATACTGTATTTCCGTTAAATATCGGAGCCATTTGAGATTTGCAGACGATATCGTTATATTCTTACAAAACCCGAGTGATCTTCAGCACCAACTGCAGGAATTGGTAGAGGTCAGTAAAGAAATTGGTATAAAAATGAATAAATCAAAAACCAAATATATGATGAACAACTTTGCTACCCCAAAACCAATAATCTTAGATGGAAAGCCGCTGGAATACTTGTCCAGGAATTTGAACTAACTTATTTCCTTTCTAGGTGACATATTGGAGGAAATGCTTTTAATAAAAAAGTTATTTATTGTGCAATATTCTAATATGGAGGGCACAAAGCTAAAGCCGAAACTTTGCATAAATTATTTTTACCTATTGTTCACATTGAGCCTTTACCACTTAATTTTTATCTTTTTAAAATAAATATTTTTCCTGAAGTTTGTCAGCCCTGAATTACATTTTATAAGGACAGGTTCCATTAAACTGTGTCATCTTGAGGATATGTCGTAAGCTGAGCCTTAAAGCATGACAAAAATTTCAGTAAAAGACGAAATCTATTTTTGAAACGTGCATTCATATTACTAGTAAATTATAAAATATTTATAATAACAGATTGGAATCGATGGACTGGAATGATTTTGAAAAGAATCCTTTTGTTAATAAAATTGTACCCTTGGTCAAAACATATTCACCACTTCTTTTAGTTTTATTATTCTATGTAACAATGATAATATATTTTTTGGATAAATTATATATCTTACACTATATATGCTTTGCCACTCAAGTATCACTGTTTTGGCAACGTATCTTATTGTCGAATGATACTCGTAGTTATAAACTTTCATATATGAAGAAGTACGCGGTCTGACCAATGGGAAAGATAACTGATTTTATTTTCACGTAACCACCATCGCCATCTGTAGATAAATAAATGAGTTAACTAGCGACATATTTCAGCTAACTTCTGTGAAAGTTTCAAAGCGCTGGCATTTCTAGTTCATTCGTTATGACGTAACAATTGAAAGTACCTTCTGAGTCTCGGTCGCAAAAGAAAAAATGGAAGAACGAGCCGACATTATTTTTTTTTAATAGTAAAAGTGCCACAGAAACTTTTAAAATGATTCAAACTGTTAATAGTAGTGAAGTAATGAGTCGTAAGAACGTTTTTAAGCAGTATGCAAGATTTCGTAATGGTAGAGAGAGCATTGAAGATGACTCACGGCCTGGACCATCATTGACAGTTCGAATTGAAGAAAATGTTCATAAAGTGGCTGAAATTCTTCGAAATGATCGTTGTGCGTTTTCTATGCTCATCGAGCAGCTCACTGGAATTTCTAAAGCTACCGTCCATCTTATTTTAACATTAAGTTTGGCCAAACGAAAGGTCACACACTGACTGATGATCAAAAAGTTTGCAGAGTGGAGCACTGCACAGACACGAAAAGAGCGGCTGATATGGATCCAGACTTCATGTCAAGCATTGTAACAGGTGATAAATTATGGTGCTTTCAGTAGGAGCCACTTATAAAGCGACAGATTTCGGAATCGAAGGGTCCACAATCTCCGAAACCGAAATAAGTGCGCATGCAGAAGAGGCGAATCAAGACTCTGCTCACCGTTTTCTTTGATTACAAATGAATTATCCATAAGGAATTCACGCCAGAAGGTCAAATGGTGAACGTCGATGTGTACTTGGATGTTTTAAATCGTTTATGGGTCAAGGTTATTTAAGTTCGACTCGAATACCGGGAAAAAGGGGCATGGTCTTTGTTGCACGATAATGCACCGGCACACAAAAGCAAGATTGAACTCGATTTCTTGGCCAAAAAAGTATCGATCACCCCCCCCCTCCCCCCGTGTTGAACATTAATTGGGGTCGATTAAATTGCGTTTTTATTATTAATGAATAATGATAAGAACAATTTAAAATAGCGTCAATTTTGTCTTCTACAAGACACGTATATATTCAATTCTTAATCATCGTCATTCCATTATATGAATAAGAATACCACTGAGATCCAAAAGTTTTCAGCCTGGATAAGTTAGAGCATATATGGATAGATATCACGCATACCACACCTACGCATGATCAGGCAATATTAAAGTTGAAATTTGATACGTCTACTCTCAGTAGTGTGTCAACATGAGCAGATAGAATACGTGTTGCTTCGTTACATTTTAAAATGTTAAAAATTGAATATCACACAGTTATCAAGTTTCTTTTTTCAAAAGATGTTTAGATGCTGTTTACAGAGAAAGATCTCCGTAAACGACATCTTATTGTTGCTTAATTTTTGCCGACCTTTCACCTTTTTTAAAGGGACTTGTTACGTGACATTCATTTTTTTAAATTTCAAAATATAATGTAACAACACATCTATCGACTATATTTAATATACTACTGGTGGTAGATGTATCCTATTTATCTATAGCATCGCCTGACTTGCGTAGTATCTGTCCTTACAAGTTTTAACGTGTTCAGGCCGGTAACTTTTGAACCTTTTGGTCATCATTTCAACTGTCATCAACAATCATTTGACACTGGCGTATACTCCATGTATAGTAGTCAACGACTATTACTCAAGAGGGAGAAATCTGTCATCTATGGACATGATTTCTTTAACCCTGCTCCTCCCCTGTTCTTTTTCTGTCTGTTAATTTTGAGATTTATTACATTATACAAATTCGATTGAGTTTATTTGTTGTTCATTAGCCGCAACGATTTAATTTTTCTGATACGCAATTGTGTTATATTATGTTCATTTTATAAATCTTAATTCGATGGCGCAACTTCTCCGTGGACATTATGGGTATGTATTTGAGGTTATTTCAAAGTTAGTGTATTTTATTTAGTGTATTCGCCGTTTGCGTAAACTATTACATAATTTACTATTTTCTTAATTAAAGTTTAAAATGCGTTTCAGTTATATACCAGCCAGTATAAAAAATACCCGAAAGGTTGTGATTACCAATGCCAAAATACGGCAAATGTCAATTTGGACATTTCGGGGTTTGGATAGAAGTAAACCCCTTCTTGTGAGGCATTCACCAAATCGTGAGATGCAAGTCAGAAATTACGGGATGATTGTCGCGAGAGTATTGCGCGGTGTTTTAAAGATACGCTACATCATTTTGGGTGGAGCGGCTGCAGGTGGCGTAACCTTAAATAAGGTAAGACAAACATTACTGTTTCTAAATTTCTTTATTTCAGAATTCCATTTACTTGATCCAACCATACTTTCCTTCATCTTCCTCTCACGCCTTTCACTCACATTTGCGCTATATATCTGTTTTCTTCATTCATTCGTTCTACATGCCCTAACCATCTCTACATACTCTTCTTCATCTTACTTAACACAGCCTTAAATTCACATTCATCCCATATCACTTCTACGGCATTTATTCAGCTCCTCCCAGTCTTTCCACATCTACGTTTCACTCCCATACAACAAAGTTAACACTAAAATACTATTGTGAACTTTCATCTTAGCTGATTTTGATACTGTCCGGTTAGAGTATATATGTTTTAGTGCCCAATTGACTTTGTTTCCTTTCGCTACACATTGTTCGATATCCCTCTTAACTCTTCCATCTGATAAAATACTACTCAAATAGTAGAATTCCTCAATTTGCTCCAATCTTTCATTATTCACTTATATGATTCATTTGCATTTCCTTTCACATTTTTTTATCACCATTAGTTTGGATTTTGCAAGATTCATTCTCAGATTTTTGTCTTCGCATCTCTCGTACAATTTATTTATCAAATTCTGTAATTCATCTTCACTGTCCTCCAACACTACCATGTCATTTGCCAACGTTCCCTTTCGACATTTGTATGCCACCAATGGACCTCTGTAGTTCCTTCACAGTTGAATCTATATAAATATTGAAAAACCAAAGTGACATGACACATCCTTGCTTTAACCCTTTAGTATTATTTAGTAATATTAAACAATTCAGTCAAAGTACCATTCACTTTAATGCATGCTATGCTTTCGGCGTATATTGACGCAATACCACATACTAGTTTAGTTTACATTCAACACCATATTCATTCAATATTTTCCTTAGCTTGCCTCTTATCACATGGTCATATGCTTTTTCCAAGTCTACAAACGCACAATATTTTTTTTAATATTTTGCCATACCCACAAACATACGCAAAGAGAAAATCGAATCCATGCAACCTTTTCTACTTAAAAAGGCACCCTGAATATCCCTCGCTTTTCCGTCATTCTTATCTTTCTTTTACAATTTTTCTGTATATTTTACCTACTACACTCAGCAAACTAATTGCTCTGTAACTTCCACTCTCCATTCTTGCTCCCTTATCTTTATATAATAGAACAATCAAGGCACTTATCCAGTCTTTCAGTATGTAATCAGATTCTCAACATTTGTTGAAAAACTGTCTCAGTCACTCGATCATTCGTTCACCTCCACACTTAGTTCTGTGCTCACTTCATCGCAACCTGACGTTTTTCCTTTTTCATGTCTTAAATTGAATTTCACATTTCAACAACATCACACTTTCTTAACCCCTTCAGCATTGATGTCTGGATTACAAAAATAAAATATTGATTACAAATTGAATTTGAAAATGATCCCTAACCATTACTTTTCTAAATATCCCACTATTGAGGTATCGGTCAGTGGTCCAATTTTCAGTAATGGTAAGGTGATGAATTTTCAGCATCAATATGCACATGTTGAAAATAACGCACATTTCCTTAATGCCTGAATTGACCCATCATGAAGTTGTGACTTATGAGTCGATCCTTTTGAAGTTACTTATGAGTTTACCTCTTTTGATTTAGCTGTATATATCTGATGTTAAATTAAAAAGTTTTATTTAAGAATACAATCAAATACACAACTTCAAAGCTTAGATTGTGGGTTTGGAGAGAAAGTTACTTGGAAGATCATTGTTATTTCTGCATCATGTTTGTATTATTGTTTTGCATTGTCATTGTATACAGTACAACCTAGTGGGTTTATTACCATGTGGCAGTCTTTTAACCAATCAGAAAGGTGTTAAGCTATAAGTGAAAACCAGACTGAAACCCTTTTTAAAAAATCGGGTTTCTACAGGAACCCAACTCACAACCTATGTGTTGGAAGACAAGCATCTTGTCAACCAGGCCAAAGAGGTGAACCATCCATGTTTGTTGTAGTGATTGTGAAACGGCCTTGAGAGTATTCAAATATAGTATATAAGAAGATACATATTTCAAGTGTAGGTTAAGGTGATTCTAATGACTTAAAAAAATAAATTGTGTTTAAGGAAAATATTAGCACTGTACTTACCAGGTCTGTAAATATGAAACCGGAATTTGCTCATAGATGGCTCTAGTTGTCAATGTAGTGACTGTCAAACCGCGTCATTGGCGTCTTTTCTTGTGTTTACATTTGTTAAAGACCTTTAACTCACAGCAATACAAGTTTAATACAACTACATATGTTTTCATAGCGTTGAACATGTCTGTTTTTGTGCCTGAAAACTACGATTTGCGGACAGCATTGATTTTCTGTTACCATTTGAAGAAAACTGCTGCAGAATCGCATCGAATGCTTTTCGAAGCTTACGGTGAGCATGCTATTGGTAAATCACAGTGCTTTGAGTGGTTTAAAAAATTCAAAAGTGGCGATTTTGACGTGAGAAACGAAGAACATGAAAAACCACCCAGAAAGTTTGAAGACGCCGAATTGCAAGCATTGTTGGATGAGGATGACGCTCAAACGCAACAACAACTCGCGGATCAATTCAATCTGACACGAGAAGCCGTCTCCATACGTTTGAAAGCCATGGGAAAGATCCAGAAAGTGGGAAAATGGGTTCCACATGAACTGATTGAAAGACAGCAGGAAAACTGAAAAACCACTTGCGAAATGCTGCTCGCCGGTACAAAAGAAACTCATTTCTCCATCGAATTGTGACTGGCGATGAAAAATGGATATATTTCAAGAATCCTAAGCGTAAAAGATCATGGGTAACTCCAAGCAAACCAGCGACATCGACTGCAAGGCCAAATCGCTATGGACGGATGACAATGCTCTGTGTGTTTGGTGGGATCAGAAGGGTGTTATCTATTATATTATGAGCTGCTAAAACCTGGTGAAACCGTTAATATTGAACGCTACCGACAACAAATGATGGATTTGAACCAAGCATTGCGTGGAAAATGACCAGAATATCAAAAGAGGCAACACAAAGTGATTTTGCTTCATGATAATTCACCATCGCACACAGCAAAACCGGTCAAGCAAACGATTGAGGCGTTTAGTTGGCAAATACTTTCGCATGCGGCTTACTCACCAGACTTGGCTCCATCCGATTACTACTTATTTGCATCGATGGGACACACACTAGCTGAGCAGCGCTTCACTTCTTACGGAAATGACTCGATTGGTTTGCCTCAAAAGAGCAACAGTTTTTTTGGTGTGGCATCCATAAATTGCCAGAGAGATGGGAAAAATGTGTAGCGATGGGCAATACTTTGAATAAAATATATTTTACCATTTTCATACAATTATCTTAAGCAACAATGAGCAATTTAGAAGCAGATTATAGTTAACATTTCAAATTACAAACTGCGCAATTAAATCAAATAATTTTTAACTTTTCTTTAATTTGTTTCCTTCAATCAAGTCAAATGTTTAGTATAATGACCTCTGTGAACTTGTTGGTAAGCCGTTTAACTTCCCACCTGGGGATTTCTGGTTCGATTCTCGATAATACTCAATTTTTTTAAAAAAGGTCGTAAAAATATTTGCATGTGCTAAACTTGTTGCCTCTCCATATGCGGGGTAGTATTGCCAATGTGTGAGATCATGAACTGCGAGTTCTATGCTTGCTCCGGTGATTCTAAATCTGAAGGCTTGATTAATGGAGTCAAAGACAATATTGTCTCTCAGCCACTCTCTTCAATATGTCCGAATCATTAATTTGGTATGTTGAAAGATACCATACGAATGAACAAGCATTATTAATATACTGTGGATCAAAAATATATTTCGTATATTTCTAGGAGAATTTTTTTTATTTGTTAAATGCATTTTTTAAATTATATTATTGAACTTTATATTAAATATAATATATTTTTACTAAATTTGTCTGCTTGTCAAAGTGCGTGCTTTAATAATTTTGGACTATAGATGCTTTAATAAGTCGGGCGATCACATCGAGCGCACAAAGGTAATTTTATTTCCAGCAGACTGAAAGAGAATATGGAAGAAGCATCGAAATTCGGATAAAGCAATCACCAGCTATCGAAAATTACATGATGGAAAGAAAAAGTCAAGCTCTATTAAAAAATCTTTGGCCTAATATTTAGCACAACGGTTGATCATTTAATTATGTATTCATTCAGTAAAGAAAAATTCATACATTGTTTTTTATTCTTTGATAGTTTTATCCTTTAATATAACTTAGTCTAGTATATTTTTTTCCAACTATATTATGGTGGATTAATAAGAATCAATCCTATTGTTTATTGTATGTAATTCAATTTATGCGATTTCGCTTAGCGCGAGGTAATTACAGACTGAATTGATCGCATTAAACGAGTTTCCTGTATATATTTATGTATTATATCATTTATTCTATTCACATTTCCCTTAATCTCTCAACTAACAAATATATGAATCTGTGTAAAACTTAAGTGATTGTGGTTTCATTCTTTTATTTATTTGTTATGTTTTATTTTTTTGTTTGTTACTGTTAACCAAATTTTACTATCCAAAGATATCCAAAACTAAGTTAGAAATGACTTAATCTTTATTGAAATTTTTAGAAATACGGTGAATGGCGTGATGGACTACCTGACTTGGGATGGCTGAATGAAGTCATTCCTGATGCTGATCAGTGGAACAAGTTCACAGGATCCCTAATAAACATACGAGACAATGTTACGGAGAATATCAACATTGGTAAAATTTTATTCCTGAACCAGAAAAACAAATCTTTGTAGAATATTTTCCCCATTTTTTGAGTACAAAAAAGAAAATTTCTAATAGTAGATGTATTGATGTATTTTATGGATTGGGTAGTAAATTAATGTTACAAGAAAAATAACAATTTGATTCAAATTTAAAATTATTATTCTATTGTGAGGAATAGATACTAGGGTGATGGTGCCCACCGTGATATATGGAAGTGAAACTTGAACTTGAAACTTGGAATGAAAATTTATGGAGTGTCAATGTTTGAAAGCAGGCGGAATGATTACATCAGAAATGAATATATGAAGAATGGAGCTTTAAGATGGTTTGGACATGTGAAGAGAATGAATGATGAATGACTAAGCGAGTATACAAGCTAGAAGTGCAAGGTGTGTGTTGAAGTGGTAGACTTAGGAAAATGTGGCTGGACCAAATGGACCAGATTTTGAAAGCGAGAAGTATGAATAATAGAAGATTGTGTGTGACGAGATGTATGAATGTGAAGTAGGCGAAAGTTGTGTGCTTGGATAGAAAAGTTTGGAGATCTGACCCTAAAATGTTTTATTACATTAGCATACTCAATAATAATCATGAAAGATTCGAGAGATGTGATTTAGTTAAGGAATTTTTTAATCGGTTCAGGATATATTTTAATTTGGAAAAAATCTCTTGCAGGATACCTTTGTTGACGAAAGGGTTAAAAGTATTTGTAAGTTATAAAAATATGCTTATAGGCCAAAGAATGCGAGTTTAACTTCTACAGAACATAAAAGCGACACGACATGCAGTTTTTATGTGATTTGCTCAGTTTCCTCGCAATCATAGCTACTCACAATGACAGTGTGTAAAACAAATAGTTGTGTTAATAAATAATTAAACACTACACCGGGATTTAAATTTGATCTTTTAAAATTATAATTGTATTTGATGATATTCAGCGTCTACATCATTAGCTCATCCTATTCTTTTAACATCTGCGTAAGTTGATCTTTTTAACTTTCTAAAGATAGGGTACTGATCCCTATATTCATTAATCACAAATATAAAAAAATAGCACGTCTTTTTGGATAAATGGCTATTTTGCTGAACTATTATTTTTTTCTTATGTTGTTTGATTCACTTTTAAAAAACAAAACAAAAAAGAAACTTATAAAAGATTATATATTTAACGACACCTATAAGCATACCTATAAATGGAGCAAAGTCCTATTTATAAAAAATATATCAAATGAAATAACCAAAAATATTCCAAGTCACATAAAGCCAGCTTTTTACACTAACTTTAATCTCCGGAAACTCTTATTTAATGGGAAAGGCAAAAATGGAATACTTAGCAACAGCGGTGTGTATAAACTTTTATGTGCTGACTGTGATAATTTCTATATAGGAAAGACAGGAAGATCTTTTGAAAAGAGATTTCGTGAACACCAATCTGCTTTAACAAATCCTCTAATTTATTCTGAAATGGCTAGTCATTGTCACCGTGAGAATCATACTTTTTCTATCGATGATGCCAAATTCTTACATATTAGCGGCAACGGAAGTAAATTGGACAGATTAGAGGCCCTAGAAATTTCTAAGTCAGTATATCGAGCGGAGCATCTGTTGAATAGTTATTTCCCCAAAATCTCCCCGCTCCTGGCCGAAATTATACCTAGCCTTCCCCTCACCCCTCCCGCCTCCAACCGTTGAAGTGTCTATGTCGGTGCCAATTCGAACAGCATTTAGTCTTGCTTGTACTCCCCTGAAGATGAGGTGAAAGCCTTGAAACCGGTAGGGTTATACCGTCATAAAAAAGTGGAATAAACAGTGTTTGTTAAAAATAAATTACAATTTTTTTCTTATTTTCGCTAGTGTGTTCCGGGTTTTTTGATGATATCACGTGGAAAGTTGACAAACTATCAGTAGCGTCTGCATGATTTTTCCCTGCCCATGGAAAGAGGATTGAATATGTCTTGTTTTATAAACGATTATTTTTAATTTGAAACTGTATACTGAATATTTAGATCAATTTAATCATCCGTGCACCAAGAAAAATCCCAGTGCCCCGCCAGCCCACACTGCCACTGCTGATATTCCCAATAGTAATCCTGTGGTGTTTGTCAAAAGCTCAGAGACAAAGTCTGCTGAGCTTCAAAAACATATTTTAGTGCCGGATCCTGGATGTGCTTTGAAACAACTTCATAAAATATGAGGTGAAAAAGAAGAGAGCACAGCATGCAGTGGGTCGAGGGTAGGCCCCTCTATTGACTTGGTTACATCTTAGATACATGTACTACTCATATGCTGTAATTATCTTACCTCAGTTATCTTACCATTCTAGTAGACCGCTGACTGTCTAAAGATGATTCTTAATAGAATATTTAAACCTAAATATCTCAAATATACATTTTTCTCATAATATGTTTTTTTTTACCCAATCCAATAAATAATTTTAGACTTGCAATTTAGATTTACGAGTACATTAAAATTAAAATGTTTGGAAGTGTCTAAAATATATTTGTTTATGTATTGATCATTCATGAAAAATCCTGATTAAATAACTGTAGTTGTAAATTATTTATCTTTTTGGTGTTCGGGAATTATTTGTATTTAAGTGCTTCATAATTGAATTCAGTATGTATTTTATGCTAAATTTACAAATTCATGCTTGCCATGTAGATCCTAGGTTAAAGATGTTGTCTGAGGCAAAGTACACAGAGATGAAACAGTGGTTTGGAGACAGATGGGAAAATGCAATTGAAGCAGCTAATGCCAATCGTAAGTACACTTTTTTAACCTTATTTTTGTGTGTTTTTTCTCTTTTTAGTCTAAGCATAAATGATGGATATTTTATCTTTCCTTTTTTTTAAATATCCTAAATCTGATAAAACAATCTGTAAATCAATAAAACTATGACTTTCGTTGCCAAATTCATTGAGTACTTGTTTTCTACATGGAGATTTTAAGTTCAATTCTCATCGTATAAAAAAAATGACCCCACCTAGTTTTTTCATAAGGCTTATTAGCATCTTTATGGTTGGCTGGAAGAATTGCTACTCACCAATGAGCTCGCTAAGTTTTACTACATACAATGGAAGTTAAATACAATAAAACATTTCAGTTAATGATTTGATTTATTTTAGTTTGCTTCTTTATTTTATTTTTTATTTGTTAATAAGATTTTTTTGATTTGTAATAGAGTCTGTCAAGCGATTATAATCTCCAGTAAGTGTTGCTGCTTGATAAGTTATTTTATCTCTTTATTTAGTAGACTAGAATCATTTTTACATTTTAAAAAGATATTACTTTTACATTTTCGTTTATAAGATTATACTCTGATTTTTGAAAAATCACACACTTGTTAAGTTTTTAAGATTTTTTTAACTTGCACTAAGAGATCCATTGATTTCATTTTTATTGTCATCCCACATCCCAGCTTGCGTTTATACTCATAACTGAGATATAAAATATTGGCTTAATTTATTTGATGAAAACAATTTACAATAATAAATGTAATAAAAAATATACTGGTTATAAAATTATCAGAAATGTTATAATAATCAATAAAGACATCAAAACACAAATCAAGTGATGTGTAGAGCTACTATACTTACTAACTTCCAAAGGCCTTACAGTTCTTGTCGAGTTTAAGCCTCCCACACAATAGCCCTCCAGACAATTTACACCCATTTTAGTGTGTTCGCTATGTTCACACTAAAATGCGTGCATTCATTCATTATATTTATTTAATGTTCCCATTTTTTGTTTATCGAGATGTACGAAATTATAAGACAAGGATAGCATAACATATGAAATATATCAAATCCTTGTCAATGAAACATGTACAAAATACACATTTTTACTTTTTTTTAATCGAGTAGTAGCTGTGCCAGAATTTTATTTTTGATCAGTTATTTCTTTATGTATTTTTGTTTTTCATTTCATGTTCTTTGATTTCTCTAGTACGCTTCTCATATTTATGTTGTTGAATTGGACTGTAATCTTTGTTTTGAATATTTGGCAATTTTTAACAAAAAAAAATGCTTTTTTTTTGTTATATTCTTACCTTTTTTTCCAAATCTAATACAAATAGTTTAAAGATTGCTTTTTATGAATTGATTTTTATCTGAAATAAAATAAACAGCAAATTAATTAATACCCATTACTTGCTGCATAAAGAAAATAACTTTCTGTGATGTACTGTCAAACCTGTTAGTTCATAGAGTTCAATGTAGTTTTTTTTCATTTGTGCACTGTTTAGTTTCCCCAATTCATTATTGTTATCTACAAACTCCTTTTATAAAACACAGACCAATTATGAATTGATGGACTATTTTTTATCTCATGTGAAAAAAAAAAGAAACAATTGGACATATAAAATATGTTTGGGCATATATAACAGGTTTGACAGTCACTGAAAAATAAATGTCAAAAGTCTGTTGATGTTTTTATCTAAGACTCTTTTTTTCTTGCTAGGTATGAACGGTGGGATTGATTATCTTAAGAAAATCTCTTCAGGTAAATAAAGAAGTAAAATGATTTTTTTTTAATTTTGTGAAAATCATTCATAAAATGTGATCTTTGTGAAATGTATTTTATAGCATGTTATTTTTTGTTTATTTTTAGAAGTTAATTTAATACATGGTTTATTTATTTTTTAATATTTTATATTTAAGAGTTGTAGGTTGTTTAAAAACTAACTTTTTCTTTTGACGCTAAAAATAGAGCTGTAAATTTGAGTACATTAAATGTACACATGTCACTTTTGTGCATCTTTAATCAACTGTGTTCAATCCTATGACTGTTTTGTAACATGGTCTAGACTTAGTTCTAATAATACTGCTTTAAAATGTTCTTCAATTTAATTTGATCTATTAATTAAATATGACATATATGTCTCCCCCTCTCTCTCAATTTCCTCTGCACATAATTCACATAGCATGTAAATTTAAGTGTAATTAAAATATGTATTTAATTTTATTGTCTATTTTCTTTTTTTCTAGATACCAAAGATGAAATTGTCAATAAAACCACGGCTTATGCAAAAGAAAGTTCACCGAAAAATTATGGTGATTATTCAATATTGATAATATGAAATTTGTAATAAAAGGAAATATCTTATAATTTTTTGTGTTTAAATTGTTCACATCACAGGGACATCACCTGAGCAACGTGTTAATTCCCTACAAGAAGAAATAATGGAACTGCAAGCGAGATATCAAAGGGAGTTTGATAAGCTGGAAAAGGAGAATAGGGAATTGAGGAAACAGAATATTATCTTGAGAGGAGGAAGAGATATGGCTGCACTGAAAAAGACAAAGGTACTCTTCCAACAAATTCTCAGATCTTTTTTTCCTCAAGTTATAAAAAAAGGACCTGTTTCGGAAAAATAAGACGGAAAAAGATTTCAAATGGCGTTGGTGCCAACATGCACCCCTACTGTATACCACACTCAACCAAAATTATTTTGATGTTTGACCATCATATGAAATAGTTGCAAGAGTGTTTTTGTAAAATGAGTGTAAATAGTTTGAGAGAGCATCCTATATGCTTCAAGATCTGGAAATGTCCATCTTTACTGACTACAGTAAAAGTCTGTTGATAACAATGATAATTCGTAATTCATATTGTTCGCCATTTTCTAGGTCCTGAAATCGACTTTTCACAATAAATTGTACTGTTAATTAGTTTTTTTTGTCAAAATGTATTTAAGAATTCTGACTTGTAATTTTTTACGAATATTCGAAAGTGCTCTTCATTTTAGTCAACACAGCGTAAGTTCATTTTCATCCCTAATTACTTCATTCCGTGTTCTGTCATAAATTGCCATACTGTGTATTCTTCTTAGTGTACGAATTTCTACAGAATTTATTCAGTTCTTTTAGTCTTGCTCCATGCCCACGTATCACTCCCATACATCAACGTTCGTACTAAAATAATGTTGTGGACTATCATCTTGGCAGATTTGAATACTATCCGGTTCAAATTTATACATGTTTGTGCCCGATTGACTTTGTTTCCTATCACTACACATCGTTTGATATCCCTCGTAACTCTTCCAAAAGAAGAAATGCCGTTTTTGGGCATGGTCTTTTTCCTTATTTAATTTTACAAAATTATGAACATACATATGAGTAAAGTTGGCTAAAGAAACAATCTTATATACTTATGTGTAAAAGTTTTCAATATCAATATTATTTTATGTTTTCAGAAATCCCTCATTGATATGTATTCTGAAGTGCTTGATGAGTTATCCGGATATGAAGGAACTTCTTCTACAGAAGGTTGGGCATCTTCAGATCATCTGCCAAGAGTAGTGGTAGTTGGGGACCAGAGTGCTGGAAAAACTAGTGTACTGGAAATGGTGGCCCAAGCTCGTATTTTTCCTCGTGGGGCTGGAGAAATGATGACCAGGTAATGTTATAACTAAATTATTATCTCAAAGCATTCAAATTCGTAAGGTGGGACTACCCCTGGTTAGTTTTGGAAGAGATGGGAGTACAAGGTCAGCTGATACAGAATCTGTATGTAATTAACTCTACATATGTAAGGGTAGATGATCTTTTTCTGCATCCTTTTAAGTTAATAAAAGCATCCGTCGGGGCTGCATTTTATCTCCAGAACTTTTTAATATATGTAAAGAAAACATCATAAGGAAAGTACATGGATGTCAAAGTGGAGTAATGATAGGAGGCTGTAAATGATCTAATGTTAGATTTGCAGATGACACATCCTTAACTGCCAATAACAAATATGAAATGGCAGAATTTATGAATCAAAGAGATATAGAAAGCCTCCAATTAGGTCTTGAAATAAACAAAAACAATTACCACTATACTAATTGTTGACTGATTCAATAAGCTGACAGAAAGCATTTCGCTTCGAGACTATGAAAAGGTTGACAAATTTATCGTCCTAGGGACACTAATCTCGAAAAATGGAGGTTGTGTAGTAGAGAATCTGAAACGATTTGGTAAAGCATAATCTGCAATAGCCAAGCATTATTCGAGTAATCTATTATATAATTTGCCTAAAGCTGAAAATGAAAGGAAACGTGTGCAGAAGCTACTACATAATATTAGGTCCTTACATATGAAATTGGCGTTTTGTTTGGGAGGAACATAAAGTTGATTTTTTTTTAATATAATATATTTATTTAATCAAAGTATGTACCATTGCTATCTATGCACTTTTGCCATCTCATAGGTAGTTCATCGATCCCTTTACTAAAAAAACCATTCGGACGGGAATCAATAAAATCTTTGAAGTCGGTTTGGACTGCCCCATCGGAGTTGAATTTTTTCCCTTGCAAGAAGTTATCCAAATTTCGAAAAAAATAGTAATCTGTTGGGGCAAGGTCCGGAGAGTACGGTGGATGTCTTAGACATTCCAATTGAAGCTCTTCTAATTTGGTAGCCGTCTGTTGTGCAGTGTGTGGTCTAGCGTTATCATGAAGCAGCAGTGGCCTAGAGCGATTAACCAGCCTCGGTTGTTTAGCAGCTAGCTTTTCCATCATGGTTTGCAGTTGCTGACAATAGACATCTGCCGTAATCGTCTGGCCAGATTTAAGAAAGCTGTAGTGAACGACACCAGCACTAGTCCACCAAACGCTCACAAGTAACTTTTTTGGAGTCAATTTTCGCTTGGGGCATGGTTTGGCTGGTTCGGCAGGGTTCAGCCATTGCGATGAGCGCTTCCGATTATCATACAGGATCCACTTTTCATCACAGGTAATGATTCGATTCAAAATCCCTTCATTATTGTGCCGGTTGAGTAATGCAACGCAGCAGTCAACGCGCGTTTGTTGATTTGCTTCACTCAATTCGTGAGGTACCCACCTTTCAAGCTTTATCACCTTCCCAATTTGCTTCAAGTGGATTAAAACAGTTTTATCACTAACACCGCAGCCTGCAGCTAACTCGGACGTGGTTTGCGATGGATCCGCTTCCACAATAGCCTTCAATTCTTCATTATCAACTTTCTCCACAGGGCTTGTTCTGCAGTTCGAAATTTCCAGAACGAAAACGTTGGAACCAAAAACGCACTGTGTTTTCTTTTGCGGCACCGTCGCCATACACATCATTAATCCTTCGAGCCGTTTCTGCAGCACTGGTGCCACGGTGGAACTCGTACTCGTAAATAACGCGATATTTCAAGTTTTCCATTTTGTAAACTGAGTGACGCAAAGAAAAAAAACAATTGAGGAAAAAACAAATGAATTACAATTTTCGAAACACAAAAACTTGAGTAAATAGTTGTATAAATTTTAATTTGGAATTCCTAACCAAAGAGAAGATATTTGAGATCAAAGTTGCCAGTACGGCAAAACGCCAATTTCATATGTAAGGACCTAATATAAGTATTCCAATTTTGAAACACATGCTATCAAAGTAAAACGAGTTGGCAATTGGAAATTAAGTACTTGCGATGTTAAATTAGGTGATTTTTTAAAACTTTACACTGGTTTTTCACATTTTTACAAAACAAATGAATATACATTTATTGTTATTCGCATTTCGAGTTTGCAAGTCTGAAAAATAAGGTAAATATTAATTGAAATTTCTCACAATTTGATATTTTAAAGTGATTAAATGCAAAAAACCTATATTTTTATTGACATATTAATTGCATAAAATTATCAACATTCGGTGCCACCATTAAATTGTAAACTTGATAAAAAAAAAGTCATTTTAAAATGCCTGGAATACCCAGATTGACAGAAGAAGAGCATGTTTTTCCTAAGCAAAAAAAAACAAAACAACAACTATGGCGACAAACTATAAACGCCGAACAAAAATAAACTCTTAATAATGAAGATCACGAATCTCCAATGAAGATCGGCATAGCCAAAATGAAAGACGCCGGCAGGCTAAAGCAAATAATATGATGATTAGTAATATGCAGCAACTTAAAGCACATGGTAAAATCACAGAATTGACATGTGGAGTTATGAATGCATATTGCAATTGCACAACAAAAAAATCTGCTCACGTGAACTACCATATGACAAACTGTTTACTCTTTTAAAAAGAATTTTCATATAGTAATTAACTTCTCAATTGATTAATGTAGACAATTTAAAAATGTTTCTTTATTAGAATTCTAGAATAGACAGTGCACATTTATGGTTTTACTAACATATTTCAACTATTAAATTCCAGGGCACCTGTTAAAGTAACACTCTCTGAAGGTCCTTATCATATTGCTCAGTTTCGTGATTCATCAAGGGAGTTTGATCTCACAAAAGAGTCTGACCTTGTTGAACTCAGAAGGTAAAATCACTCTAATATTTGATATTTGTGTATGCTATTAGGTTTATTTATGATGCCTTACTTTAGAAATTGTGGGAATGGTGTAGTTATACTGCATTATTCTGGGCTGGGCTGCAGTGAACAAAATAAAGATTGTAATGATGGTAGCCAATCTCCAATAGGAACCAGAAAAGGAATTTACAATTGTCATATTTTTTTAATTGAAAAAGAAAATACAGAAATATCTATTATACAAGTTCAACTTACCAAAACGATGGTCTATGAACATTAACTACACTACACTACACACACACACACACACACACACACACACACACACACACACACACACACACACACACACACACACACACACACACATACACATATATTCCACAACACCTAAAGCTGTGCATGTTACATTCACATATCGGAAGACCTACGAAGGTTTCTTTGTATTTCATTTTCCGTTAGTAAGTTTTCTTACCAAATATATTTTGCTGAAAATATGAAGATACGGGGAAGTACCTAATCTAATGGTCGTAGCCACTACCTTCCTATCCTTACACTCAACTTATATTTATTTTATTATGTTTTTGATCTGTCAATAATAGTGGTTTTGAATTCCAAGTTATACTCCTTTGAGGAGAGTTTGTTCTCTAAATGACACAATATAATTTTATTATTATTAAAAGTTATATTTGTCATGTTTGATATTAGTCGATCTTTTTGATTTATATTGTTTGTGATTTTGTCTTGACCATATTAATTAAATATTTATACAGCTACACTATCTTCTGAAAAAAACATATTTCTCACTTAAATTTAACAATTTTTCAAGTATTACAATAAAATATAATGTTTTAATTGTCAAGAACTGTTTAGCGACCAAGCTCACATAAAGTGAACTTTCATTATCTCTTGAAACAGCGGTCAGCAAATATTTTTTGTGAAGGGACAAATATTAAATATTTTAAGCTCTGTGGGCCAAGAGGTAAACTTGAGGATATTATGTAGGTACTACCTAAATAAGAAAAAAATATTAATTTTTTCTTGACCAAATGTAATGTAATAATAAGTAGACTAAAAAAAGACTAAATTGTTTGAAATTTTAAAATCCATTCTTAGCTTGTGGACCGTACAAAATGAGGCGGCAGGCCTGATTTGTCCCGGGGCCGTAGTTGGCCAACCCCTGTCTTAAAATATGACAAAAAGTTACCCAGAGGTTTCCGTGCTGGTAGCCTTCTATCACTTCAGAGGGAATTTTTTCCATGATGTTTGCCACTCCGAATAACTAGTTGGAACAATTGGGTCTATTTGCTCAATATACTTTAATGAGGGAGGTCACATTCAGTTGATCTCCAAGTATCATGATTCTCTGAGTGCATCTCCTTAAAGACAATCTCATCATATTATAAAGCTTCTTATTTGTTATGCATTTTATAGAGCACTTGTGATCATTGGACTTGATCTTGCGAGCGAATTGCACACACTGCAGAAACAATGATCATTTCCATTTTTCATGGTCAATAACAATTTTACTACACTCTTGGAGTGAGCTGTTGGTTGTATTTCTTACCAGGTCTGTCCATTGCGTTGGTGATCTGCCTCGCGATCAGGACCCTTCCACAATATTTTCTATACTTTTGTTTATATTATAAAGCTTCTACAGTGAAATTTTTTTCATCTGAAAAAGTATTTTTTGTATCCACTGTCGCCATGTTGCTGTACAAGCTCTTTTGATTATTGGTGCTGAATGTTCTTGAGAGCGGTAGTTAATAGGTTACCAGTGCTCCTACGATAGGCTCTCATCCCTAGGTCTGATTTTATCAACCTTGATATGGATCTGGTGGATATTCCAACCTCCCAAGACATGATTTTCTACTTTCTTAGGGAGTTTCTTTGGATTCTTTCTTTAATGGATTTTACGATGTTTTGTGTCTGAATAGTTTGGGGCAGACCACTTCTTAGTAAACCTTTTCAACTCTTCACCACACACATCATAACGCTTTATTGCACAAAATACAAACCTACAACTAATACCCAATGGTTTTAAAATATTTAATATTTCACTTGCACTCTTGCCAACTTTGTGTAAAGCAATAATCGCAACAAGGTTTTCATAACTACTACACTGCATCTTAACAAGTTGATGGTTAATTGTAAACTGACTCATTTATTCAGGTATATGCCAGGTTAACGGTATAGGGAATCGTAATTGAAATCCTAGAATTGGTTTTGCGGGTAAATTAAATTGTTTAAGTCATGATAGTAATATCAGCCCAAATTCTTCCACTGGAGGATGTAGGCCTCCCCAAGTTGTTGCCAAGAATTCCTGACCCTTGCTCACTGCTGCCCAAAACCAGGATTGTCTTTAAGTGTTTACTTAAATTCCACACGGCATCCATATCTCTGACACTAGGAAATAGACCATTCCACGTCACAGGACAATGTGATTAATTTGGAACAACCAATTTATTAGATGAAGAAGAAATTGACTTTTTCTATTATTATATTTTAGTAGAAAGGGTAGAATATGATTTATACAGCAAATGATTGATTATATATTATTAATTAATCTGGGTATGGGAAGTAAATTACGCCAAATGATATTGGGAAATTTTCACAAAAGTGCAGAAAAAGTATTTTTCAAACATGTTTAAAGGATTATTAGGAAAATTAAATATATAATATCTATTTCTCCAAAGATGTGATATTCTGAAAAAATCAACATCATATTAAATAAATGATTTACACGTGGCGTCCTTTACTTCCTACACACAGATTTATATTGCACAACATTGAATATCTTTTTGCAAAAATGTATTCTAGTAATCGTAACCAGTGGAACTCGCACATAATGGTGGTGTCAATATTAATGTTTGTTTAAAGCATATCATTGACAATGTATTTATTTTCCCTACACTTGATTTTAATATCTGAAATTGACCGGAATAAGGAGAAACAATTACAGCCAATTTGTTTGAAATCTCACTGATCTTTTTATTACTTTTATCTAAGCCTAACTCATACTTTTAAGTAATTAATATTTAGTGAGGCTTAAATTTTCCACATAAATACATTCCAAATGCCGTATTTTTTAAGCCTCCATTGAATAACACATTCTATATTTCTAAATAAACTCCTCAATAATTTTTATATATAATTTGATATTACAACGTATGATTTCAAAAATGTTTTCCTTTTTGAATGTGCACAAATGATAGGATTTATTAAGAATACGTCAGCAGATTTCCGAAACAAATTTTATTCAGTACAACTGTTATAAACGAGTTCAACTGATTATTATTCATGAAACTTGTTATTGTGTGTTAAAATATCAAATATTATTTTACAAACATCGCAAGCTTTTTTTAAAACTGTTTATGCCATTATAAAGATCTTGGCATGATTAATATCTCGCAAAAGAAGGAATATAATATAATTATTGAATAATCTATGAAATGCTTGAAAATTATAAGATGTTTTAAGCTTCTTCATAAACAAGAAAGTTTATTCACTGAGTTATATGGTGACACCAACATTATAGCTGATTTTCACTGTGTTATGTGTGTTGTGCATTCAATAGTTTGTCTTTTTCCCATTTTTTAATATCTCATATTTATTAATTTAATATATTTGAATATTATTGGGCTTTAAATTATAAACTGATAATTTATCAATTTATTGAAAGATTAATTTAAAAAGTTTCAATATTTGTGACTATTATGTTGCAATTATATATGATTTAATTTGACTCTGAAAGGTAGACCATTTACATATTTATATTTTGTTTCTTTCTACAAAATGAATTCTTGATTTTCTTTTAAATCTTCCAACGAATAAAGTACTTGTCAACCTAACTTCACTTAGTTTATTACATTATTTATTCAGTAAAACACTTGTACCTTTATTTAATTTATTATATATTTTTTTATTTATTCTATTTTGCTTTACATAATTGATAAATGAAATGTTAGTAGCATTCATTATTTCACTTATCATGGTTCCTTCTCTTTCTAGAGTGGAACATGTATTTATTGGATATCTAATGATTACTAGTTTGTTTAAAATATGGATATTGTATTTAGTAATTGAATGAGTGATGTGATCAATGCACATGTAACACAGTGACAGTTTTGTGTTGGGCGTAGGGAGGTAGAGTTACGCATGCGCAACAGTGTCCGAGGGGGTCGCACCGTATCCCATGAAGTCATCTCCATGTCCGTGCGGGGTCCGGGGTTACACAGAATGGTGCTTGTCGATCTGCCTGGCATCATATCAGTAAGACATTGCTTTTGCATAAAAACTTATTATTGACTAAGAATGAAATTAAGAGTGTGTAAAACTGTAAATATCAATGTGAGTGAAAAATTATTTTATTAAAAATGTACATGACTTTTTTACAAACCGTAATGAAAAATAATGTTTTGAAAAAATGCAAAGTGAGATTAAGAGCCTTTGAATTTTAAAGAGTTTAAGTTGAAAAAAATTCTGGCAACCCTGCATAGTTCATACAATATGACTATATCCAGGGGTAGCCATAGCTGATACGGATTGTGTGCCATCATTTATTTATCTTATTTTTATTTTACATTGATACTGATTTACCTCAATTATGAGAAATAAATTGCATATTATAAGAAAAAAAGTGAATGAAAGTATAAATGTAATAACAGGAACAATGATAGGCATTCTTCTCTGTGAAGTGGTTTAGCTATGCTTATAAAGTTTAATAAGGAGCTCAATTCTCGATCGTTCATTCCATGTGTGAGTGGTGATGTTCTTAATCGCTCAGTTCATGAATACCGCACCGAAAACAATCTTAATTCACGATGGTGTAGATAATAAAGTTTGTAAGCAACAAGAGGCTCGCTATTTTGCTTGTTGGAAATCTGTATATGTATAGATGGGTGCGCAGATCTCATCTAATGTTTAAGGAATAATATCCAAGCATACCCATTTAAAAAGATGTGGGATGGTGCTATGGGTAAAGTCCATACTGTCCAATAGATAATAAAGTGTGTAAGCAACAAGAGGCTCGCTATTTTGCTTGTTGGAAATCTGTATATGTATAGATGGGTGCGCAGATCTCATCTAATGTTTAAGGAATAATATCCAAGCATACCCATTTAAAAAGATGTGGGATGGTGCTATGGGTAAAGTCCATACTGTGCAATAGATAATAAAGTGTGTAAGCAACAAGAGGTTCGCTATTTTGCTTGTTGGAAATCTGTATATGTGTAGATGGGTGCGCAGATCTCATCTAATGTTTAAGGAATAATATCCAAGCATACCCATTTAAAAAGATGTGGGATGGTGCTATGGGTAAAGTCCATACTGTGCAATAGATAATAAAGTGTGTAAGCAACAAGAGGTTCGCTATTTTGCTTGTTGGAAATCTGTATATGTGTAGATGGGTGCGCAGATCTCATCTAATGTTTAAGGAATAATATACAAGCATACCCATTTAAAAAGATGTGGGATGGTGCTATGGGTAAAGTCCATACTGTGCAATAGATAATAAAGTGTGTAAGCAACAAGAGGCTCGCTATTTTGCTTGTTGGAAATCTGTATATGTGTAGATGGGTGCGCAGATCTCATCTAATGTTTAAGGAATAATATCCAAGCATACCCATTTAAAAAGATGTGGGATGGTGCTATGGGTAAAGTCCATACTGTGCAATAGATAATAAAGTGTGTAAGCAACAAGAGGCTCGCTATTTTGCTTGTTGGAAATCTGTATATGTATAGATGGGTGCGCAGATCTCATCTAATCTTTAAGGAATAATATCCAAGCATACCCATTTAAAAAGATGTGGGATGGTGCTATGGGTAATGTCCATACTGTGCAATAAAGGTGTCACAGAAATCTTCCTTGGACTCACATCAGGGAGTTCCGAATTTATCTCGGGTTCCATATTATTAAGCCACGCTACAATCTACTGCAGACTAGTGAATTATAAGAGATCCCAAAAAGCGGAACTATCAAATGTCCTAGAGGCTTATCACCAATTTATCAGGGTTTGACTTGCAATAAGTTTGAGGTGCATAGCCGCACGGTAACGCACTGGACTTAAGTCACTGGCGGAAGGTCGCCGGTTTGAACCCCACTCTGTGTTTCTTCCCTTGAATGACACAGGCATTTTTCCCGCCTGGTATTCGGGGATATAAGGATACCTATTACTTTGATAACATCTATTCTTTCAAAAAAAGGGAAAAAAAATATGACGGTGTGCTCCGATTGTCTCACTTCAGATGTGCTATTGGATCCAGTACACCAGTGTGTCCAGCGAGTTTGTTGGGGTGTAACAACTCTCACTTAAGGAGAAAAAAAGAAGAAATAATCAAAATCTCCACGGCACAGCTTCGCTTTCCAACTGAATTGACGTTGGAATGGCGAGGGGATCCTCGACTACGAGGCCCAGCAACGACGATATTGTAAGAATGTAAGAAGTGTATTAAAAAATATAATGAAATAAAAAAATGTTTATCAACCATCTGAATCAATCACTTTCACATTTACCGCTACAGTGAAAAAAAAAGAGTTTCATTCTATTATAAAACATTTTTATTTGAAGATGTTGACAGTCGTGCAGATCAAAGCGACGTTTGATGAAGTTCACGGAGACTGCACCAGCCTTGAAAACTTTATTTCTGGAGTTTAAACGTGGCCGGCCATACATGCACTGAAGATGAATCGCGCTTCAAACGCCCAATTGTGTCCAACACTGATGATATCATTGACAAATTCATAGTATCGTAATGAAAGACTGCCGAGTCTGCAAAATTTCTGAGGCTTTGGGCATCTCAAGTGAACGGTTGCACAATATCCTACATGAAAAATTGAATATGAAAAAACTGTCTGCGCAATGGGTGCCGTGATTGTTGACTGTCTACCAAAAAAGCACTAAAAAAGACATTTCAAAGTAGTGTTTGACAATATTTAATTGCAATCTGAAGGATTTTTTGCGTCAATTCGTGACTCTCGACAAAACTTGGATGTACCTTTACACACCTAAACTAGTTAAAACAAAGGATAACTGGTGAAAGTAGCAGAAGAAGGCAAAGACCATTTTGTCAGCTGGGAAGGTGATGGCCACTGTTTTTTGAGATTCTCAAGGAATCATTATGATTAACTACATGGAAAAAGCAAGACAATAATGAATAACGGTAGCCTATTTATGCGGCATTATTCGATCATTTGAAAGACGAATTGAAGAAAAAACTGCCAAAATTGGCACACGAAAAAGTGCTCTTCTACCAGGACAATGTGCCATCCCATAAATCGACCATTGCAATGACAAAATTGTGTGAATTGTGTTTCGAATTGGTTCCTCATTCACCATATTCCCCGGACTTTGCCCCATTCGACTTCTTTCTGGTCTCAAAATTGAAAAATTGGCTCAGTGGGAAGAAATTTTCGTCCAATTAGGATGTTATTGCCTCAGTAAATGATTATTTTGCAGAGTTTGACAAAGCCTATTGTTCAGGCGGAATGAAATAGTTGGAAAATTGCTGGACCAAGTGTGTAGCCCTCAAAGGAGACTGTTGGAAAATAAAATAGTTTTTCCAAAAAAGTGTATTTAACTTGCTTTTTTTCTCTTCAAACTACCCACATAATATTTATTGTGACACATAGTATAGACACATTATAATATTGACAGTTTTTGTGACACACATAGTTTGAAAATGCTTCACAAAAGTGAATGAAAAGGAGCTTGTAGCTAAAAAATAAAATCAGTTTAGTATATGAAATGAGTTTTATTTTATCATAAGAAAATATGTAATTTTACAAATTTAATGGTTAAGTGTAAGTATTCATTTTCCTCTTGAAGTGTTTGCAGTTTTACTCACACTATAAACATAATTTCCAAATAACTGGTGGAAATTAAAAACAAAATCAAAGATAGTACTGTTTAAATTTTCAGACACAAATTTTAGTTTAATCAGAATTTATCTAAATATTAGGGGTACCCATAAGTAATGTCATTTTTGTTGATGCGCCATCTTTAAAATAGTCTCCTTCAGTCTGTTAGGCAGTAAGGACGTGTTATAAGTTTCTCTTGTGTAGCGGCTACCTGCTCGTGGCCTTGAGACAAAAAAAACGGTTTCTTTTATCCCTCTGAAGACAATGGAAGAGGCGTGTCCGTGGGAACAACATCTGCAGAGCTGTATACTTTTTCAGTATCATTTGAAAAAGAAAGCGACAGAGGTTACGAAGGATATCTGCGAGATTTACGGTGACATATTGAATGTCAGGAAATGCCAACGACGGTTCAAAAAATTTAAATCTGGTGATTCGTGTTTGGAAAACGAGCCTCGAAGTGGACGACCCGTCCAGGCGGATGAAGCAGCCCTGAAGTCTGCAATCGAGGACGATCCGATCCTGTTGGATAGATTGAATGAAGCATTGCACCAAAAGAGGCCAGCTTTGGTGAATAGACGCACCATTACTCTTCAGCACGATAACGCGCGACCTCATGTTGCGAAATTGACGCGTGAGAAACTTCAGGATCTTGGTTGGGTCACCCTGTTGCATCCTCCATACTCGCCGGATCTCGCACCATCTGATTTTCACTTATTTCGTTATATGGAACATTTTCTAAGAGATCAAAATTTTAATTCCTTAGAAGAGGTGAATACAGCCCTTTTCGACTATTTTCAGTCAAAACCCGCTGAATTTTACAAGAAGGGCATGGATGATTTGAAAGAAAGGTGGCAGAAGGTTATAGATAATATGGGGAATTATTTTGTATAAGAAAAGTTAAATAAAGCATAAGAAAAATTGTTTTGAATTTCATTGAAAAAAATGACGTTACTTATGGGTACCCTAATACTTATGGGTACCTTAATACTTTTGATGTTTTTCAAATGACATTGTATATAATACATGCATAACATCACACCATTTTTTTGTTAATTTATTGTTCTGCAAAATATTAATAATAGACTTATATAATATTGCTACATACTATGGACATTTGCTAGCTTTGTCAAGATTGTAAAATGGATTCAATTTTAATAATTACGTTTTATTATAGACTCAAACTGTGGACATGGCGGCTGATACAAGAGATGCTATCAAAAAAATGACACAGGCTTACATGAACAATCCCAATGCCATTATTCTTTGTATACAGGTATGTATATACCGGTAACCCCCCCATATAATACAGTCATTAGGTTCCTAAAAAATGCTGTGTTATACGAAACAATGAACTTGTACAAAAAACAGGTTAGGTTCCAAAAATGAACAAAACTATGCTATTTTCTTTTTATAACTTATAGAAATATGTTTATCAATAATTGATCAAACAATCAGTAATTGATCAAAATTATTACATATTAATATTACATAATGTTTTCTTCTTCATTACTGCTAAACACCATATAACGAGGTTGTTTTCTTTCTAGCAAAATATCCTCACCTGAGCTTTCTTCTGCAGCATTTTGATTTCTATGCTTTACTTTTACCAAAAAATCTTTTAATTTAGTTTGTTTACGTTTCCCTGACATCTTTATTAATTTTGCTGAATGTAGCTAATCATTTGTGAAGTTGTCTCTTAAATTTTGCGCTTCTTTCAGTGGAAGGATCTGCATTCAGAAAATAGAGCACCAATTGTTCGGTTAAATTTATGCCTTCCTGTATGCTTTTAAGGGTAAAATTTTGAACTTCAGCATTTCCATCTGTGCTATTGTCCTATAAATTGATTAGGTTTATTTCAGATATCATTTACATGGTTGAAGTAAAATATGCAAACTAAGTATGCAGTTTCATTCTATATGACATATAGAACGAAACTGTATACTTTTTTTTATGTTTTTTTTTTGGTACTTAGTGCCTATTTTACTTCAACTATTCATTTCATCTGCCTCTTCTACCAGTAATTATAAATATCTTCAGGATTCATATCATCAAAACCTTCCCCTCTTATAGAGTTAGCAACATCTACTATTGCATTGATTCTGTTTTCTGCTCGTTCGATTAGATTTTCGTTTGAACTGACTGGCTGTATAATTTTCCAACAGGCATTTAATGCTGACATTGAAATTTTATTTCTTTGATGGATGAAGATATGAGATTAATACAGTTCAAAATTGTAAAGAGTTTCTGTGCTTCCATGACTTGAATAGATTTTATACAAAATCCATTGCAACGATTCCTTGATATAATGAATTCTAAATGTAGCTATAATTTTCCTTATCTAACGGCTGAAGTAATGAAGTTGTGTTCGGTGGTAGGAATATTGTTTCAACATTTGGGTGATTTTAATCTTTCAAATGGTTTGGTGCAGTGCCTATACCAGTAAAACTTTAAAATCTAGATTTTTCTGCTTTAAGTAGTTTTCCACACTTAATAAATCAGAAGTTGCCTAAGCATTCTTATTAGCCATCCAATATACCGGTAAAGCACTCTTATTTCGATTTTTTATCGCATGGGGGTTGAGGGATTTATAAATTCTTTATAAATCTGTTACTGCACATAAGTAATGTTACCTGGTCTTTTGATTGTCAGCTAATACACTTTCCCCTTGTATTTTTATGATCAGTAATAAAAAGCATTTTTTAAAACAGTTAAATCAACCTTTGCTAGCAACAAAGTCGGGGTTAATAGAAGAGTCTTCATTTTCTTTTAAATAGTTGTACATTTTTAAAGCTTTATGTTTTGTTGAGCTGTCATCAATCCAAATTAAAAGAGCTTTTTCCATTTTTTTAATTATTAGTGCTCTGGGATAAGCTGTCTTTGTGGAAATGGAACAACCTGTGGCAACGGAAGTTCTAAATTTCTGTTAATTTTTCTATATGGTTCGGATTGTTACTTCATTTCAATATAAAGTTTTTGCAACATACAATATTTTTTCCCCCTTTTTACTTCCGTCAGATAAAATGTATTTTAGAAGTACTTTTTTACTTCCGTCAGACATAGTACTGGGCTACAGATTAATTCACTTTTATTTAAAAAAATGGTTCAATAATACATACCTAAAGAAATTAAATCTATTTATGTATATAGTAAAAAGAATTTTTTTTTGGAAAGTCGTAATACTTTACGAACATAATGAATTAAAAATCTAATATTCTAAAATTCCGCACGCAAAGCTGATACAGCACACAGGCTCAAATGAAAAATATTGAATGAGATGGTGCTTGCAGTTAAAAACAAAAAACTCTCACCACGTGCCATGTTTCCCCAATTCTCAAACTGTGTTAGAGGGAAACAGTGTTTTATGGGGATTTCCCTCAATTCTCAGTGAGTTATGTGTGGGTTACCTGTTCAATTATTTTATCCTTACAAGGTTGTACAGTTTTCTTTCTGTTAAACTAAGTTTTCAAACCAATAATTAGTGAGAATTTGAAGTTATTTAAAATATTCCAAGTAATTTCAATTTTGAAAATTATTCAGATAATCTACAATACATTACCTTTTTATTCATATATTTAATTTCCTCATCTTAGGTCTTGACTGGTTATTCCATTTACATTTTATCGTTAAGTATGTTTTTGTAATTTCCTCTTATAATTTTGTATTTTTTGTTGTCATTAAGAGAGAAAGAGAGATTGGCAAGTCTTGCATTGTTGATTGTATTTTATTTATTATTATTATTATCATTACAGAAAAGCAGCATAAATTATTACGCAAAAGAAACAAAACAACACTTCTGAGTTTATGTGTAGGAACTTGTCTTAAATTGGTCCCATGTCACAGCTTTATTGGGCAATTTGTTTCAAGATTTCACAACTCGATTATTAAAAATATTTACTTGGTTATTGTGGAATTGAGTTTTAGAAATTTTTAACTGATGATCTCTGAAATGTGTGTTTGGGTTAAGAGAAACTTGTCGGCGGAGTTCTGAGCAATCATCTTTGTTGCAAAGTAGCCAACTTGAATAAAAAACACGGTCTATCTTCATCAATCAGTCTTCTAGGAATTTTTGTCACTCGTCTTTAAATCCTTTCAAGATGTTCAATATATTTTATAAATTAAGGGTTCCATATTTGGTAACCAAATTCTCAACTGGGTCTTATAAACTAAAAAAACATTAGTGGTCATCTGACCAAAACGTTTTTAATATAGATTCACTCTTTTTCATCGATCAGTGATGTGTTTGCTCCATTTTAGGTCGGTAGACATTATAATTCTTAGATCTTTTGGAGTCACTAAATTAATGTTGACATTGTTTAAAATTAAATTTTGCCAACAGTACATTTTGCAGCATCCAGTCAAAAACCACATCAATCTTGTATAGTACCAGAGCTCTTGTTTGGGTTTCCAGAAAATTTGTTATCATCAGCAAAGAATTTAACATGGACTTCACTGACAATATCACGAACTTCTGTTAACACATTGATCGCCAATAGGATTTTCGTAAAATGTCACAAAAATGTTTTTACGTTTTTAGATTTTTAATTTAATATAACCTACCTATCACATTCATGAGTATATCTTTTAGAACCATGAAGATATCCTAAGGCCATATCGTAGTAAGATAGAAAAGGGCCATGTCTGCCAAGTTTAATAGTAGTTTAATACAGAGCGTGTAGCCGACGGACAGAATGACACTCTGAAGTTAGGTATGCCGTGTCAGCCACCGGTGGCCGACACGGCCCAATTGGAATACCTCGGTGTCGGCCACCGGTGGCTGACACAGCGGTCAACGTGTTAAGCAATCTTTTAGGCTAACTTGAAATAGTCTTGAACTGAAAAAAATCTATCCACCACGAATTTCATACAATTGTTGTTATGTTCGATCTTTTTCACATGGCTGGAAATGTACCTTTTTCAAGGTAGATTTTGTACACATAAGTCATTGTCTTTGGAATCACTTCAAATATGTTGAATATTATTTCACAATTTATTTTATCATGCTCCATTACCTTTCTTGGATCAATACTTTCAACCGTTCTAAAAATTTCATTAAAGAATATAGTATTAATGTGGAAATGAGATATCTAGTCCTTGGCGTGGCGAGCACATAAACATTTGACCAGATTTCTTATCTATGGCAGTGAACCAGTTAATGGAGACCCAATCGAGATAGTCAAATTCTTGGTTGAAAGAGTAAAGCTTCAAGTGTAATTTGCATTTTGTTATGTAGTATCTAACTGCAAATAAATATAATACAACCCAACTCATTACATAAATATTAATGTTGTCATTTTTTATATTATTCAGGATGGGTCAGTAGATGCAGAGAGAAGCAATGTGACGGATCTTGTTTCCCAGTGTGACCCCAACGGTAAAAGAACTATCTTTGTACTAACTAAGGTAGACTTAGCAGAGGAGAACTTAACTGATCCAAATAGGGTAATATACTTTGTTACTTTTCTTTTCATTTAAATGGTCATTTTTATGTATTTCAAGTATATTTGTAATCTTAACTTGTGTTTTAATCAATATCTATCTTACAATCGCAATCTAATTTTAAAATTACAGTGAAATTTCGATCGGTTGTTTCTCGAATAATTGTTTTCCATTATGTCGTTTATTTCATCCAGTCCCAAATCAATTCCATATAAAATATTCAAAAATAGATCGCATTGAACCTTCCTCTATGCATTGTTTTACCACAATATTCATTTAGAATATCACAGATTTTTCAACAATTTTTATTCGATCAATTGTTTTTTTCAAAATATTTCATAGCAAAATTGCAACTTCATAATTAAATTTTTATTTTCACACATTTATGTATTATACATGTGCAGATATTTTTGGTTACGATATACATTTAGGTATGTTTTTAATATATTCCTGGATCTATTGTTTTCTTGCATTTATCATTTAGCTGAATAAATTGCTTTAAAAATTGATAGATAAATGAATCGCTGTATTTTATTTTGAGTCGAAATTTAAACAGTCGTAAGGGTATTTGTAAGAAAAAATATAAATCCCTTCGTAGCTTGATACCACTAAATGATACTATACTTGATCCTTTTTTTTGTTACTTCTGTATAGATTTTATGATTTATGAATTATGCATTAAAATGAAAAAAACAATGCATGCACTTTATATGCAGATTGAGACTAATTGCTTACAATACCCACACCAGGCTAATTTTGATTTGATCTAAATAAATCTTAATAATTTTAGTATTTTTTTACATATAAAACTAAAAAAAACTCTTATAATTTGATTGAAATGTGTGCTACAATGTAAATATACTTTGATCTTTCTACTTTTAGATAAGGAAAATCCTTTCTGGTAAACTTTTTCCTATGAAAGCACTCGGATATTTTGCTGTGGTAACAGGCCGTGGTCACAAAGATGACTCCATACAAACAATAAAAGAATATGAAGAAAGATTCTTTAAGAACTCGAAGCTTTTCAAGTTAGTATTTTTATGTACACCATATATTTAATTTCATCGAATCACTTGACTGAAATACAGATTCGGTCTTTTCCATGGATTTAAAAAAAAATCTAATTCATAAAAAGATCATGAAAAAATGAGGTATATATTATTTTTTAAAGTTTTATATTTGTACTCCTTAAATATGTACGAGATTTGATAAAAAACCCGATGAGAATTTTAATTTTTATCATAAAGTATTAATTTAATCATCAATATTAATATTATCCCCTTCAATGTACTCCCCATAGGATAAAATACACTTATGTCAAAGTGTTTTCCAATCCGCAAAACATTTGTGGAACACACTTCTTTGGGTAGCCATTAGCTCACCCAGCGATTTTGCCTTTATCTCCTCTATGGTTGCAAAATTATGTCCTTTCAATGTCCTCTTCATCTTCGAGAACAGGAATAAGTCCCAAGGGGCCATATCTGGTGAATACGAGGGCTGTGGCATCATAACAGTGTTGGTTTCGTCCAAAAATTCACAAATTAGTAGTAAAGTGTGAGCCGGTGTATTATTGTGGTGTAAAATTTTGGAGTTGTTTGCCCATAATTCGGATCGTTTTCTTCGGATTGCCTCACCTTAAAACAGTAAGGAGAACCTTGACATTTGATCAAACTTGGCGTGTCTTGGCTCTTCAGGAAGCTTCCATTGGGACGATTGAGCCTTTGTTTTGATGTCATAGCCATACACCCACACCTGTTTTGTCACCTGTTATGATGTGTTGGAATAATTCTGGGTCGTCAGCAACATCAACCAACATTATCAACATGATCAAATGATCAATGATGTTTTAGCGATGCTGCTTTTGTTAAAAATTCAACAATTTTGGAACAAATTTGACTGCCACTCGTTTCATGTTCAAAACGTTGGTAAAAATAGCTTCGCACGAAGCATATGAGATACCAACTTAGTGGTTGATGTGCTAGGATGCCCATCCCTCTTGTCATCTTCAATGTTTTCACGGCCCTCTTGATAACATTTGTAGCATTTATAAACCCTTGGTTTCAACATAACATCCTCACCAAAACTATTCTCTAACATTTGCACTACTTCACTGCACTTGATTCCTTTATTAACACAAAATTTAATGTAAATTCTTTGTCCAGTCATTTTTAATGTAAAAGTGCCAAATTGCGTTGTAAATACTGCCCATCCAATATGGCTGAAAATTTAAATGTACATCACAGACAGCGCCACCAACGTGAGAATAAAGATAGACTCAATCAAAAACAAACAGCCCGCAAAATTAAAAAATTCTCGTTATTTTTTTATCAAATGTATGTTTGAAAATGAATAATTTTCTTTGACTTCACTAAATATTAATCAAGATAGGTGGCATGTCGTAAAAATATATCTATAAGTAAGTTGTTGTGACTTCATTTTGTAGTCATCATTATCATCAGCTCCGGGATGGGTCTTGGATTGCCTGCAGGATTCTCGGACACTTATCTCTCTCGGCAGCATTCCTCTTCTAATTCGTTATACCCAGTATGCAGTAGTTCTCTGTCATACCATCCAACATCTCAGCTTTGGGGTCTACCCACCCCTATACCTCTCTTTCATCAAATTTTAAATTAAATTTTATTAAATTTTTTACATGTAGGTTTTAAAACAACATTTTGCATCTTAATTTTTTTTAAATTTATTTATTTATACATGACAAGAAATTTTATAAATAGATAATTTATGAAAAAAACAAGTTATTTTATGTGGACACAATTTTTAACTATAAACAATATACTGAGGACATATAACATGGAAAAATTAGTTGATATTTTTTTCCGATTATTGATTATACAATACCCCTTTGCAAACTTGATAAATAGTGTGACTTAATTATATATGTATGTATCACTTGAATCAAACCCTGCATACATCATCATTCTAGACAGACCATAAAGTCCATCCCACAATGTCCCATACATAATCACTAAAAACACACCACACTTAAGAGTTCACACAAACCTTTGTTACAAGTCATTCCTCCCGAAAGCTCAAATATTCAAATTCCTGTCGCAATAACAACCATGCTCCGATCCACTGCCTAAATTTTTTGCCTTTATTATATTTGGTACTCCATTGTATGTCATGGGAGGCAAATAGGCATATTGCCTTTAGGCAAAAGATATTCCAACTCTAGGGATGGTGAACATTTGATCAGATATTATGCGTGTCATGTGTCTCTGCTGAGTTTGTATTTTCTTCTTTTCTTGATGATGATGCCAGAGAATGGATTTGAATTGTAGGTTGGCTATGTTAAGAACCCGATACTCCCTGAAATGTTCCACTGTTGGGTACCGTACCAGGCAGAAAGTTTATTAATTATTTTAAGGATTATTTTTTGGGAAACCTGTAGTATGCGCTTCTGTGTTAAGGTGCATCCCCTCCAAACCGATATTTTGTATGAAAGTGTCGATTGACATAAAGCGAAATATATATCATGAAGAGCATTTTTGCTGAGCACATTTCAAATTGATTCACACTATTTGTTTTACATATTCCATAAATACTTAAAGGTTTTAGCAAATATATTTATCATCATAAATTGAATCATCTCAAGAGAATGATAATTTTATTTTCAATCAACAGTTTAGTATAAGTACGTACATTATTAAAACTGTTTATTTCTAGTTATAATTTGTATTAATATAATTTTACAGAGATGGTCTCATAATGTCTAGTCAAGTAACAACTAGGAATTTGTCATTAGCTGTAGCTGAATGCTTTTGGAAGATGGTTCATGCTTCTGTAGAACAGCAAGCTGATGCTTTCAAAGCAACACGTTTCAATTTGGAAACAGAATGGAAAAATAGTTTTCCCAGGTATGTGTTACAATATTTCTGAATATATTATTATATTATTACTTTGTAGGTTTGTATGTTATTATCCATGTGATTTAAATAATGTAAATATAATATTGTAAATAAACTTTAAAATACATATTGATTTTTCAGAATACGTCAACTGGACAGAGATGAACTTTATGAACGTGCTCGGGGGGAGATTTTGGATCAAAGTATTAATTTATCAATGGTTCCACCACGTGTCTGGGAGGAGAAGCTTATGAATGCCCTTTGGTCAATGGCCAGTACACATGTCTTTGAGAACATCTACCTTCCAGCAGCCATGACTCCAGATAACAGTAAATTTCTTTGTAATGATTGATGGTTATGCACTTATAATTTGAAATCCCTTTTTATTATACCAGAAGTGTAGGGAATCTATTGCTTGCATACCACCTGAGCTTGTTCTGGAAAGTGATTTGAAATATTTATACAATTATTATAGCATTGGATTGTCATATTTTGGACACATAGTATTATTCATATCTTAATTTGTTTAAGTGACATTGTTGTAATTATCATAAGTGAGTATGTAGTAGACGAAGATTAAGAAAAGTATTATTGGAGCAAGTTACTGAAATTTTGAATGCGGAAATCAAGAAGGGAGATCAATTGGAGAAGCTGTGTGAGAGGTATAGAGGTAGAAGAAAGGGAAGGTATATGTTGTGATTGAAAAGTTTGACATGATTGAAACTCTTCTTTCTACTTATTTCGGCAAGAAAATTGCTTGATTTTATTAAACATGTATTTATTACACATGACCCACTTTTTAAATTTATCTTTGAAATGTTCCAAGGCATTGCATTACATTAACTCTTTCCCCGCGGTGCGCACAAACGCCTGTGATTTGATTTGACAACATTAGCCCGCTAAGCGCACAGACGTCTGTGATCTGACGACAACTCAAATTTGAAACGACAAATACTTATAAAGAATGACACAAAACCGGGATAAAAACTAAACTAAAATTTAAAATAATCTTTATTCTAGCGACATATCTCGAAACCTTGTCAAATAATGTATTAGTTTATGAAATATTTTTGAATAAACAGAGCGCAGATTGTTTCTCAAATATTTATTTCCTACTATCGCGTCGTATGTGTGACGCATGACAATATGTGTGAACAGTATGTGACACACGACACTGGCGCGGTCCAGTGATACCTGGCGCGTCTCTCGCTTACGTAAACATTACTAAATATTTTATATACGAGCAGCATTCAATCTGATTTTTTTAATTTCTTTTCAAATATTTTTAATTAGTGACTATATAATTGTGTATGGTTCGTTTAGTTATTGTCAGTTTTTAGTGTTTTGATTTCAAATTTGATATTTGTATTTGAAATCAATAAATTTTAAATTTTCTATTTATTATTTTTAACACGTTATATTCATTATGACTAAACGTGGTCTAAGTGAAGAAGAAATTGGCGATTACGTATGTGAACTTGGGTCAAATTACGGATCAAGTGTTAGTGAAGACGATAATATTTCGAACCTTAGTGATGTTATTGATTCTGATAATGATGAAAATGTTGGATTTGGCGGTGAATCGTCTACAGAAACGTATTCATCTTCGTGGCTTTCGGGTTCACATATTCCGGTTATTCATAATTTCAACGCATTTTCAGGAGTGAATCCAGACATTACGTTTTCTGAAAACTCCACCGAACTTGACTATTTTGAACATTTTCTCAATGAAGATATAACTAGCAAAATTGTTGACGAAACGAATAGTTTTTATCAACATGAAGTTAATAATAAAAGTTTTGGAGATAAATCAAGGATAAGAAGATGGTATGATACATTTATTTACGAAATGTACATATTTGTAGCAGTTAATGACGAGGAATCGTCATCTTACCATCGAGGAGCACTGGTCAACAGATCCTCTTCTGCTGAGTCCTATTTTCGGGCAAACAATGTCTAGGGACCGATTTGAGTTCATTTTACAGATGCTACATTTTAATGACAACGCATCAAAATCATCAGATAGACTGCATAAAATAAAAATTTTGATTGATTTTACCAGAAAAATATTTAAAGAAACCTTCGCACCTCTTCAGAATCTCTGCATAGATGAAAGCATAATTGCTTTCAAAGGGCGCTTGGTTTTCAAACAATATATCCCGTCAAAACGGCATAGATTTGGAATAAAAATGTTTGTACTCTGTGACGTGATGACTGGATATATATTAGATTTCATAATTTATACAGGATCTCAAACTGAAATTGACAATGAAATGGGACTCAGTATATCTGGTTCAGTGGTCACAACTCTGTTAAATAATTATATCGGAAAAGGACACAGTTTGTTTTGTGATAACTGGTACACTAGCCCTGAACTCTTTAAAAGATTATATGAAAACAAAACAAATGCTTGTGGAACAGTGCGTAAAAACCGAAAAGGCATGCCAAAGTTTAAAAAATTGAAAAAGCGAGAAGAATCTTTTAACAATAGAAAATTGCTGGCGCTGAAATGGTGTGATCGGCGCGACGTGCACATGCTTACCACTCTTCATGACGATTCAAAAGATTGTACTGGAAAAGTAAACAGGTCAACCGGTGAAGCCATACAAAAACCCAAGTGCGTAATCGATTACAACAAATGTATGGGTTTGGTAGACAAAGCGGACATGATGCTAAGTGGATTAAATTGCATGAGAAAGTCCGTCAAATGGTACAAGAAGGTGTTTTTCCATGTAATAGATTTGTATTTGCTCAACGCCCATATTTTGTACAAACTTGTTACATCTAAATCGGTTAGTCTGGCTGAATTTCAGCTAGCTGTTATTCGGCAATTGATTGAGAAAAATTCGAAAAAAGTAATGCTCAACAAAGTTCAATGCCCCACTACTTCTGCTGACAACCCTAAAAGATTTATACCAAAAAAATATTTAAATCTCTCTCTCTCTCTGTGGTTGCAGTCCTAAGACTGGTTTGCAGCAATTTCAACTCTTCTCCTCCATTCCTCCCTGTCCTCCATTTAAATCATGAAAAGATAAACATTCCATCTACGCCAAAGTGCAAAAATCCACGTCGAAGGTGTCATGTCTGTGCTAAAACTAAAATAAATGTTATCATCCAACCATACTTCAGGGCATACCACGAGAAAAAGAAATATTGAAAAATAAACAATCTTAACTTTTATTTCATAATAATAAATAATTCTGAGTTAAGTATTTCAATATAGACCAATAAATATGGTGTGAACAGAGTGAGATTTATAGTGTTTGTGAAGTAAAAAACACTTCATAATTCATATCCTTGTGCCCATATAATACGCGCTGAATCCCCAGCCGTCCCAGTGCAGACTCGTCACACACACACAGATAGGCACTTGAGTGGGGGAGTGTGGAAATAATAATTTCTATGATCGTATCATTCGTTTGTTTATTTTACGTAATATTTAATTTATCTCCTTTATTTCAAGAGTAATGACTTTTATTTATTATCAGAAAATTACTTGTGTGTTATGTTTACCTAATTTTGTAATTAAATATCAGTGGTTCTAAACTAAATACGCATTTAAACTTAGGAATTAAAAAACGCCGAAATTGTGCCGCGCACAGGGGTTGTCGAATTTGATTTTTAACGCGGTTAAAAGGTTAAAAGTTGATTTTCATTTATTTGAACTGTCTTATTATTATTTTTCAGAAACATTCAACACAACTGTTGATATCAAACTAAAGCAGTGGGCCGAGGACCCACTTCCACTGAAGTAAGTTGTTTGCAAATTATTTGGTAAATTTTGAGATAATAAAAATTTAAATCTAATCTAATTCTTGATATGACCTCTCATAATAATTTTATTTTCTTTAAAAAATCCCTTATCTTGTTATTTAATATTTATTTACCAGGTCTGTAAATATGAAACCGGAATTCGCTCATAGATGGCTCTAGTTGTCAATGTAGTGACTGTCAAGCCGCGTCATTGGCGCCTTTTTCTTGTGTTTACATTTGTCAAAGACTTTTAACTCACAACAATACAAGTTTAATACAACTACATATGTTTTCATAGCGTTGAACATGTCTGTTTTTGTGCTTGAAAACTATGATTCGCCGACAGCATTGATTTTCTGTTACCATATGAAGAAAACTGCTGCAGAATCGCATCGAATGCTTGTCGAAGCTTACGGTGAGCATGCTCTTGGTAAATCACAGTGCTTTGAGTGGTATAAAAAAATTCAAAAGTGGCGATTTTAACGTGAGAAATGAAGAACGTGGAAGACCACCGAGAAAGTTTGAAGATGCCGAATTGCAAGCATTGTTGGATGAGGATGACGCTCAAACGCAACAACAACTCGTGGATCAATTAAATGTGACACGAAACTGTCTCCATACGTTTGAAAGCCATGGGAAAGATCCAGAAGGTGGGAAAATGGGTTCCACATGAACTGAATGAAAAAATGCAGGAAAACCGAAAACCACTTGCGAAATACTGCTCACCAGGTATAAAAGAAAATAATTTCTCCATCGATTTGTGACTGGTGATGAAAAATGGATTTATTTCGAGAATCATAAGCATAAAAGATCATGGGTAACTCTAAGCAAACCAGCCACATCGACTCCAAGGCCAAATCGCTATGGACGGAAGACAATTTTCTGTGTTTGGTAGGATCAGAAGGGTGTTATCTATTATGAGCTGCTAAAATCTGGCTAAACCGTTAATACTGAACGCTAATGATGGATTTGAACCAAGCATTGCGTGAAAAATTACCAGAATATCAAAAGAGGCAAGACAAAGTGATTTTGCTTCATGATAATGCACCATCGCACACAGCAAAACCGGTCAAGGAAACGATTGGAGGCGTTTAGTTGGCAAATACTTTCGCATGCGGTTTACTCACCAGACTCGGCTCCATCCGATTACTACTTATTTGCATCGATGGGACACGCACTTGCTGAGCAGCGCTTCACTTCTTACAAAAATGGCTCGATGATTGGTTTGCCTCAAAAGAGCAAAAGGTTTTTTGGCGTGGCATCTACAAATTGCCAGAGAGATGGGAAAATGTGTAGCTAGCGATGAGCACTACTTTGAATAAATTATTTTTTACCATTTTCATACAATAAATGTGTATTTTCTATAAAAAAATCCGGTTTCATATTTACATACCTGATATAACATTTATGATTTACCTGAATCATTACAATTTACGTATATTGCATAAAACACTAGGCTTTATAAAAATTTAATTGGGCCATTAAATTTGACAATGTTGAATATTCCCTAAGATAAATGAAATATTTTTACAGGTCTGTGGAATGTGGATGGGAGACATTACAATTTGAATTTAAACAGTTTCTACAAAAAGCCAAGCTTTCCTCAGAGCATGATGATATTTTTGACAATCTCAAAATGGCTGTTGTTGACGATGCACTACACAGGTATATATTTATTTATCTATTTAACACAAAAACATTTCTTTACTATCTAACTATGCAATATGGTCCAGCAATGAATTTGCACGTAACTATTGGGTGTACAAATAAGTCACCACCGTTTGACAAAAGTTGGCGCCACCAGTAAGTTATGGTTAAAATTGTCAGATGTAAAATGTCATTATCGTAAGGTTGGACATCTGTCAACAACATGACCTTGAAATATTAGTGAATTTTTATCAGTATAACATATTTTTTTGTGTTCGAAAATGTCAAGTTTTGAGCCGAATAAGCGTCATTTGCGGGAACTTTTGATTTACTTCTTCAATTTGAAGAAATCTGCAGCTGAGGCGCATCGATTGCTTGTAGAAGCATATGGTGAGGCTGCCTTAAGTGAGAGAAGTTGTCGTGAGTGGTTTCAAAAGTTTAAGAACGGTGAATTTGACATCGAAGACAAAGAACGTAGCGGAAGGCCGAAAGTGTACGAAGACGCGGAATTGGAAGTATTATTGGATCAAGATTCGTGCCAAACGCAAGAAGAACTTGCACTTACATTAGGAGTGACTCAACAAGCAATTTCACATGGGTTGAAATCATTGGGAATGATTCAAAAACAAAGAAATTGGGAATCGAGCACTCGAGTAAAAGCGCGCCCACTGCTACTCCAGACACGACAAAATTATTCTCCTGCATGATAATGCTCGTCCACATGTTGCGGCGCCGGTCAAAACCTTTTTGGAAACAATCAATTGGGAAGTTTTACCCCACCCGCTGTATTCACCAGACATTGCTCCTTCTGATTTTCACTTGTTTCGATCGATGACGCATGACCTGTCTGAGCAGCACTTCACATCATATGAAGATACCAAAAATTGGGTCGATTCGTGGATAGCCTCAAAAGATGAAGCATTCTTCTGACGCTGTATCCGTATGCTGCCAGAAAGATGGGAAAAGGTAGTGGTAAGCGATGGGCAATACTTCGAATAAAACATGAGGTTCCGTTCTTTCACAATAAATGCCCAATTTTTGATAAAAAACGGCGGAAACTTATTTGTACACCTAATATATTTTATAATTATTATTATCATTATAGAAAGGCATCATGAATACTGTTAACTCTTTCACTGCTGAGATAATTTCCATGAGAGCCGATGAGTGCGCAATAGAGTTGCAGCCCGTAATATTTTCACGGAAGTAAAACAAATTTTACATTTAAGAAAACATATATTCATAAATATAGAATTTGTTTATATATATCATTTATACATCGTCCCCTTTTACACCGGTTCAAAAATTCGTTCGACGAATCAGAGCCATGCCATGCTGTAAAGGTGGGGTTACACATGTAAAAAATATTCTCAAATAAATTAAAAATTTTCAAGCAAATATTTTTTTGTCCTTTTTCAAATGTGTTTATTTTTATGTTATTTTTATTTTGTCCATTGGTAATTCGGCGCAAAATGAGATACCCAGTCTTTTTTTATTTTTATCAAACGTACTTGAGTGACTTTTTTGTGTGATAAGAGTGATGTCGGTATTTTTACGCATACCGTAATGGTATTGAATGGAGGTTTTTATGACATTTTTCGAACAACATTATATTACAAAAAAAAAACAATATTTTATAAAAACTAACAGAAAAATATACTTACTAATTAGGTGGACACAATAATTTTTTTAAAATAATTTAATATTTGTGGTAAAGTTGGAAACAAGGATCCAAACAAAGACCAGGTTGTGTGGGGCAATCTGGACAAAAGAATAATGAAGCATTTCTTTTCTTAGCTGTATCCCAGCATTGCCTACATCTGCGTCTTTTGATTTTATTATCAGTGTCTTTTTCACAAAACTTCGGCAGATGTATCTTGGTTTTTGATTGTACTGTTTGTCTCGGAATTGATGATGGAGGTGGACCTAGTAATTTTTTGATTATAAATAGCCTGAAATCATACAACGGCATTTTCTGTGAATTGTCTGCATTGTATAAATGCCGAGAATTCAATAACATCGTCTGGAATAGATGAATGGCCAACTTTTTGTACCAACGTAATGTTTTCCTTTTGCATGGGTAGTAAGCTAACATCTGATCATGATAGTCTATACCACCCATATGATTGTTGTAATTTATTACCATATTTGGTTTGGTGACCACTTGACCATGTCGGTTTTTACTACCAGACAGGTCCCCATCGAATTCAGAAGAAATCATAAAGACTTCTCGGCGGTCTTTCCATTTGGTAACACATATACCATTTTCTGTGTACTGACTCACACTTTCTCCTTTCTTTAGTTTTTTATTTATAACATCGATCGGGTTTTCTTTTCTATTTGCTCGTAGTGTTCCTGTGACATATGTGTTTTGGTTCAATAAATTTTTTGTAAGAGGAACGCTATTATAGAAATTATCCATGTAAACTGAATATCCGGCTCCCGTCTTCCCCTCTAGCAATTTCTGAACGACTTTATTAGTGTGGCCTTTGCCACCTAACTCTTCATCTGATGATCCACCATATACAATTATTTTTACGGCCAATCCACTTGATTCCCCTAACATGTAAAGTTTTATACCATACTTGGCCTTTTTGCCTTTTATATATTGGCGAAAAATCAATCGGCCTCTCCAAAGAACTAATTATTCATCTATCGATAGTTGTCTGTGTGGATCATAAATTACTTCCATCCTTCCATTGAAAAAATCAATCAATTACCTGACTTTTGCCAAGCTCGACAGATCTTCTTCATTATTGTTAAAATGAAGTGCCCGTAAGATGAGTAAAAATCTATCTCTTGACATAAATTGTGAAAATGCCGGTAAATTGAATAGGTAGTCCGTATTCCAGTAGTCACTCAACCGGTTCAAACGTATTGTTCCGGTGTGTAGTAGTAAACCCAGCCACACCCTCATTTCGTCTTTAGTGACATTTTTCCATCGCGTGATTCTGCTTGTATCACCTGATTTCGACAATACTTCAACAGCATACAAATTAGTTTGGGTTGTCACAAGATTGTACAAATCTTCATTGAAAATCAAATCAAAATAATCTATTGACATCTCAATTTACTTGACATCTCAATTTTCAACCCGGGTATTTTTGAAAATGGTATAGAGGCTGGTGGTTTTTTTATATTCGACCATTGCGTAGAGCTAACATCTGGTGTTCTAGATGTTTGTGAAACAGTTTGAATTTGAATATTGTCATCATTTTCAATATCTGACTCAAATTCAGAATCGTCCTCAATGATGGTGAATTCCTCATCACTAACGTCACTAAATGGATCATCCGTATCATCCTCAATCTTTTGTCTTTTAGAGCTCGATGGGCGATCCATTTTTCAAGGTAAACGTATTTTTTTTCGTAAAATCAAAAAGGAAACTTACATGATACTAAATATCACTATGTATACACCAATTACTATAATATATTTTTTAAAAGGCACTTATTTTTGCTAACAATTCACTATGTCACTCATTCAAAATTGAAAATAACTAGAAAACATAAACAAAATATCCCTTGCAGTGAGTAACCTTTTCACAAAACAGCGCTAGAGAAATAGTTCAATTATTTTTATTATCAAGTCTAACAATGAAAACAAACGGAATAAGAACTAGAAAAAATATTATTTACAACTGCGGGTGTAACCTCAACTTTACAATGCGTTGCACATGCGCAAACGCCCGAATGCGGCGGAATCTTCCAAAATAATGACGAATATCATATGCTGATGTAATACTAACAATATTTAGGCATGGACACGCCGCGCGTGTTTTGAGCATGAAGCCGATGTTCACATGGACACGCCACGCGTGTTCTCAGCACTGGACGAGTTAATATCAATATGAAGTTTAATTTTCATATATCCACGAGAGAAAGATTTGAGAATGAATGCTGCAAATCCAAAGTAATGGTGATAAAAAACCGTAAAAGAAAAAGTATATGCGATATATGGTTGAATAATAAAAGATTGGAGCAAGTTGAGGAATTTTGCCATTTGGGTAGTATTTTTTAAGATTATGGAGTAGTTAAGAGGGATATTGAACAGCGTGTAGTGATAGGAACCAAAGTCAATGGGGCACTAAAACATATATACTCGAACCGGACAGACTCAAAATCTGCAAAGATGATCGTTCACAATAGTATTTTGGTGCCAACTTTGAGGTATGTGAGCGAAACGTGGAGTGACTATTTATGACAGCGATAAGAGATGAATGTGAACTTAAGTCTGATGTGTTAGATGAACTTAAGGCAATGTATTGAGTAAGATGAACAGCACGCTGAGATGGTTTAGGCATGTGGAATAAATGAATGAAGAAAAACTAACAAAACAGATATATAGTGCAAATGTGAGTTGAAGGTGTGTGAGAGGAAGACCAAAGAAAATATGGTTGGATCAAGTGAATGATATTCTGACAGAAGGAAATGCAGAAAGTTTGAAAAATCATAGTAGTTGTATGAGAAGGTGTATGGATGTAGAAAGGCTAAGGATGTGTGTCCAAATAGGAAAGTCTGGCGCTTTGTCGTCTCTGCCTACCCCGACAGGGAAATGGCGTGATGGTATGTATGTATGTTCATGAAGAAAAAGCAAGGGAAAAAAATATCATTAAAAGAATAAGCAAAAGAAACAAAATAGCACATTAGAGTTTGCGTGTAGGACCTTGTCCAGATGAATAATTTTATAAATTGGTATTAGCAATTGATCTATTTATATAATTACTTATAATGGCAGCATGAAACTTATGCATAAAATTTCTATTTTGTTATGCTAGATTCACAAACTTTGTATACAATATAATTTTTTCGACATCATCAACAATAGTGTAAATTTGTTTAATTCTCAAATTCTTTGTCTTCCCAATTCTGTTAGTTCAGTACCCGGCGGTAAGTAAGTAAGTTTTCATCGGGCTTAAGAAATAGACTGTCGGCCATAATCGGCTAACTTCGGCTTTGTCGAGAGTTGTTTCTGTCCCTAAAACGCTTGACGACTGACAAATCACGACGGAACACATATATGAATGACAGACGACGCTCTACAAAGCCGAAGTTAGCCGATTATGTCTGACAGTCTCTTTCTTAAGCCTGATGTGTATTACTTACCGCCGAGTACTGTAGTTTGTTCTAAAGTCATTAGTTAGTTTGTTCTAAAAATGTACAAATTGGCTACGGGAACATCGCTACACTGGATTTTCATGGAAATTGTTTTTCAAGCCTTAGTTTCCGACTATTGCATTTCCGACTAGTGCATTAATGAATTTGTAAAATTTTCTAGGCATAGTTGGGAGTCCAAAGCCCAGAAGATGCTGAGGGTGCTTCAGCTAAATGCCTTACAAGATCGTGCTGTAAATGGGAAACGAGACTGGGATGAAGCTGTGGCCTTCCTTGAGACATCCCTCAAGGATACACTTCAGAAAACAGAAGATATTATGAAAACAATGATGGGACCATCTTTCAAAGAAAGGTTAGTTTTGTTTTTATAGCTTTTTAATGAAGATTTTTATGTTTTCTCCTCTGCCATACACTTAGAGACCGTGAAGTAGCACTTGTTGGAGAACATGATTGATTTATTTAATGCTGTTTAGAGAGGGGACTGTCCCCAAGGGTGAAAATTTCCACATGGAAAAATTTGTCATCATCCTCACCATTTTACTTGTCCCACCAATTCAATTTCACAATGTTCTACGCATGTTGTTAATTTTAATTATAATTTACCTAAAGTGGAAAACGAAACTTCCAGATTTTTTTTCTTTTCATATCATTTTCCCACTACAATTCTAGGATATTAAGATACTAAAATTAATTAACACGTTGATCGCCATGGGGGTCACCAGTGATCGGCACTGAATTGCTTTAAGGGTGCCGTGGGGGTCACCGGTGACTGGCAAGGAAGACCTACCTTAGAGTTGTTATACAGTGCCAGCGGGCATGCGTACTGTGGATTTTTCTATATGCGGTGACCGGGATGGCCCTTCTGTATATTACTGCAACTTGGCCTGAGAATATTTCTTCTAAGTCACAAAATATAGACTCGCAAATGTGATGAAAAAAAAACATCTTTTTATAAAATCCTAAATGTGTTTTTATTGATATAAAAATGAAAATTTAGCAATAACGATGTGCTTTATTGAAGTTTATCACTATATTACCAGGTATCGTATCAGTATAGCTTATTCACTGTAACACGATAGGTATTTGTTTATTTTTAATGTGACACAACTCGCGACACTGCTAATAAGAGTGACATGTGTGACTAATTGGAATTGAAACAAATAACGGTCAATGTTCCCAAAAAAGGCTAGCGCACAGTCACCCGCGCATGGTAGAGTGAGATAGGTGGCCGGCAATTTGGCCAGCCCTGCGCATTGCAATAAATCAATCTATTGGCACCGTAACGGACACCCGTGGCCGGTATATAAAAAAAACCAATAATCCTCGTAAAAAAAAACATCAAAATAAATAAAAACAATACATTCTTACATATCCTATCAAATACTACTAAAAACAAATAATCATTTTTTTAACTATTTGAAGTAAAACCTGTTGGCGATCAACGTGTTAAGATATTTTAATAAAATTATTTTGAATGTTAATTTATTCTTTAACAAGACCTAAATTTTATTTCTTCATTTTTCACTGTCTTTTTAACTAATCAAGTCGGAAATCATTGTTTGGATACTTCACCTGCCTCTGTCTTATGCTTCAACTATTGCATATACAGTATTTCTACAAAGATCTTTTTTACTTCTCTCTTTCACGATTTTCACTTACCTCATCATACTTTGCCCAGCTGGTTTTTTGTACTATGATTATTTTAAGTTGAATGACAAATTGAATGATTATGTAGATGGCTCTACTGGCAAAGCAATACCGAGGACCAGAAGGTGAGGCAGGCAGTGCGTGCAGAGTTAGAGACCATGCTGGTTCCTGGGGGGCGCCGTGCACCCACCCTGACATACGAGGAGCTGGTGGCCATCAGGAAAAACCTTCAACAGCAACATGGTCTGGAAATAGAGCCTGACTACATAAGGGACACATGGCATCCTGTGTACAGAAGGTAATAAAACCTACAACAAAAATGATAGTTCTGGATCAAGCATTTAACTAGCATACCAAAACATTATTTTAATTAAATTTTTGGGAAGAACATTTCTCAAAACTTTTGTATGAATTAAAAATAAATATTTATATAAGAATATAATACATCTTTATGATTTTCATAGTTCGCCTGTTGAAATGTATTTCTGCAGATGAGCCAACATTTAAATCGTATAGGATGCATCAATTGGTATAATCAAATTTAAGAATTGTCCAACATATTTTTTTATAATCAGCATTATTTGATATCACATTCGATTTGCCAATTATCCATCTTTCGATTCTTAATAATAATTTTTTTTAATGAGTTTATGTTACTTGAATAGTATTTGTACACTTTATTTTTTGTTGAAAATAGTTCAAGTTTACATTTCCAAATCTTGTAAACACAAAATTTATTTACTAATCAAATTTGATTGGTAAAATCATTTATACAAAATATTTTTTTCAGGCATTTCCTGAAACAATCACTCTCTCGAGCTAATGTATGTCGGAAAGCATTTTACTTGTATCAACAAGAAGGTTTGGAAGATGTAAGTTTATATTTAATTTTACATAAAGTATTTTGTAAGTTAATACACATAACTTGATTATATTTCTCTTTCCCTTAACTATTTAAATTTCCTGAATTTAATGTTATCTAAGGAAACCTCAAATTTATCCAGAGTCTTATACATTTTCCAGTTTCAAGAACTACAAACCAGTAACTATGTAGTTAGTGTTTTGTATTGTTTTTCCTGAATATCATTAACAAATTATATTGATCCATATTTAAAAAAATATATATTCACTGTTTTTGATTTTTATACTTTATGTGTTCACTTTATCATAGCACTAATACTCATATTCAAACGAGTTTGTGTAATATGTCAAATGAGTATTTCATATAAGTAGAACAGGACCTTCTATGAAAGTAATGAACTGCGTGAGTTAGAATATTATTTGTAAGCTGTCTGAGTATTCATTCCATTATTAACTGTTCAACTGTCAAGACTTAAAATAAAAACTACCATACTACAGTTAAAGCTATAACTAATGAAACAGTTTAAAAAAAACAAGTATCTCTTCACAATAACACTCAATTCACTTTGGTTAACAGTATAACATGCTTTATTTTTATTGTTTTCTTTTGATTTGTTAAAATATAATAATATTTTAATATTATTCAGGAATGCTGTGATGTTATTCTATTTTGGCAAATTCAACAAATGATGAGAGTGACTGCGAATGCGTTAAGGCAACAAATAACAAATAGAGAAGGTAAACAATGCATTTTTTAAAATTTATTTATATAAAGGGAATTGTTTTTCACAACTCATTGCGTTATTCCATGTCATCTCAACATATATTTTTCACTTTACCCCTTTAGATTTTTTAGACTTTTGGTTCACATTTTAATCCTTCAATGCTATCAACTTTTTATTATATTTCATAGCTTATGATCCGATTCTGACTCCAATTCAAAACTTGGTAGATTTTTAAAAAAATCAGTTTTTGAGAAACGCAAAAATATATTTTTTTTTTAGCAATTTCTATCAAGTTACATACAATTTGAAAGCTCATTATAAGAGATTTAAAATGAGCCGTACATAATTTCTCTAGTATATACCATTCGGGAAATATCATCCATTATGTATTCCCAACACTTATTCTTTTTGATTTGTGGGGATTTTTTTTATTTTAGAAAAAATCGGAAATAATACTTTTTTTTTGTACTTCATTGTACAAGGTAAATTTTTAATTAAATTGGGATGATTTTAAGTGGAATGACCCATGTGTAAAATATATATTTGATCAATTTTGAATGTGTTCTTTGTATTTTATTGATTACTAAACTATATATCTCTCAAAATAATATCTCTTTATAGAATTTAAAAAATGTTGAATTTTATAATATAAAAAAATAATTGACATATACCTTGGTCATGATAATCGGACAATAACCTGATGCATGTACTATGGTTATGATCATGATACCATTTTCATTTCTTGACAAGTGTGTCCATTTACTTAATGGTCTAGTCACACTTTACATCACTGCTTACTTTTTCTGGGTAATTCAGTGACCTTTTTATTGGACATAACTAAAAAAAAACAGTATTTATGACACATGCCTCAAGCATTTTAGCCAAGAACAATGGTATTGGATTTTAACTCTTTTTTTCGTTTTTTTGCTTTGATCCTTTAACCCTTTCGCTATGATTTTTTTTATGGTTTACCTCGTGTGCTGGGTTATTGAAAATCAAAACCACCTTTCTTGACTGTGAAATTTTGAATATGATGCTACACAATCGAGTAAATCTAAAATAGAAAAAACGGAAGGCTATATATTTTTAAATGGATGAGATAGGACTCCGCAGTGACTGCAGGACTACACCCCAGCTATAGCCGTGACCCACAGTTAATCTGTTCATATCTCTAACAAGTCTATTCTCAGCTGCTACGCAATAAGTCCAAGTTGGGAAGATATTAATTTTTGTCTTGACACTTTCCCTTTTTGATAAGGATCAGAATCCACCACTAACATCATCAAAAATCAGATAAATTTTTTGATACATTCTATGTGGGTTTATTATTTAATAATTAAGAAAAATAATAATTCGAATTAGTGATGTTTTTAAACTAAATGACTGGAGAAATAAATCATTTGACAATTCGTTGAAGTTCTACCAAATAATGAAAAATAAAATGAGGCCATAGAAAAAAATAAATTACTGAATTTAGTTCATGGTTACTTTGTATATAATATTAGTTTTACAATCATGTAAATGTTTGATCTTAATTTTAGCTCAACGTTTGGATAAAGAGCTGAAAGATGTTCTTGATGAATATGGACAAGACGGCGATAAGAAAAAACAGCTTTTAACAGGAAGAAGAGTCACCCTGGCGGAGGATCTAAGTAAGTTAATTAGCTTTGTTCAATTTCAATTCATTTGATTAAATTGTTGGACAATACGGTACAGTAAAAGTCCGTTAATTAGAACAATGATAATTTGTAATTCATATCTTTCACTATTTTCTAGGTTCTGAAATTATATTTTCGTAATAAATTTTACTGTTCTTTTTGTAATAAATTAAAAAACATGATATTTCATAATTAGTAGTGTATTTTGCTAAATGGTGGCGGGACAACTGGTGCATTATGCACCGGCGAGCATTTAAATTTCTGGGACTCCCCCTATATTCAATATTAAAATATCTCAGAATTACTATCATAAATATGGGGAAACCCTCCGAGAACCAACTGCTAAAATTCACATGCTAAGAAAGGCCTATTGACTAAAGACCGATAAAATAAGGAAACAATGTAAAAAAGATGTATTAAAAATATAATTTTAGCATTTTTTGTGTACCTATTATTTTTAATCTTTCTATAAATTAGCAAATTTTCTCTAATAATTTTTTTAAATTCTGAGATGAAATTAAAGTTACACAATCTTTGATGTTTATTGTTTTTATTGTAAACATCAATCAGTTCTTTTTTGACATCCCCTAGAATTACTTTGTTTATCTTCAATAAGAAGTTGTTTATAAATCTCAACATATATTATGCCTCATAGTATTCATCTTTCAAAGTTTTTTTCATTATAATGTGAAATTATATTTTTTTGTTCTTAAATATTCGTACTTTAAATAATTAAAAATTATTATATATTTGTGCTTAATAAAAATCTAGTTACACCTTAAAATGGCACCTATTCGAGAATCCTACAAGTCTTTAACCATCAGCAAGAAAATAAAATTGTTAGATGATGTGGAAAATAAGACAATGCCAAAAGGAAAATTGCCTGAAAAATACGGCATCACAAAATCGTCGTTATGTTGTTTTATGTTTTGGTCAGTTGAGTGATATAAAAATACGGCATCACAAAATCGTCGTTATGTTGTTTTATGTTTTGGTCAGTTGAGTGATATAAAAATACGGCATCACAAAATCGTCGTTATGTTGTTTTATGTTTTGGTCAGTTGAGTGATATAAAAATACGGCATCACAAAATCGTCGTTATGTTGTTTTATGTTTTGGTCAGTTGAGTGATATAAAAAAGTGGTCAATATTGGATACCTGTTGGGCAATTGCGACATCCTGGTCCAAGGTAACACCCGCAATGATCACCAGCTGTTCGTAAGAGTGAAATAAATCTTGGTCCAGAAGAGTTGGTTGATCAGCACAATACTCAGTCATTGTGAAGTGCCACCTAAATTTAAATATTTTTTTAATGATTGTGTAATTCGTAATGTGAATTTTATTGTGAAATTTGGTCCCTTGAAATTCGAATTAATGGACTTTTACGGTTTCTATAAAACCGTGGAAGGTGAATTTTCCATAGTTATATTTCACTATTGTTTATTCTCATATGTATAATAGATTGAACCAAATGTTTTGTTAACTTCTTATGTCTTAGTTTTTTTTATGCAGCTTTATTTTCACACCAAGGTTTAGTACAAAAATAATTGCATAGTACTCATTGGTATATTTTCTAATTATTATTTGATCGGATGTGATATATTCTGAATCAAAAGGTATATATCAAAAGATTACCGTCCTATTGATGCAAAAATAAGTTGACTCACACCACTATCACAAATAAAATAGTTTATTTTTTGCACATTTTCTATAACTTCTTATTCCCACTCGTCACTCTTTTTTGTATATTAACTTCTAGTAGGTGTTGAGAAGATATTTTCGATTTTGTTTCCATGATTTAGTAGGATTCCACAATTTTTGCACTCTCTGAATACTTTTGAAGTTTATCTAACTGCATTTTTCATAAAAATAATTTTGTTAAATGATGCAATATTTTCATTATTTTTTCAGAGAGAGTAAGACAAATACAAGAAAAACTGGAAGAGTTTATCGCAGCTCTCAATAAAGAAAAGTGATATACTGCTAAGAAGTTCTTAGGTTAAGGTTAACTTATTTATTTGATTAGCAAAAATATGTCTACATTTACCATTATAAAATATGCATTTTCAAATTATTATATTATATATGTTATTTTTTTATAAATAGAAAATGCACTTTTTCAATGCATTTATGTATTCATATATTTTTTCATATAAATTGTTTTTGAAGATTAATATTTCATGCAAACTCATTTTCATAACAAGAATATTTGACAGGTAAGTCGCATTTGAATTCAAAATTATAAGTAGATATTTTTTTTAATTGGATCTTCATATTTTTCTCCAAATAACAGTAATATTCAATTTGTTAGTCTTCATGTTATATTCATATACATAAGTAAAGTAAAACATAGTTTAGATACAAATATATCCAATTTGTTAATTGTCAACATTTTGTCGATTTAGTAGAGTAGATAGGAAATTTTATTCTTTCTTCAACAATTTTTTTTATTTATTGTTGAAATTTTAACATACAACGCAATACTAATAGTTAATACTGAATTTTAGTCAGATGAATTCATATTTACATAAGTATTAATTTGTTTTATCAAACACTGTTTATTCCACTTTTTGTACCGGTATAACCCTACCGGTTTCAAGGCTTTCACCTCATCATCAGGGAGCATAAACAAGACAAGTCTTGTTTGTGCTCCCCTGATGATGAGGTGAAAGCCTTGAAACCAATAGGGTTATACTGTTACAAAAAGTGGAATAAACAGTGTTTGATAAAACAAATGACAATGTCTTTAAACCTCCACAATGGTAATGCCTTAACTATAAATAAGTATTATTTATTTGTATAAGGTAAGATTTCCACTTTATTAGAACGTGAACTATTCCTGATTTTTAAGAAAAGTAATATTCAATATAATTTGATATTTTTTTTGTTCCCATTTGAAATGTAAACAAAGATAGAAAAAAAGCAATACATATTTGGAGGTGGATAAGATTAATGACAGTGCATATTATCTAAGTGTTATAAATAAAGCATTTTCTATATTACTTAAGCGTTATATTGACCCCACTGTGGTTGTCTGTTATAAGCTTGGAAATTTTTACATATGCTGTTTTCAGTACTTATTTATTGCAATCAATAAAACACATACGAGGGCGGTCCGATAAGTACTTAGCCTCACCACCCGATGGCACCACTATCGCAAGAGCAATTTTTTATCGCGTAGTACATTCTCGTTGACAGCTACTGTAAAAATTTCAGCCGAATCGGACACGTAGTTTGGTTTTGACCGCGTGTGGAAGCGAGCGTGTCCGCGGATTTGAGAAAAATGGAAAAAGAGCAATATCGGTCGGTGATTCGATTCTTGTTTTAGAAAGGAAAATCGCGCAGCGAAATCAAAGAGCGCTTGGATGCTGTGTACGGTGACTCTTCTCCTTCGATGGCGACCGTCAAAAATTGGTTTAACGAGTTTCACCGTGGTCGCACGTCGGTTTTTGATGAGCCACGCCCAGGTGCCCCGAAAACGGCTACCACGGAGGATAACGTGACAAAAATCCACGATCTCGTATTGGCAGACCGCCGATTGAAGGTGCGCGAGATAGCTGAGACAGTAGGCATCTCAAAAGACCGCGTGGGTCATATCCTGCATGAAGTATTGGGCATGAGAAAGCTGAAGGAGTTTCTGCGTCGTTTCGTGACCGTCGACGAAACATGGATACACTGGTACACACCCGAGACCGAGGAACAGTCGAAACAGTGGACTTCACCCGGCGAACGTGCTCCGAAGAAGGCGAAGACTGTCCTATCGGCCGGAAACGTGATGGCCACCGTTTTCTGGGATTTAAAAGGTGTGATCTACATCGACTTCCTGGAGAAGGGCAAAACGGTCACAGGGCTCTACTATGCCGAATTATTGGGCCGATTCGACGCCGAATTGCAGAAAAAACGGCCCCATTTGGCGAAGAAAAAAGTGCTCTTCCATCACGGCAACGCACCGGCTCACACCTCCGCCGTCGCCACGGCCAAATTGGTAGAATTAGGCTACGAACTGCTGCCCCATCCACCTTATTCTCCGGATTTGGCCCCGTGCGACTTCTTTTTGTTTCCAAATTTGAAAAAGTCACTCGCCGGGCAGAAATTTGAGTTGAATGAGGAGGTTATCGCCGCCACGGAGGCCTACTTTGCAGACCTCCAGAAAACGTATTTTTCAGACGGATTAAAGAAGTTGGAGCATCGCTGGGTCAAGTGTATCGAACTCAAAGGAGATTATGTTGAGAAATAAATCGCCACTTTTCCAAAATTTTTGTTATTCTTTTGTAGGCTAAGTACTTATCGGACCACCCTCGTATATATGTATTTTTTATCACTGTGTAGTTTTAGGTATGACTTTTATGTAATGGTTAAAAAGAAGATTTTATAATTCTTTGAACTTTTACATGTTCACTGCCCTTCAAGCATAGAAAATGCATAGAAAACGAGTAATAAATCAAAAGTACAAATAAATATTCTTTCTACATGTATGTTGTAACCGCTATTACAAATTTACAATTCTTACATTAAACTGATAATTGTAATAAATGCCTCAGAAGTATAAATAAATATTCTTTCTGTGTTTGTGCCGTAACTGCTATTGCAAACTCATAATTGTTCCATTAAACTGATAATTGTAATAATCCAGAAATGCAAAAAAATATTCTTTGTGTGTTTATATCATTGTAACTGCTATTGCATATTCATAATTTTTTACATTAAACTGATATTTGTAATAGATCAAAAGTACAAATAAATGTTCTTTGTATATTTATATTGGTCAACAACCGCTATTACAAATAATTGTTACATTAAATTAATAAATGTAATATACAAATGGTTTTATAAACTGACGTAGAACTACCATATATGCCGTCACTCATTATTAGAGGCATTAAAAAATTACGATTTGGAATTTTACATTTTTTATTTTATTTTTACTGACAAATAGTAAAATACTATTACTCGTAGAAACATTAAAATATTCAAATTGTCCACCTTTTACTTTTACACAGACTTTTAATTGAGTGGGCCACTCCTTTATGGTGAGGCGACACGCGCAGTTTTTAACAGAAAAGAGTCAACACACAGCTCTTAAATGCACGTTTTAATGACACAATTTGGAATGTCACCCTCTTCTCTAATTCTGACCACAATTTATAGAAGATTGAGATCTGGGCTGCCAGAAGGCTTCTCGGAAGCACTAATAAATGCCGGAACATTATTTTCTATCCAATACTGTGTTGTTTTCGCTTTGTAGGCCATGCGGAGTCATGTTGGAATATCCAGTGACTTCTATTGAATAAAGTCGTTATGAGGGGTTTCAAAATAGTGTCCAGAACTGTCTCTTGATAAACTTTGGAAGAAGCTTTTACACCTTGTTCACAAAAATGTAGTTTTGAGGTGCCATTATACACCACTCCCCACCAAACCATTTATGATGCTGGATGATGACCTATCTGTACCTTTCTATTACTTCACAATCTTTCCAAGAGCTTGCGTATACCGTATCATTTTGTTTATTGTAGGATTCCTTTACGGTTAAAATTTTTAAATTGAGAACAGTATTTTTTGTATCCACCGTCACTATGTTGCCGTACAAGCTCTTTTGATCATTGGTGCCGAATGCTCTTGAGAGTGGTAGTTAATAGATAACCAGTGCTTCTACGATAGGCTCTCATCTCTAGGTCTTATTTTATCAACCATGACTTGGATATAGTGGATATTCCAACCTCCCTAGACATGATTATCTGCTTTGTGAGGGAGTTTCTTTGGATTTTTTCTTTAACGACTTTTTGTATCCAAATTGTTCGGGGCAGACCACATCTTAGCAAGTCTTTCACTTCACTACACTCATCATAATGCTTTGTAGCACGATGCACTAACCTGCGACTAATACCCAATGATTTTAAAATATTGAATATTTCACTTGCACTCTTGCTAACTTTGTGTGAGGCAATAATCCCAACAACGTTTTTGTAATTACCCCACTGCATCTGAACAAGTTTACGGTTGATTGTAAACTGACTCTCATTTACTTAGGTATATGCCAGGCTAACAGTACAGAGGATTGTGGTTCCTAGAATTGATTTTGCGGGTAAATTGTTTAAGTCATGAAAGTTGGGACAATTTAGTGGAGGACTATGTATACTTTATTTTTAACATTAAAATTAAAACAAAATTTGATATAAATTTTTATTTGAATTTAATATGCGACTGTTGGACTATTGTAAAAATGTTAATATATATACTGTTGAAGAGGTCAGAGCTGGAAGTTAAACAAATTATAAATTAGTTCGAGGATATGGAAAATGAATGAAAAGAGTCGAATTAATGCAGTGGAATGCGTACACTGAGAAGTCGTCTTGATATATGACAGAATATGAAATGTAATTATTAACCCTTAGCACTCAGTTGTCGGTGCACAGGTGACATGTATATTTTAGCGGTGTGACATGTATAGCGTGTTTTTGACATAACTTAAAATGGCACCGACTTCGCACAATGTTGATGAAATTTCATTGGTTCAAGAATAATTAAGTGATAGAGATGATGAGTTGTGTATCTTAGTCAAGTGGGTGATACTTGTGATGATGGTGATATTAATTTCGATTATACGGCAATAATAGAGGCAACGAGTAAAGCGGATCACTACTACAGCATTTACCTATTCAAGAAGAAGACCTTAAAGTGTTAGAGTAAGATGTTTTTCTGGCTAATAGAAGTTAGTGTAATCAACAGCTTCATTGTATTCAATCAAAATAAAAATTAACAAGGATTGCAACCCATCTCTCATAAGAAGTTTATGAAGAAGTTCATTTTACAATTAACAGGAGATGCAAGGGAAAATATCAGATTAAAGAAGAATGTTTGGATGGAAAGCCACATTTCACAGTCAAAAAGGAAGGGATATCTAAAGACTACCGTATGCAGCAACTGTAACATTCCTGGAGTAAGAAGGGAAACTGGTTTTGTGAGACATGTTACTGGGAGCCAGACCTTCATCCTGGAGAATGTTTTAGAAAGTACCACGTGCAGCAGAAATATAAATAATATGGTATATCAGTAAAATTCAATGATAAATAAAATTTTATGATTGATTAGTTCAAGTACATCTAAAAATCTTTATTATGTACTCGTATAAAATTAAATAATACTTGCTGCAAACACATATAGGTGTAAAATTGGAGTGGTAAGGGTTAGGGATGAATATGAGCTGAAAGCTGATTTGATAAGTAGGGTGAAAAACACTTTTTTTTAATTTGTTTATACTGTCACTCATCTGAGAGTCGTGCTAGAGATCAACAAGAGAAAATTATTCTGGACCCAAGTGAATGCAATTTTGAAAAAAGAAACGGTAAAGGAGTAAGAGAAACACAAGCAACTGTATGAGAAGTTGTATGGATGTGGGGGAGGCATAGGATTTTTTTTGTGATAGGAAAGGATCTCTATCTTCTCTGCCTATCTCAACAGGGAAATAGTATTATCATAAGCATGTATAGGAAATAGTATAACAATTTATGTTCTAATCCATGTTTATATTGTGTGATTAAAGATATTTTGTGAAAAATTATTTTAAAATGAATTTTTTGAATATTAGTAGCAATAAAGGAAAAAAACGAATTTACTGTAAGCTAATTAAAAACAGAATCACAAGTTTTAATGTTAATATTTTTGTATATTATATACAATTGATGTATATTATATGTTGATAAATTTCACAAATAAATGAATTAAAATAATTTTTTTATTTCATCTATCGAAATAAAAACCTTTTTTATTTCATGTATCAAAAAATAACTTTGTTTTGTTTTATGTCTCAAAAAACAACTTTTTTTTATTTCGTGTATCAAAAAACAACTTTTTTTGTTTCATGTCTCAAAAAAATAAAGTAAATTAAACCATGTGTGTTTTTTCAAACATACAAATCTTTCTCTTTGTAGGATCGAATGCCTAATTAATTGAAACTGCTATATTTTTTAGAATCAAAATTTGTTGAAACAAAGTGGCAACTTTGTTTCAAATTAAACATATTTAATAAAATATACGGTTGACATTGTCACTGCCAAATTTTCTGTAAATATAAATTGTCAAATATGAAGATCATTTCATTGTCACTTCAGATATTCAATTAACTATAAGACTTTTGAAATTTGTATTTTTTTTTATTAATGATTTGGAAATTCCACATGAAATGTTGTTTCAAATTCTTGGCTTATAATTGGACAATTTTTTCAATTGAACAAATAAAATATTAAATAGAAAATTTCCAAGGTTATGAATATTTTTTTTTTATTTATAAAATTTGAGATGAATTTTATAAAATTTAATATGTGAGTAAAAATTGATAAAAATTCATGTTTCAATCTTGAAGATAAATGGTGCCTTTGGTTGAATTTTTCAGTTATGGGATGCAGGTATTTAAAATTGTTACGTTATTCGACAACAAATAATATTTTCTAAATAGCAAAGATTAAGTTCATTATTTGATACTATTTAATGGAATTATTAATAAACTAGTGCACTGAAAAAATTACTAAATACTTGTTAATTAATACACTTACTTACATTTTACCCTGTCACGCCATCTCCCTTATTATTTGCCCTGCATGACAAAATTGTCGATAAACATCGGGCATATTGTATTATTTTTCATGATGTTGATGAATTTGTCAGTGTCTCCAAAAACAATTGTAAATAGGTAAAATACCTCCTATGTGTATTTTACAAATTTTTAAAAGAAGAGAAATTTTAAATGATTATGACCATTGTATGTTAAAAATCTAAATAAAAAAAATGTAATCTAAATTGTTCTAAAAAAATTATCACTCCAATTCAATAAAACTGATCTTGTCAAAATTTTAGTAAGATGCACATATACAGTTTTATAAAAATAGTAATGATGTATTATAAACTCATTTTGTGAATTGTAAATACATGTAAAGCTATGTTCAAATTTACTTTTTAAGAAAAAGTTTTTATTATTTGAATGTCAAAATGTTATATGTATTTTTGTTGCATTGAATAAATTAAAGTTTCAAATTTACCTGTTTTCCTTTTATTATGAATATAGGATTTTATTAGCGAACGCATTTCAATTTTAAGTGAATGAATATTTTGTTTTTCTTTTGCTCAACTATTAGTACTTCAATTATTATTAATAATAGTACTTGCTTAACTATTGGGAGTACAAATTAGTTCGGTCTGTTTCCAAAAGATGGCTCTAGCTGTTATGAATGGTTCATAGTGACAGCCGATTTTGGCAGTTTCAGAAAGGCTAGACATCTGCCAATAATATTCAGTTTACATCGCTTTGAGTTTCATGCAAAAACCTTGTTTTGTACAGTGTTGAAAATGTCGAATTTTGTGTTAACCAAGCAGCATTTGCGGGAAGTTTTAATTTTCTGCTTTAATTGGAAGAAAAGTGCAGCTGAAGCCCATCAAATGCTTGTTGAAGTTTATGGTGACGCTGCTCCAACTGATAAATCATGTAGGGAATGGTTTCGACGTTTCAAGGATGGAGATTTCAGCGTCGAAGACAAGCCTCGCTCTGGAGGCCCAAAAAAATTCGAGGACAAAGAATTACAAGCATTCCTCGAAGAAGATCAGTCAAACGCAAGAGGAGCTTGCAGAATCATTGGGAGTGACTCAACAAGCCGTTTCCGTACGATTGAGAGCCATGGGAATGGAACAAGGAAATTGGGTGCCTTATGAACTGAAACCGAGAGACGTTGAAAGGCGATTTTTCACTTGCGAGCAGCTGATTCAAAGGCAACAAAGAAAAGGATTTTTGCATCAGATTGTAACTGGAGATGAGAAGTGGATATTCTACAACAACCCCAAGAAGAAAAAATACTACGCTAAGCCGGTCAATCGTTGCCATCGACCTCAACATCAACACCAAAACCGAACATACTCGTATATGGTTCGAAGATCATGCTCTGTATCTGGTGGGACCAAAGGGGTGTTGTTTACTATGAGGTGCTGAAACCTGGCGATTCCATTACGGGCGATCGGTATCGGCTACAATTAATTCGTTTGAGCCGTGCATTGCAAGAAAAACGGCCGGAATACGAGCAAAGACATGATAAAGTTATTCTTCTTCATGACAACTTCATGCTCGGCCTCATGTCGCAAAAGTCGTAAAAAAATATTTGGAAACGCTCAAATGGGATGTTTTACCGCACCCGCCGTACTTCCTGGACATTGCTCCTTGTGATTACTGGTTGTTCTGAAGGATGCAGCACGATTTGGCAGGTCACCGGTTCACTTCTTTCGTAGAAACTGAAAATTGGCTCCAAACTTGGATCGCCTCAAAAGACGAGTCATTTTTTCGAGATGGAATTCGAAAATTGCCTGAGAGATGGGAAAAAGTAGTAGCCAGCGATGGACAATACTTTAATTGATCTGTTCATTCATTTTGATTAGAAATAAATGCATTTTTGAACACAAAAAAACGGACCGAACTAATTTGTACACCCAATATTAAAATTCTTTTGTTCAACTATTAGTACTCTTGATTAAAAATGGAGCAAAGAATTTTAAAATTCTTCATCCTTGTCAGGTAAGCTATGGACTTCTATTGACCACCAATTCAATGGGGATGACCTAAAGATACGTGGATATTATGATGGCAAATATCAGGTGTATAAATAAGCCACCGCCATTTGACAAAAGTTGGCGCCACCAGTAAGTTATGGTTAAAATTGTCAGATGTAAAACGTCATTGTCGTGGCTGGACATCTGTTAACAACATAACCTTGAAATATTAGTGAATTTTTATCAGTATAATAAATTCTTTTGTGTGCGAAAATGTCAAGTTTTGAGCCGAATAATCGTCATTTGCGGGAACTTTTGATTTACTTCTTCAATTTGAAGAAATTTGCAGCTGAGGCGCATCGATTGCTTGTAGAAGCATATGGTGAGGGTGCCTTAAATGAGATAAGTTGTAGTGAGTGGTTTCAAAAGTTTAAGAATGGTGAATTTAACATCGAAGACAAAGAACGTAGCGGAAGGCTGAAAGTGTACAAAGACACGGAATTGGAAGTATTATTGGATCAATATTCGTGCCAAACGCAAGAAAAACTTGCACTTACATTAGAAGTGACTCAACAAGCAATTTCACAAGAATGATTCAAAAACAAGGAAATTGGGTTCCATATGAACTGACACCGAGAAACGTTTAACGCGAATTTTCCACATGTGAAATGCTGCTTGCCAGGCATAATCAAAAGGGTTTTCTGCACCGTATTGTCACTGGTGATGAAAAATGGATCCACTATGATAATCCAAAAAGGAAGAAATCATGGGGACTATCACTATTACTCTAGACACGACAAAATTATTCTCCTGCATGATAATGCTCGTCCACATATTGCGGCGCCAGTCAAAACCTATTTGGAAACACTCAATTGGGAAGTTTTACCCCACCCGCCGTTTTCACCAGACATTGCTCCTTCCGATTTCCACTTGTTTCGATCGATGACGCATGTTTTGTCTGAGCAGCACTTCACATCATTGAAGATACCAAAAATTGGGTCGATTCGTGGATAGCCTCAAAAGATGAAGCATTCTTCCGACGCGGTATCCATATGCTGCCAGAAAGAGGGGAAAAGTAATGGCAAGCGATAGGCAATACTTCGAATAAAACATGAGGTTCCGTTCTTTCACAATAAATGCCCAATTTTTGATTAAAAACGGTGGAAACTTATTTGTACACCTAATAAAACAGTTTCTATTCATACTTTAGTGTGCTGTTTTTTAAAATTGCGAATTTCTACGAGCTTGATTCAAGAATAAGATTAAGATAAGGTTAAGAAGATGTATTTTTCTAGATACTTATGTAGCTTAAACTGCTAAAAAAAAAGTTCCTCTAAATCATGTATATTCCATTCCACTTCAATCGTATTGACATAACCAGATGTATATCCTATCAACCCAGAAAGATACAACTGTGATGACATTGGAGCTTGCCATCTGTTGTTCCTCTTCCTAGTTGCTTATGAGGCACAGTGGGCAAACCATTAAGTGCAATATTGATTGAAAGTTGCCACTCATGCATAGTGATGGGGTCCTCTGCGCCAATCCTCGACCTGAAGACAATTTCTTTTGATTTACCCCTGTGGGTGCATAGACAATTAAGAGGCCTTTATAGGGCCCATTATAGGTGGTGTCCCACTGGCAAGCATTTTGTTAGCTGTATCCATGTCATCAAGCTTTCAGTTTTAGCTCTCAGATGTAGGAGTATATGATCTGTTTCATGTAGACAATGAAGATCTGCTTGAAATGAAAATGCAAGATGAAAAAGAAGCTAGAGGTCCTATTCGTCCCTTTACTCTAAAGACGTTGGAAGAGGCATTTTAAAATTATAGAAGAGATCTTTCAAAGAATGCCATATATTCGAATGCAGACAAACATTTTTACTTAAAACCTGATAAATTCTTTAATTCACATAAATATGTTTATTTGAAGGCATTTTTATTTTAATTGACATTATTAGCTTATGTTAAATCTGATTTTTTAAACTGAATCATGGACACCAGAATTTTATGCTAGTATGCTAATCATAAAACCGTAGAAATAAAAAATTATCCACTATTTCACTTTATTTTATGTTTAATATGTTGAAACACCTGTAGGCATGTACACTTTTGCTGGGTGCTCAATCCGAATTTCTTTGCATGGATTCAAAAACAGGTACCTGGAGTAGCCCTGACAGGGTTTGATAGGGTCTAACGGTACTGATAGGTAAGGGTATTTGACAATGAATTATACCTGCTCTCAACTTTTCACTAATTTTAAGAATCTTAATTATTGGCATATCTTTAGTACTGCTGTGATTTTAAAATAAATTATTCAGTAGTCAATATGTTAAATATTTCCATCAAACTGAAATTGCATACAAATATATCACATTGTATTCCTTGCACCGTAAACAGAGAGAACATATCTCACTTTTCTATCCAGACACACTTCTTTCACATTCTCTTCATATATCTTGCCAATCTTCTATTATTCAATCTTATTACTTAATCTTCTTTTAAAATCTAGTACACTTAATTCAGCCACTTCCACTTAATTTCAAACTGAAATGTTGAATGCAAAAAATAATTAAGTTTTTATTTAAGCTATGTTAAGCTCAATAATGTATTAATGTGTAATTAATTTAATAAGGAAGAAATAAAACACAATTGTGGACACCGAAAATTTTATTACTAACATTCAGTTGAAGTATGGCTATTGATTACATGGATTAATATCTAAAACAAAATATTTTTGGATAAATATAATTCTTACCACTGGTGAACCATGACTTCAATCAAAACGAGTAAACATGTATATTTATTTTTATTCCCCAGAAGGTAACATTTGTCAAACCCATTCTCTCAAATTTTTTCTTAGGTCTAGTTTTAAATTTAGTTTATATGAATATTAAGAATGTTATACACAACATCAATGCTCCTTTATTACATTTTTATAGATCACACAGGGCCAATGGTGATTGTGAGTTTCTTTGGCAGGGCGCTCATGAAATATCTTTTCTCACTCTCAGTCCTTAGTCTAGAGAGAGAACTTCATAAACCCACTATAGAGCGCACTAACAACGCTAATCTATTTTAATTGTTTTATTCTGAGTGAACATGGTTTCTTCTAGTGAGCTATTCTGTCTATATTTTTTAATTCCTTCTTAATAATGTTGATATATTTGAAATAACAACATTTTTAAGATTCAATAAATCTTTGTACATTTTTAAATATTTTCAAAATTATGAATTATTCATAATACATTTTTATTTATTAGTTTTATATAAAACTCCAAAAATATATTCATGATTGATGTCAATTATCAAATTATGATAAATATATTAAGTTAAAAAAAATATATCTAATACAATAAATTGAATGCAAACAAAATTAAAGTATATAAAATCTGTTTTATATTAAATTAATCTGAAAGCAATAAAAAAATTTAATATTTATGAAAACTCGTACTCGTATAATAAATGATAATGTTGTACGAGTATTACTCTTATTGAATCCAAACTTAAACTGGTCAGAAGAGTTCCTGACTGTGAAACTTGGGATTCTTTCATAGTGAAGAGGGTTTGCACTACTCTCTGGATGACTGAAATAATTGTATTTATTTATTAATTACAATATTGGGGACTGCGAAACTACTTTTGACCTTAAGAAGAAACTAGACAAGAATATTTTTAAACCAATCACTGAAATCGATTATCAACAAACACTGTAAATTTGATTTTACTCGTATAGATGGTTCATCAGTGATTCTTACATAAATTATCTAACATATATTTTTAATTTAACATCAAGCGAATTAAGATTTTAAAAAATGTATATATACATATATTGATGGCATATTGATATATATCAAATTATATATTATTTATAGTTAAGGCATTAACATTGTGGAGGCTTAAAGACATTGTCATTTGTTTTTATCAAACACTTTATTCCACTTTTTATAACGGTATAACCCTACCGGTTTCAAGGCTTTCATCTCATCACCAGATGAGCACAAACAAGACTTCATCATTTCACCTCATCATCAGGGGAGCACAAACAAGACTTGATGAGAAACAAGACTTGATGAGCCTTGAAACCGGTAAGGCTATACCGTTATAAAAAGTGGAATAAACAGTGTTTGATAAAAACAAATTACAAAAATGATATATTGTTTGCATTTGTGACATACACATGTTAAATATGGACTATTTTAGAAAATATCGAAATTCGTAAATGAGAAATATTTTCTCTCAAAAAACTCATTTTCGCTTCTCATTGAAATTTTCTGAATGTTGATGTAAACAAATTTATTTAATGAGTATCATTTTAAAATAATTTTTCGTACAAAAATAATTTTCTCAACCATATTTTAACATCCTATGTCAATATCATGGTAGGCAAGAATGGATTCACCGTTTAAATCTTCACTTATTTTATTTAACTTAACATATGCATACACATATGTGTATACCTTTTAATACTTTTTAGCATCATCATTCATTCAACATGACCTGTTTTCTATTCACTGTAAGTTACAGTTTTCTCTTTAAAATTCCCAATACTTTATATTCATTGACATATTCCTTTGTCACATACATAAGGATCATATATATCCTGTAAATTGAAGGGCATCTTATTTTCTTAAGGGAATAATATCATTAACTTTATGCCAATGTCTTTCTGTATTTCTGTAAATTTTCAAATATTTTTTTCATATGAATTTCCTTTTTTTATGAAACGTGCTTTACATATTATTCCTACTATACATATCTAAATCACAGAAGGAGATTTCCTTAATCCCTTCCAATTACTTTTATTTTATCTCCATCATAGATTTTCTACTGTTTATACTTTAACAGCTTGAATATTGCCCGCTATATTCTTATCTTCTCACTATTTTACCACATTACTACTCCACTGCTCTTCTACATTCTTTATTTATCCTTTTCATCATCTTCAACTTATCTACCTTATTTGATTTTGAGATTGCTGTTAATTTTTACTCTTTAGTTTGATGATGTATTGAAAATCTTAACAATGAATTTTGTGATATCTTATATAAATAAAGCACAACATTGTGCATGTATTTTGAATTTTAACTTTTTATGTATGCAGATATTTAGAGAGTTAATTATTTTGTTGTAATTTCGTCAACTAATCATCGAGCTTAATATATTTTTTCACCACATATCTATTATATCATATTCATCCCTGGAGTAAAGAAAGTTTTGCATATTTCAATGTTGTGTTTCATTTACACTATAGTTCTTTCAATATCCACATATTTTCTTAAACATCTATCTCGCATACCTGCACTTTTTAATTTTTCTATTTATACTCTTGATGCTTTTTCTAGCCAGTTTATAGCACATATTAATGTATTTTTCACTATTGGGGTGATATATAGTAGACCCACTCTTGGGTTTGGTATAACTTCTCTCCATTCACGGATTTCAATAGTAATGTTAGGTTTTTATATTCATCCTTGGACTATTTATCAAATGCACATTTATAATGAGATATTCCAACTTTCTTCATGTTACGCTATCACAAATTTATAATTAGAGTATGAATTATATAATATTCATGTTTTTTTTTTTTGTATATTTTTACATTAAAAATTTAGTAAAAATATTTTTCCCCCATCCCGCTATCCTCATCGAGTGATTCAATTTGCTCAAACAATTTTTTTTATGCATAAGAATTCCTAATTTCTTAATTTTCACTCGTCATTACCACTTATTACATATTAGACCACTTTTGTCAATTATGCTCTCCTTCTACCCATTGCATTTCTTCTATCCACATTATCACTTATTACATATTAGACCACATAAGACATAGTTCCGCTGCGTTATCGACTTCTGTCAATTATGCTCTGCTTCTACCCACTGTATTTCACCCATCTAATTGATGAATTTAGTGGTCATCTTATGTCCACTCCAATACGAGCTTTGTCTTCCTTTCATGTGATATTCACATCATTTGTAAGGATTTTGAGTGTAATATTCTTGTAATCTGCAACTTTTATAATTCATTGAAATATTAAAATTATTTTCGTTTATTTTTATACCTTACATGAAATAAAATTTCACCATTTATCTCAGAAATTTTTCTTTAATATATTCAATATTTCTTCAGTACTGATGTTGTGAATGCTTCTATAAAATGTTAACATATCTTATGAATATGCTTAATACTCGTATTTTTTCAAATATAATTTAATCAAATAAATACAGTAAGACAGTTAAATTTGTTGTGTATCTGTAATTTTATGAATATAAATCTATTATTAGTAGTTGTGTTAAAATTATTGAAAATAATATATAAAAAATAACTTACGAGAAATCATTATGGGAAATTTGGCTACCAAGTTACTAAAACATTTAATTGTAACTGATTTCATTTGGCACATGATTCATTTTTCAATAAAAAATAAAGAATTTAAAGCATTCAAAATAATATTAATAATTACTCTCACTACACTATTAATAACATAAAAACATTTTTTTGTTTAAAACTAAAGAAAAAATTCGATAATAGATCACAGTAATACAGAAAAAAAATTATGTGACAGTCTTATATAATTAATTTATCCATACTTATATATGATACATATTTATAAAAAAATAAATTTAGTAAAAATTACAGTAAAAATAAAAATAGTATTATTAGTACCTAAATAAAATGAAATATCTTTTTAAGAGCTGGCTTAGCAAACGAATTACTTCAAAGATTCTTTTCGAATGGGTCTAGGTGAGTAATTTATTTATTATTTTTAATATAAAACTTTTCTTCCATTTATTTCAAAAGTACTTTTAAAATACAGTGCAACATTCCTGTTTAAGATGTATTGTATTATAGTTTTATTGCATGCAGTATAAACTAGTGGGCTTCTTGCCATATGGCAATCTCTTTCTACCAAACAGAAGTCGTTAAATGAGCCTTAAGTGAAAATCAGACAGGAACCCTATTTTTTTAAATTTGTGTATTGATGCGAATCAAATTCATTAACTCTCGGGCTGGAAGACAGGTGTCTCACCTACTAGGCCTTGGAGAAGTTACTGAAGCCTGATAAATAATTAAAATATGGTCTTCATGAAGAATATTGATGGGTGAGTAAGCTTACGTTCCCATTTAACATCATGCCACTCATTGACCTCTGAAGTTTCTTCACTCATGAATCTATATAAACAATCAGGATGACATCCTTGCTTTACCCCTTTTGTAATAACTAGTTTAATTTAAAATGTCTATAAGTATTATGATCATTTTGAAAATTAATAAAAAGTAGTTTTGTTAAATCTACTTTAAAAAAGAATCAGTTTCAGCTACTTTTCAATCTAAAGTGGCATGTTGTTCAAGCAGTTCAGCAAAAAGTAATAACAGTGCTATATTTACCATTCATGAAATAAAATGATTTCACACCAGGAGCGAGATTAAAGGTAATAATTTTATTTTCTATTGAGTATGTTATGTTTACTGAATAGTTAGTTAACTTATAATAAAAATTGACTATATAATAGTACTAATATTTAATTAAGACTAATGAATGAAATAATATGAATGACAGAGAGGTGAAGCAAATTTACACTCTTGTTGTATGAAGTACAATCCGCTGGATAAATTTCCATGTGATGATTTCTTTCAATCAACTAGAAATTACAGAGAAGGCTTGTAAAAAAAAAATAATGTCATGTTTTGGATACTATTTGGAATCTAATCCGCAATTTCTGGGTCGTAATGATAACAAGAAGCAAAAAATACCCCAGAAATGTCTACCAATTAGGTGGAAGACTGGATTTCCTTAGAGGAGTCTGATTTCTAGGCAGCACATCCTCAAAGTGAAGCATTAGGAGGAAAGAAAGATACAGAAGAATGAGTTTTAACATTAGGAAAAACTCGCCTGATCCTGAAAGAGAAAATTCGAAAAAAATCCTACTCTGGATTAGTTAGTATGTAGAATATGAGTTCGGCATAACATGGACAATCAAAAGAAAGAAAAATGACCAAATTTGCTACAGCAAGGTAGAACAATAAGTCTTTAGAAACTGATGTGATACAAGAAAAGTATTTTATTGCATTCAAATAATTGGAGAAAATTATTATCAAGGCAAATATATGGATTTGAATAATTGTTTTTCCAAAAGAAGATTAGAAAAGGTGCAATTCTAAAAATTTGAGAAGTGGAGGGTAATTATAAAGAAGAAGAAAAAACCAGAGAATGAATGGATGTAAAATTCATTCATAAAAGCATTTTTTGTGATAATTAATCTTATTGTAAATATTCATTTGGTTGTAAGTTTGTAGTTTAGTTATAAAAATAACAAAAGACTCAGGCCGAGTTGATTCAGTGTACTCAAAATATCAACTATGAACGTGGCAAGCAAGTGTGCATCGATGTCACCCATGTGAATAGAACTAACGAGATCCTATAAAGTGGACATCACTCGACACTCCTTCACATATAGGGGTTCACGGCCATTATTCAAGAAGAAGAAGAAAGCATTTGTTTTCAATACTCAATAGTTTGGAATTACTTAAAAATTCTTTTATTATCCTTATTTAAAAATAAATAAATTATATACTCTTATAAAAAAATTTAATTCTAAGTCTAAGTTTAAAATGTTAAATTTTTATGTTTAACAATTTGAAAATATGTTTTATTTATATGAGTTTCCAATTTAGACCTTACAGGCCAGATTTGAGGAAAAGAATATTTGAGTATATAAAAATCTAATTTAATCTACTTAATAAACAAAAAATCTATACTCATACCTTAAATGAAATACTGACATAAGTAAAATTTTCCACACAAACTTATTTTTAATCTTACATAAATGAATTTATTTGCGAACATTGTGGAGTGACTTAAGAATAAAAATAAAATTTATACATACCTACCATTTATGCCCATGTTCCTTTTGGGGTAGGCAGAGAGACAGGTTTGATATAGAGACACCTTTCTATCCATGCACATAGCTCTCGCCCTGTCCACACTCATCATAAATGTTCTATTTCTTCATACTTACAATTTCTCCAACTATCTCCTTCCATTCTTTCCTCTGTCTACCTCTTCTTCGCTATTCATTCATTTCACATATGTGTTTGGTTTGCAACTCAATCTTTCAATGTGGCCAAACTATCCCAAGATTTATTTCTTATGAGTTCTGTTTATAACATCCATCTCTAACAAAAAGTTATCTTTTATTGGATCATTTCTTACTCTATCCAACATTGTAATACCAGATATTCATTTCTGCTCTTTTCACATTATTCTGCTCTTTTCACCCCCTTTCAATGCATACATTAATTTATTTGCTAACATTGTAGATTGGTTTTCAAATAAAAATAAAAGTTATAAACAAAATGAAATATATAATGTATTAAAAGATTCAATGATTTTTGTGGATTGATAACTTTCAACTTTAGTACCATTGTGACTAAAAAAAACAATTTAAATATCTTAGAAAAAATTAGAACACAACTGGCTTCTAAGATTGAAGATGCCCAAGCTACTGTTGCTGATAAGTGGTCCCTACTAAAAATTTGACCACGAAAAGTGAGATTACTGAAGAAACCTGGAAATTGATTGCAGAAAGGAAAGTGGTGATCATGGTGACAGTTGAGGGAAGGTGAGCAAGGGGAAGGTGCTTATGAGATGGATAGACAAAATAAAGGAGTTAGTACGATCCTCTTAATAAAGCTTCATTCAACATTTTTCAGGATCAGGAGGGATGAAGACAGGTGGTGCCCCAAGTTTCAGACATAGCAAAGGACCATGATGCTCAGCATTGAGCATATGATGAAGAAGAAGACTTCATTTCTTTGTTGACTATTTGTCTTTCTTCATATTTTATTAGGCTTCTCACATTCCTCAACTTGATTCTAAGATCCTTCCACAATGAAACATATGGCATGTCTCCACAGAATGTTCAGTAGCACATTTATCATTCGGAGCCTGGTGCTCCACTGCAGTGTGACTGATATCCAATTTCACACTAGGTGATCTGGATCTACGGGTGGCTGAAATTAAATCTATTATAATTAATTAACAAATAACTAAAAATCTTAATTACTCGTTCGCGGAATTATGACATTGATTATAACATTAAAAAATAATTAAGTATTTAGCATGATTTATTTAAAAAAAATTGTTATTAAGTGTTCAGATTCTAAAATTAAGAAATGCTTTATGGAAACATATATTTTTCAATTAACCTAGTATTTCAACAAAAATTTGAAAGATTTTTTTTATGTTATGTAATTATATAATCTATTAATCTATATAAATAAAAATGTTAATGTTCGTATAGTCGTTCCTACTAATCTCCGAAAGTTCTCTACCGATCGCTTTGAAATTTTGACAAAAGTTGACATTCGTATACAGAAATGTGCGACACGGACGAACTAAACTGACAGTTATGTCACATTGCATTTTCGACGTTTCGGAATTAATATTAAATAATTAAATCTATATAAATAAAATATTAAATAATTTAATGTTTAATAATAAATATTTCCTTTTAAACAATAATTCTACGATACATTTATTACAGACGAAAAATAGGTTAGAATCGAGATGACGTTTAAGTTAATAAGGATAAGTTCCATTGTGTCATAGCAGCTTGAAAAAATCTTAATATGGCTGAATCTAGACTTTATAGCGCAAGCGCAGGAAATATATTTGGCAGAACTAATATTAAATTTGTAAAAAATATCCAACTAACATTTTATCCGTTTTGAAATATTTCGAGTATCGTTTCACGAACTGTGGGTTATAATGAAATATCAGGAGGATCGCTAAAATAAATAAAACTTATAAATAAAAAAAACAGATGCGTGAGACTCTCGCGCGGTAGAAGTGAAACTTCTTAGCTCCTAGGAAAAGTTGATTTTATGCATTGCTTTTTTTCCATTTGTTAACGATTTTTATTGATTTTTTTAGGATTAGGAAATGGTTCTGTGGAATTTAATTCAAGAAAGTCTCTCTTAATTCAATAAAAAAATATTTTATTTTTTTATTTTTAATAATAAACAATAATAAATAATAATTTTAATAATAATATAATACACTTAATAAAATTTAATTTATATTTTTTAATATTAAATATATAAATATTTTTATATTATTATTAATTATTAAATGAATTATTTTTAAAGAATTATTTATAACTTTATTATTTTAATTATATTATTATTAATATATTATTAAAAATGTTATTTAATTATTTAATTTTTTTTGTATAACGCCATCTGCGCTAATTTTTCCGCCATTTTCATTTTATAATGTGCGTTGTTGACATCTACCTCTAAGAATATCTTTTTCACTTAGTTTTTTTAACTTATTTTTTTTATTTTTCTGTTCAATTAGCGGTAAAATTTGTGTTGATTGATTTTCGTTTGAATTCAAATCATATAGTGAGTTGATCTCTTGGAGTGACGCAATCATTTGCTTCACAAAGACAACGTGATGCTGGTATATACATTTTTGACAAACTTCATATTTATTTTAAACGAACTGACAAATTTATGCTAATTTGTAACAAGATGTATTAATTTGTCATTATTGTTAGTTTTTTGTAATGTATTTACCTAAATAACTTGCTATTTATTAGAATCGATATTTATTGTTCATTAATGACACGTCCAAACATGTCACATCCAAATTAAATTCGTGCGTAGTTTGCAATGTCTTTCCTTAACATTTAATTAATTCCAATAATCTCTCTCTTTGCTTAGCATTTAATAAGTTCCAATTATCTCTGTATTTCCTTAACAATACTCCTATTGGACAAATATTTGACAAATGCATGTCCAGCTGCAAAACGGGAACGGAAAGGTGCCGGTTGATATGACCTCAGGACGAATTTCACTGTCTCATAACTTCTGCAATTTAGTGATGTCAAAAGATGAATTGGTTGAAAAAGTATTTCCCAATATTCAAATCAAATATAAGAATCACGATTGGCTGAGTGAACGAGGTATTTTTGCCCCCAAGAACAAAGACGTCTACGAACTTAACAATATTATTCAGTTCCTTTTTTAATGTTTCGCAATTTTATATGTATTTGTTATAACTTTCTTTCTTCTTTTTCAGTGCAATCGATCTTTCATTTGAATTCAAATCATATCGTGAATTGACCTCTTGGAGTGATGCGATCATTTGCGAGCACGGCGATGAACGCAACACACTGAGAGTGGCTGAAAGACATCAAAAATATTGTATACCCACAAGCATTGTGAAATTAAACATATTAGAAACGTATGTTTTATATTTTCTTTCTTTTCCATTTAACCAGACTGAGCCATAGAAACGCATGGCCGGGTACAGCTAGTTTATGAATAGATTCTTTATTGGTGTATCAGAAATACCAATAAGTATCCCAGATGAAATGAAGATTTACTTATGTGAATTTAAAGTTTTGGTGGACCATTTTGGTATGCTAGAAAGGAGCGATAAATTTTGTCAGGTGCAATGTCCGGCCAATTGATTAACACGTTCGGTGCTGAAAATGCCTATAGGCGTTCATGTAAACTTAAGATGAGCATAAGTGTGCCCAGAGTGGTCTTACGGTACTAATAGGGGTTGTAAGGGTTATATGGCAGTGAATTTTACTTGCTTTTGAATTTTTTAACAGCAAAGTAATTATAAAATAAATTATTCAGCAGTACAGGCAAGTTCCAGCGGCTTTCCATCTACAAGTACAATAATTGGTTTTGGGGTAGCAAAGCTGTTCATCATATATTTGGATTTGATATATTCATTTTTAACCAACTTCTTTACTGACCTCTGCCAATTCCTGCAGTTGGTGCTGAAGATCATTCGGGTTTTGTGAGAATATAACAATATCATCTGCAAATCTCAGATGGCTCAGGTATTGTCCCATTCCAGTTTACTAAAGACATATTGAAGTGTAGCTGTGAATAATTTTGGGGAAATAGTGTCTCCTTGACGAATTCCCTTATCAATTTGGAAGGTTTCCGAGGATTTGTGGAGATGTAGTTTTGCTGTTGCATTCTTATAGATGTTATTGAGCAACTTAATGTATGCATTCTCGATGCCTTATGTTTTTAAAACTTCTAGTATGGCAACTTTTTTGACCGAGTCAAAGACCTTTTCATAGTCCACAAAGGCTAGGTATAGAGGAAGTTCGTATTCCTCACATCATTCGATTATTTCCTGCAGCACTTGAATATGATCCATGGTACTGAAACCCTTCCTGAATCCAGCTTGTTCTCGTGGTTGGTTTGTGTTTTAAAATTTTGGTAAAATTTTTGTATAGGGTAGGTAACATGCTGATCGGATGGTAGTTCCTAAGATCCTCTTGATCGCCCTTTTCTTATGGAGCAGTATTACGGTTGCAGATTTCCAATCTTCTGGAATGTCTTTTTCCAGAAGAGACTTGTTGAAAAGTGTTGATAAGATGGTATCCACTTCTCGACCCATTTATTTTAGAACATCAATGGACAATCCGTCGATACCAGTAGCCTTACCGGATTTCGTGCCGTTGATAGCGTATCTGACTGTTCCTGGTAAGATCATCGGGATATTTTCATCCTCAGTTGTTTACATATGAGTTTGTATCAGGTACAGTTGCTCTATCTGTATTATATATTCTTGTATTATATTCACAGATATCTTTGCGAATATTTTGGCATAGAATTTTATTGATCTCTGAGAAAGATGGTGATCTAGAAGTAAGTTGTGTAGATATCATTTTTTCCTCCGGAGGTTCATCTATCTGACAAGCGTGAGCTTAGCAATCCCAAGAACTCCTAACTGTTCACACATGTAATATACACACACGCACACACACACGCACACACACACGCACACACACACACACACACGCACACACACACACACACACACACACACGCACACACACACACTTTTTTGTCTTCTTTTTTTTAATATCTAATTAACTTTTATTGATATGGTGATGAATAAACATTCTGAGATCATAGTTCAATTATATATAAAACTTTACATTTATTTAGCATGCAAAAAAACTTCAGTTCCCTGGTGTGAAATCACAGTGAAATTTTTAATACATTAAACGTAAACACTCTTCATTATAAGATAGACATTGGAGAATTCAGACTGTGAATTTTAAATATTTGTTGAGTAAGAAGTAGAACTTAAGATGAAATAATATTTTTTGACATTAAAATGATAAAGAGACATTGATTAGTTATACTCGTATGTGCCATTGGTAAATTTAGCAATGAACTAAAAGAAAAAAAAAATGTCATTCATAAGCAGTTCTATTTAAAGAACAAAATATCTTTATCAAACTTTTTTATTTGAACTCTCATTTCGTAATAGCAATGTTATTTTGCTAGAACAATAATGAAATTATTTTTTACTCAATAAAAAACATTTTCATGCTCAGAAACCAGAACAAAGAATATGTCAGTCTGTGTTGTCAAAATGATTTCATTGTTTTTTGTTATCAAGTAGAGGTAAGACATGCATGATATCTGAAAGGTGACAACATTTACGAGCATAAAAGGGATAAAGCATAAAATAACGTTAAAAAATTGGAGTTAAAAGTATTCAAGTAAATTATTTCAAACAAAATCAATTTTAGTGATTTTGAATGAAGCCCAAGTAGCTCTTAAAATAAAGTTATAAATAATTACCACAACAATTTCCATTCACAAATCCAATTTCTATTTATATTATGGGGTAAAGTGAGGGTGTTCTTAATGTTTACTTTTATTATAAGGGTTGTTTTTATTTTGAACTTATGAAAAATCGCCATTTTTTAAATGTGACATAAATTTTGCACATTATTGAAAGTTTGAGATAAAAAGGGCCACCTTAAAGTGAGAGTGTGTTTTTGAATGGTGTCCCAGGAGCCAAAATATATTTATTATCCTGGTTCTGTTGTAAAGGCGAGTATTAATCCGATGCCAGCTCTTTTAACATTTCCATCCTGCTCCATATTATGAATGACTAAATAAAAAAAGTAATAGTTCTGAACAAATGAAAATATTACTAATGCAGACTTTTTAAATGTTAAAAGTAAGCATCTTGTCCTCCCTGTAATTCTTACATTGCTCTAAATGGGTTGGTTTGGTTACCTTTGGCTTATTATTAACTATGCGAAACAAAGTAAGCATCTTGTCCTCCCTGTAATTCTTACATTGCTCTAAATGGGTTGGTTTGGTTACCTTTGGCTTATTATTAACTATGCGAAACAAAGTAAGCATCTTGTCCTCCCTGTAATTCTTACATTGCTCTAAATGGGTTGGTTTGGTTACCTTTGGCTTATTATGAACTATGCGAAACAAAGTAAGCATCTTGTCCTCCCTGTAATTCTTACATTGCTCTAAATGGGTTGGTTTGGTTACCTTTGGCTTATTATGAACTATGCGAAACAAAGTAAGCATCTTGTCCTCCCTGTAATTCTTACATTGCTCTAAATGGGTTGGTTTGGTTACCTTTGGCTTATTATTAACTATGCGAAACAAAGTATTACAATGAATATGAATACATTTATACCTATTTCTAATTTTTCAATGCATCATAATTTTATCTTAATAATTAACATGCATTTTTAACTTATCTCAGTTATTTTATTAAGGCATGTGAATGCCTAAGTCGGTGTTCAGTTGTTCATTGCTGGCAATCTCATTTTGGAATTTCAAATGTCTCCTTAAGGATCTAAAATAAAAATTATTTTTAGAAAAAAAAAACATTTATTAGTGAAATAGGTTTTCACCTATTTAAGTGAAAATAATGAAGGCAAATTTAAACTGAAATCAAAATTAATTTGATGTACTCATGTTAAAGATCTATCCCATAAAAACAAACATTAAATAAGTACGAGTAGTTGAAATGTTTGATTTTTATTACAGTGAACATTGAGATCTTTAATGATTCAAGTCTTTAGCATTTTAAGAATAAATATTTATATACAGAATTGTGTCTGTAAATTATTGTGATAAAAGTAAATTCATATTTATTTCATTAAGTTTCAAATAGCTTTGTTAAGTTAAAATATTTGAAAACATCTAGATTTTATTTTTCCAATTCTCCACCTCAACTGCAAGATTTACGTCAAGTGATGGATAGCTTGTTCGGAGTTTCGTTGCTAAAGATGATTTCAATAAAACTTATCCTTGAATATTTATTTCATAAACAAAACTAAAATATTGTATAAAAATTCTTTACCTTGTGAAGAAGCATCCAATTGGGAGAGAAAAGGCAGGGAATTGGAATAAGTGAGCTTTAAATAACAGTATTAGGCCAAGTGTAACAATTGGAAGACCCAGCAGGGCACAGATCAACTCTCCACTCAATCCAGGGTACATTCGCAGACTTCCGTCTGAAAATAATATATTTCAATATGAAATATTAAAAAAAACAATGTCTTAATTTCAATTTTAAATCAGAGATTAATAAGTAGTTTCCAACTATACAATCGTTACTGCAAACTGATTGTTACCCTCTCTGAAGAAATTAGGATAATACGATTTAGAGTATTTAGAACTTGGTAATTCTAATGAATGAAATTTTAATAATTTTACTGGAATGGGCCAAGGATCAATTTTAATTTTTATATCAACTCATCATCGAGCTCTTTAGAAACTAGAGTTTTTTTTAATAGGTAATCCACCCTTGACTAATATTAAATTTGAGAGGTGCGTATCTGTGGGACAGGATGACATTTTCATTAAAGCTTTTAAGATCCTTTTTCCATGTTGGGTGGTTGATTCTTGTTTTCATAGAGGCATCATCTATGCCTCCTCACTGAATGGTGTTATTGTCAAAGCAAAAATAAATTATATTTTTAAGAAAGTGTTTTTTTAAATTAAACCAAAAATATTTAGCCAAGGGATGGCTAAATATTGGTGTAGGTAGATATATTGGTGTAAGTAGATATTGGCGTAGATAGATACATCAACTTTATCCAAAGTCTGCCATTGACTAAATTGTAATTATTATTTTATAAATAACAATTTATGCTACGAAAATATAATCCTTATTGCTTGTCATATTTCTCTGCCATCATGGAGAAACAATGTTAAAAATCTTTACCCATTGCACTAAATAACTTCTTCCTTTGACAATAACACTATCCAGTGAAGATACACAGACAGTGACTCTTTAAAATCTTTACCCATTGTACTAAATAACTTCTTCCTTTGACAATAACACTATCCAGTGAAGATACACAGATGGTGACTCTTTAAAATCTTTACCCATTGATCTAAATTACTTCTTCCTTTGACAATAACACTATCCATTGAAGATACACAGATGGTGACTCTTTAAAATCTTTACCCATTGCACTAAATAACTTCTTCCTTTGACAATAAGAACACTATCCAGTGAAGATACACAGACGGTGACTCTTTAAAAACAAAACTTAACCACCCAACAAAAAGGATCTTTAAAATTCCAATGAAAACATCAACCCGCCCCGAAACTTTATTAAAAGCGTTTATAGTAATTGCAATGGCTAATTTCAACAATGACAATTTACAAAACAAAAAACATGAATTTAAAAAATCTATTTTATTTATTATTTTCACTACTGGATTTTTCCTCATCGTAAATTTCCATTACTAAGCTATCAGGTTGCATTATATATGCACATCAATCAAATAGAATATTTGAGATAGCATGTTTATATTATGATGTAGAAAATAAAAGTATGAAGTACTGTATAAAAAAGTAAACTGTTAAATTTTATGTACCTGTGTTTTCTGAGAAGATGGCCCACCAAACTCCAGACAGAGGTAAAGCCGGAGTCATCATTGCAATGGTGAACACAGATGATTGGCATAGGGATAAAAATCTTATGGAAGTGATTGAAAATACTGTGTATGAAACGACCACACTCCAGCCATACACCGAAGTGTAACCACAGCTTCTTGGATTCGGTTTAGTTATAGCATATACAACTTCAGGGGTTTCGTTAATCTTATCTGGCTGTTTAACTGGAGGTGTTGCAGTTTTATTTTCAGCACATTCAAAGCCCCATTTATTTTCTAAAAGCCCTATACAAACTTTCCTTCTTCTGTATTCTTCAATTTGGTGGAAATTCCTACCAACATCTAAATAAACATTTGTATCAAAAGTTAGATGTTCGGGTGATTTAGTCGAAGCTTCTCTTTTTACTCTAACTGGTCGTTCCTCATTCTGCCCTTGAGAGGGTTTTGGTAACCCTCGATTAGTTCTCTTACTAATTTGTTCTCTGATCGGAGATTGACGAATAGATCTCTTTTTTTCAGTGCGTCCTTCAGTTGAATTAGTTAAATCAGTTACAAATCGTTGGTCAGGCCGTCCTCTGTGTTGGCGATGCATTTTAGCTGGTTGTGGATCATGTTCACGAATAAACAAATCCTGTTTAAAAGTAATCTCATGGCCGTTTATATTAACACTAGTCTTGTTGAGAATCACATGTCCAACTAAACCAGGTTTTAATTTGTTGGTAATCACGTGTCCTTGGAGAATAGAATCAGTCGGTTGGATAATTTTAAAACCTAAAGCATTAGTTTGAACTGAACTACGTTTGCCTCTAGGTACAAACTGCGTGTTTAAATTTAAACTATCTTTCTCTTTTTTATACTCAGAGGAATTAGAATCAAAGTTTAAACCGTAACGATTAAAAAAAAGAGATGGTGCTTTTGAGGTCAACATTTTTGCTTTAGGGACTAATAATTTCTTCTCTTTGTAGTGTTTTGTATGTTTCTTAAAGTGATGTGTTTTTTTCATATAAGTTTGAAGTTCATCCAGAATGGATTTTTTTTTAACTTCCTCATTTGATCTGTAAAAATGTAAACATATTAATAACAACGGATGGTTACAACCAAAGATATACAATTCATGATCTGGAACGAAACATTTCTTTTTTATATTATTATGCTCACATTGAGATGGATTTGGGCAAAAAGCGTTGTGGAAGGTTATAAGAACGTGACGACAGGTAGACAAGCATCTTAAGTCTTTGCAAAAAGTACCAAAGATGGCAAGAAAGGAATACACCTACATATTGCACTAACATTGGATGTCAACAATAGGCCAAGTAAATTTAAAAAAAAGTTAACTCAGGGATATACTATCCTGCATCATTATTACATCCTAACAATTCGAATAAGGCAGCATACCGGTGCCAATAATTTATTGAATCATGCACTTCATATTAATTTGGCAATTATGAGCTACCTTTTATAAATTAAAAAAGGAAGCACTTTTGAGGAGATTTTTTATAGAATTGCTATAGAAGTCAGCTGTTTATTGTTTTTAGTTAAAATATTAGATACTAAGGTACACACATTATCAAAGGTTTGACAAGATAAATAAAAACTATTATATGTTTTAAGAAACTAGAATATTAAACATCATCAGACACGAAGCGGATTTTTACACAAAGTCTAAGATAGTTTAAAAAAGTTATAGATTGACTCTTGTTGTTTCAGCGCTTGACTATTTATAGTAAATAGTCCAATATAAAGCTAATCAATATTCTAAGGTACAGGGACTAAAACTAAAACATGACAATTTGGAATAAACAAGTAGTTCAACACAATCTTCTGACTAGTGAATTGTGGGTCAGAGCTATGTATGAGTATGTCAGAGATGAGATTAAATATCATATACTATAGTAAGTTATCTTCAGTAAGGTTTGTTAAAATAAAAAATTAAACAGTAGATATGAGCATTGTCAACAATATTTGAGACAGGGATAATTTACAGTAAATTTTGGGCACTTGTTTTATTATAACAAAAATATTAGATTATAATAAAAATAAAACATCTGGTTATGTTAAAGCAGTGCTTTTTTTGCAGTGGAGCGGCGCTCCACCACCTTTTTTACGGTATACAAAAAGCTTGACAAGAAGTGAGCTCCGGCACCTTTTTTTTTTAAAGAAAAGCACTGTGTTAAAGTAATATTAATTTTTACAGGAACCAGATGTTTTTTGTGACCTCATCTTCTATATTCCATTAGGAAATACGGGTGCCATAAGTGCCTTCAGCCAGGTCTGTCCACAGCCCAGCACTCCACGTCGTCCCACATGATGGGTTTGATTCCTTGAGTCTCGGGCGATAAAACAGTGCAGCTGTTAACCAGCTACCAGGTGGCATCTAACATTTCACCATTATTGTGGTGGTTTATGCTGCATCTGAAGACAAACTGTCTCATTTGTCACATGGCAATTTCTCCTGATACTCATCACCCTCCTAAGGCATTTGTTCTCAAAACTGAGCTGACACTTCATCTTCACACTAAACACTCAGCAGTCTTATATTGTCTTCAAATTGTTGAAGGCACCACTGACAACATTCCTTCTAATGGGCCTGTAAAAACAAAAAAACAGTGCCTCTCAAATGTAAAATGTTTGTAGTTCCATATTATTATTATTTATAAATAAATTTGACTTACCTTTTACGACGTTGATTTTTCGCTGCCTCTCGTTTGTTGAATTCTTCCAGTTTACGCCTGTGACTAAGTTCATCCAACAACTTCAGCACTTCAGATGTTTCTGAACTGTTGAAGAAAATTGTTAAGTTGTGCTTTTATAAACATTCAACTTGAAAATGTTCATAGCTAAATACGGTATGTTAATTTGATTTTGATAATTTCATATACAAGCAGTTTATAAAATACAAAAGTTATTTTGATTATTTTAAATAATGAATCAGTATATTTTGATCCTGAATGTGCAATAATACCAAGCCAAATAATTCTTTCATAGTTAAATTCAGTTTAAAAAAAGAATACAAGTGAAATGTTTTGGCAAGGCAAACAGAAAATTGAGATAATATGTCTCAGTTGATTATATTAATATAAATGTATATGTATGGTATATGGTGGATCCAAAAACAACTGGTGGAAATCCTGGGTTAAACTGCACTCACACGGATTATTTTTTTTGTTTAGTTTTAGGAAGAAAATTATATTGGCACCATCTCTTCCTTTTTGAAAATAAATATTTCATGAAAATTAACCTGGAATGACTCAAGGGTAATTCAGTAATTGCAGCAGCCAGGAGTGTGTTGACCGAATGGTGGGCCATGTTACTAGTCTTCCATTCAGGGAAGTGGCAGACCAATCCGTGCCAAGTATTTTCCCATAGTGATTCGTTGAACTGAAAATTCTCAAAAAAAATAATAAGAAAGTCATACAGTATTTAAATAATTTATTAATAAATTGTTTACATTGGTCGAAGTTTTAACTCCAATAATTTCATTTAATTAAATTTATTGAATATAAACATATATTGATTTTCTGTTATTGTAATTATGAACGTAAATGTATATTTACCCAAGTTTACTGGTCTTTTTTATAACATTTTTATTCATTATTTTGAAAATTTAATTCTTTGATTTGACAAAGTAAAATAGAAATATTTTTAAATATCATAGAACCTCATATGTTATTAAAATTAATGTTTGTTTGTGGGGAATTGAGTTTTTTTCTTTATTGCGATTCAATACTATTTTTAATTTTCACAATTAATGTAAAATAAATTCCGAGTGTTTTTTAAACATGTAGTGATCCTGAATGTTGGTTGCAATATTTATGAATGTATGCAACAAGATAATCACACTGTCGATTCTATTCATATGTATATAGTGCACTAATTATACAATTATATTTTTAATATTTTCTGTTAAAGGTCTACATCAAATATTTTTTTTAAATAAATAAATTCTTCGATAAAGAAGAAAGAGAATGTAGCTAACTTTTAATTTACTAATGTATTTATTTTTCAACACGGTCTCTCCTTATTTAATTAGTGGTGATGGTTTTATAACTCCAGCAGAGTTTTAGCTTCTATAAGCATGCCTCTTGAATGATGATTCTCTTGCTCTCGTCATTCTCTTTGCCCTAGTATTTGCAGGTGGGCCAGCGCATTGTCCATGCAGCATTTTCTGGGTCTACTCAAGGTTCGTTATAAATTTAAGAGAAGTTGACAAAAATTGTTCAGCTTTATGGATAGAGAAAAGTGGAGAAAAATTGTTCAGCTTTATGGATAGATGAAAGTGGAGTAAAAATGTTCTGTGTTAGAGAGAAGTTAAGATTTTTTTTCAACATTATGAATAGATAGAAGTGGAGAAAAAATGTTCTGTGTTGTGGGTAGAAAGAAGTAGACAAAAATTGTATTATGGATTGAGAAATGTGGAGAAAGAAATCTTATAGAAGCAGCACTTGTAACCTACTTGTAAAAAATCTTTATTATTTTTATGGAGGGTTCAAAATAAAAACATGGTAGAAAACATTTTTCATATTTACATTAGAAGCTCCAATATAGAATGCTCCAGAAGTGAGCATCAGTAACCAAGTAAATGCTTGAATCCACATTGAGACAACCAGGGATGACCTCTTGTCCTTTTCTTGTCGTGCAGAAGAACCTTGATGATCTACAAGAAAACAGTGAGTATATTATATTTCTACTTTCTCATACACATTGAAACAACTAGGGATGACCTCTTGTCCTTTTCTTGTTGTGCAGAAGAATCTTGATGATCTACAAGAAAACAGTGAGTATATTATATTTCTACTTTCTCATACACATTGAGATAACTAGGGATGGCCTCTTGTCCTTTTCTTGTTGTGCAGAAGAACCTTGATGATCTACAAGAAAACAGTGAGTATATTATATTTCTACTTTCTCATACACATTGAAACAACTAGGGATGACCTCTTGTCCTTTTCTTGTTGTGCAGAAGAATCTTGATGATCTACAAGAAAACAGTGAGTATATTATATTTCTACTTTCTCATACACATGGACTGTATTGTTTCCAAATATTGTTACTCTATAGACAAGGAATCCATTGTAATCTTCTGCAATTTTAAAAGACGAATATCTTTTGCTGAGTGCTAAATCACAGTGTATCCTGATTTTCTTTGTAATGAATTACTTCTGCAATGCTGGGTTTTTAGCGGTAGCGTAATAAAAACAATATCGCTAAAAAAAAATTTAAATTTACATGTAAAATGGTGTGGGGCTGAAAAATGTCTGATGTCTTCGCGGTCGGGCTCGCCCTCTATTGGTGGGGGTGTATCTTGACTGGGGGATGTTATGAGTTGAGCCCTGACATTTTGATAGCGTCTCTCTTAAATGTATTTTCTTTGACATTATGCTGAGATATACAAATATATGTAATTTCAGGATATATGTGTATACATGCATACTATGTTGCTATCAATAAACCTATATTTATTTATTTATTTAAATGAGAGTAGCTGTGTCTAGCTTGATTCCATGATTTGAGAAACTGTGTGAACAACAGGCTTACCCACATCTCACTAATTGGTCTTTTTTTTAGGGCACTGTGAAAAATTCTTTATGTTCTAAGGATGCCTTAAAATAAAAACTTTTGAAAACCACAGGAGTAGATAGTGCTTTTTCAAATTAATTCATTAACAATGTTTAGAAAATAGTGGGTAAATGAATACACTGAAGTACAATATATACTGATATTACAGGTCAGTTAATGCACAGTTAATGCTCAGGTTGCACTTAAGTCCTTATTTTGTAGCTTAGCTCAAATGTATTGTATCACCTTGCTTAAATTACAATACTATTAACTAGGAATAAAACAGCCTGCATGTAGAGACTGAAAATGTCACTCATAGTAACAATATGTGAATTTTTTTTGTCATTTGCAATGTGGTTGGAAAATCTTTCGACTATAATATAATCATCATCAAACAGAGATTGGTATGCTGCTAGTGCCGCTGAAATGAATCTTTATATCGAAAACAAATGCAAAGCCTTGATCAGCTTTAAATTTTCTCCTACCATCACAACCAAAGAGAAAATAAAGAAGGCAAAGTTAAAATGTACAGCAGATGACGGGTTTTATGCAAATCACTTCTCACTATACAGTGAAATCTAAGGTTCTGCTGACACGGGGGATGTATAATATAAACAATGTATGATGACATGAAAAGAGCATTGGGGTCAGTTATCAAAAAGGCAAAAAGAATATAGTGATGGGTGGAACACTTTTCCACCGTACACTCCATCCAAATATCTCCCTATGTACTCGATGGAGTAACTCAGTTGGAAGTAGCTCTTGAGTTCGACATGGAATATTTACTAGGGCAGCTGGAAAGGGCTGTTTTAAGTATGGCTCAGTGGAAGGTTCCAGTTGGAAGGAGGGGATGGATAGATGGACTATCATTGGGTATTTAAATATTTTTTTCACCTTATTTTTGTTTTGTGCTGAGAGCATATTTGGTTTGTTCTTTTTAATTGTGTTTATTAAGTTGGTGTCTTTTTAATTTTGTTAAATTTCTTCAACTACTTAATTTTTGTTTGTTTTTGTTCATTTATTTTTTGTGTTTTTTAAATTGTTTTTTCTTGCGTAATATATGATGCATTCTATGCGAAGGGTTTTAATATTGTTATAAGCCACAATGCGTCGTTGATAAATAAATAGCGTGTTGTTGCTCTCTTTTAACTAACTGAAGGGTTGTGAAGATTAAATTATTAATAAAGGAATCATAGTAAAATGGAATCTTTTTCGTTTGACCTTGCAAATATTGAACTCTAAACCTCTCTCTATTGGAATTGCCCCATGATGCTGATAAATAACAACTTTCGGTTAGACGCACAAAAGTTAATTTGGGGGTAGGATTAAGTTTGTTCCCTTTATTTATGGCAAGTTTGAAAGAAACATTTTAGTAGACTTTCGCAGTTGTGTTCAATCTGTTATGTAAAATCTTTTTAAGTTTATACCGCATGCTTGTGACCAAAGTAAGGAAGTAAGGGCTCGTTATCAACTTTATTTTCAAAGAATATGCACGGTGAATCATGCTTGTCCTACATATATTTGCAACGTCCTAACTGTAAAGCGAGCGCTAGGGTCAAATAAAAATTACAAAAAATTTTAGAAAAAACTTTTACATTAATTGTAGTGTAGTTTAAGATAATCGAAAAAAATAAACATGAATTTGAAGCATTTTTTTATGTTAAGAGTTCATTAAATTACGTGAAAGGTCCACCTGGTGTTAAAATTATTAATGTTCTACTTTCCACTTGTTTTGAGAAAATTGATTAAACTTTTAAAAACATCTAATGATGTTGTTTAAAATACAGTAAATTCAATTTCAAGCAAACTTCCAAGCGTTTTTTGGTTTTCAGTGTTAGATCGACATTAGGAAATACTCAGTCCAAAACGTCCAGGAAGCAAAATACATGTACCATATTAAGCAACACGAAGACAAAAGAAAATATTTTTTTGCTTTCATAAAAAAAATGTATTGAACAATACAATTGACAAAAAAAAACGATTATTTTATTGTGGTAAGGAGTATATTGTGGTAAGGAGTATATTGTTATAAGGAGTATATTTTTTTAACTGTACACATATTTTCAGAAAATTTATCAAACTTTTATGAAACAATTTTTTGAAAAACATCTAACGGCATAGTTTAAATTCACCTAAAACTCACTTTCGAGCAACCTTAAAAAATCAAATATAAAAAAAACACGTAGTCCTGAAATCGTTGTCGTAGTCGTTCAAAGAATCAGATGATAGGTAGATAAAAAATAAATTATTCAAGGCAAAATATAAAAAAAATGCTTTAGCCTTTTTTTCGGTACCATCGATCAAACCCCAGCGTGAAACATTTTAGCAACTCGAACTGGTCACGGGGAATAAAAATATATAAAATTCTAGTATTTAAAAAAAGTCAAAATAAATAGTTCGAATTAAACAAAATCGAGGAATATATAATTTTTATCTCTTTTTATGTTTCATGGCTACTGTTTTGTATTTGGTCTATTGTAGAAATTATAAATCTAAATATTATATATAATATATTTAGTAATCGCCTTCGGATAAATACACTGGAATGCGGTCATATTTGTAGAACGAGAGGCCAAACTGGGCCAAACAATGAATCTGGTTCCGACCCCGCGAGGTCATATATCATTTTGGAGGAGGAACATGTACAAGTAGTTCCATGTGCCAAGAATCTACGATTTATTCCTGAGGGAAAGTACTCGTAGCAATTTTGCCTTGTGCCGCGCTCTCAAATTAAAAAAATAGGTAACCAGGTAGGTGGCTTTTGCTAGAGGGAGAGAGAGAGAAGAGTGAGTAGCTTTTAGAGGCGTCCATATAGGCACGTGAGTGAATTACTGATGCGAATGTGGAGCGTGTAATGAGGACATGATTTTAATTCGGTTGTTGAGATTACGGTGCAGTTTGAATTGTGTATATGGTAACTTGACTTGAAATTTAAGTTCTCCAATGAAGAGTGTAAATGTTCCACCTGAGGGTTTTAGTATTTATGACAAATATTTGACATTTTTGATAAATTAATACAACCATTTCTTCACAGGCCTTTCCTTACGAAGTGGTTCTCTGCGTCCATTAAATTGTGAGGTTTTTGCATTGTTTTTAAATTGTACTCGACGATTCACATCTCTATTAAAATTATTGAAATTGTAACTGTTGTAATATGAATAATTAAAATAATATCCAATGTTTTCAAATGTACATTTTATTCTTATTGTTATAAGTTGTGTCTAAAAATAATTCATACACTTTTCTGTAATTTAACCTCTTATTCGAAATTGAATATGATAATTTGTTATTGTGTAAACGCTACTTAAGTAATCCATTATGAATTCAAGGTTAAAACCCTTCAGACCAGTGGCGCCGAAAATAAGCTGAAATATATGTCAAGTACCAGTGGCCCCGGAAATAAGCTTAAAAATATGTCGTATGCCCAGGAACTCTGGTTTTCATCAACTTAGATCGCTCTTTCTGCAGTGTCCAAATGACTGAACGTCACTTGGGTCTTGCCAAAGTTTATTCTGCCACTTTTTCTACTTTAAACTTATATTTGTCTTACGCATTTCTCAAGTTCTTCTTGTTTATTTGACAAGATCACCGTGTGATCTGTATATCACCAATGACTTAGGTTTTGTCCGTTTATTCGAGTACCCTTGCATTTCCAGTATTGTTTCCTGAGTGTTACAGTGAACATTTTAAGTGAGATGGCGCCACCTTGACGAACTGGAAGAATCGAAACTAATTCTTCGAATATTTGTTTGATATTTATTTTAATCGAACTTTCAGGTGTAGGATTACTGGAGTAAGCGTATATTTTACGGTTCGTCATTGCACGTATTGGCAACACCGACGCACGTGAAGAAGCAACGCGACACTCATACATGTACTCGGTACGTGTTAGTATTGTTATTTACCCAGTTGGGACCTCTTTTGTTGGGCACCCCTGGGAATCGAACTCAACACCCGCGGGGGTGGAAGCCAGACATTTAACTAACTAGACTACTGGAGTCGTTCTATATTTATAGACAATTGAGTAACGAGTGTTCATTTCTTACAATGTATTCCCCCATACTCGAGTTTTATGGTATTTGTAATAAACGTAATACGTAAACGTACAATGCTTTAAAAAGTGGTCAATTAATCATAGTTTTATCTCTGTGGTCAGAGAGCAGTACTTTCCGTAATGTTTAATACGATTATAATTTTAGTTTAAAATTCCTTGTCTTTAATTAAGTACACATTTTCCATTTAAGAGTAAAACTTTGTTTTTCTTTTTTGAGAGATTAACAAATCTCAAAATATTTTATGAATGTTTATATACTCGTATATGTAAAAAGAACTTAAACACAAACACACATTTTAGCGGATTTATTAAAATATTGAAAGATACGTACAAAAACATCAGCCCAGTTAGATGATAGTCTTGACTCGATTATCTCTGAACAGTTTAGTTCAGTTCGATCCGTCCATCACCCACGTTATTATGGATGACAATATGAGCCCTCATCCAGCGCGGACTACCCTAGAAGATCGAAACCTTTTGTATTTTTTTATGAGGGCGACGTTACATTGTGACGAAGAAGGAACTTCTCCGGTGGCGACACAACTAAGCGTGAAAATAATAATAACATAGCGACGACAGACTTACGGTCCGACGTTACGGGAGAAAGAAAATGAGTCGCAGCGAGGTAAAAACGACTTAAAAACTATCATTTGACGCCAGGTAATTTGTGGATTGGGTAATTTTTCCAAATATTCGTCAATATGAATTTATGTGACCTAATTTTCCATTAAAGATTTCGCGACCGCTCTAAGACTAGCGATCCTCTTATACCGAAAATAATTTCTAATACGATAATTAAAACATGGCTTATGCCTATCGCCAGATATGCGTACAAAGTAACGATTTTTTTTACAAAATGTATAAATGAAATACAATTTTATTTATTTCGCACTTAAAACATAGACTGCTAAAGACATAACGTGTGTAGAAACATTTATACGCCTCGATGCTTATTTTGCTTATTAAACCATACTTTAGGTCTATATGTCTCCATCTATTGTTTGTGTATTCACACTACATAAAATAATGAGATGTGGAACTATATACGTATCCTCAATATTCCCGGGATAGATGGCGTTACAAATATCGAAGTTCTTACTCGTATGTGTAAAGGTTGAGAACTGCTTAAAACTGTGAAGATTCGCAAGGTACAGTACCACGGTCACATGATATGGGGTAGAAGATACATCATTACACAACTGATGATCCAGGGAAAAATAAATATCAAACGAAAATGAGGACGACGCTGCATATCTTGGCTTAAAAACTTTCGGGTGTGTGAGTGCAGTTTTACCGAGTTGTTCCGAGCTGCACTTAATAGAATAAGGATTGCCATGATGGCCTTTGAACATGAACCTTCGCTAGGAGACAGCACCTCAAGAAGAAGAGCACTAAGAAATTGTTAAGTTTTTTTACAATTATATCGCTCAATACATTGTTTTAAAGAGACTACGAAAAATGTTGTTTTCTTTTATTCTCCTGTTATTGATACTACCTATGGGTTCTAATGCGATGCGAACTATAGGTTCCTCTGATATATGGATGCGAACTATGGGTTCCAAATTTTGATTAGAGCAACTGCTATATCATCGAGTTTCTAGTGTCACGTGCTTGATCTGAACATTTAGTTCGCATATCTGACCCCAGGCTCCTAAGAAATATTATTTTTGATGGAGGGTGGATAAAAACCACGGTTGTCAGCGCAAGGCATAATAAGGACGTACTCTATGACACGCTCGAAAATCTAAGTGCTCAGCACAACTGGGAGCAAACAACAGAGATCGAGCATAATGGCGTAAAGTTGTTATAAAGTTATCAGGAGTCCAATTAAGAAAGAAGACGCAGACAAGCTGCATGCCCTGTTATTCCTTCTATATGCAACAGAATATGCCTGTCACAAATCAGATAATCATCTTCATGGCACTAAGTAACCCAACCCCCCACTTTGTATTCTGCCTTTATTATACCAATAATAGACATTAATTCATTCAATATTTAAAAGCATTACTAAACAAACTATGTAGATGCCTAACGTTATTCACACTCATTTAGGATTCGGAGTATATTCTAAACCCTCCGTCGGGCGCAATACAAATCCTAACACGTTCGGGCGCAAATCATCTGTGAGATTAAACATTAAATTTCTGCTTACGCTTAAGGGAAAGCTTATCAAACGGAACTTTTCACTCAAATATGATTATATGACATTTTTACATTTCTTTGCACTTTTCAATAACAACATTTTTAATTTTCTCATATTGTTTTTCTTAAAATAGAAAATAACTATTTACAACATTCTCAGTCTTTTATTGGCAGCTTATCAACACAACTAATGCAATTCAGTAACATCACAAATTTTTTCAGTCATTTAATACCCACAATAGGTTTGTAAAAAAGATTTAGCACAATAAAAAGTATGTCAAATTAACTTTCACATCTTCATAAGGTAGGCGTTCATGTGACAAAAATAAAAGCAATAACTTAACATTCGAGAACACTATGCTAGCACTTTTTCAAACATAATTTAGAATGTAAAATTCAAATTCACTTGTGATCATAAAACGTCTTCACAAAAACAAAAGGGAGTAATCAAAATATGATTAGAAAGTTATTCCTGATCACACGGAACATTTTCGAAAACATTCTTATAACAATGTTCACACACCATGCGTGCATGTTTGTATGAATATAGTAAATAACGATCAATGTCATTGACTTAGGGGCTACAACATAGATATACGAACTATTGCAGGTATATAAAAAGAAATATTGAGAAAAAAATTGAAATTTCGGAAATCAAAAACACTTACGTAATCGGGCGCAACTCATCCAGTAGATTAAAAAGTCACGGAAACCAACGGCGCACTGACGAAATAACCCTTGTGTGAGGGGTAGGGAGTCAGGAAACTACTATAAGCCTCACCTCTTTGTCGGTAAACCTCGCCCATTGGCACAAAAAAAACTAGGTAACTCATCTCACAGATTAGATGCGCCCGCCCAAGGGTTAAAGTCAATGAATTGGAAATTTATAACGTCTATCAGAAAAAAAGAGACTTAATACACATGTTCTAAAAGTGTATATTTTTTAATAGGCAATCCACCCACACTAGGATGATTTGTGCTACCAAATCAAAGTCAGACAATGATTTACATGAGACAATATAATTTAATGAATTTATTAAAAATGAAAATTTTAGACACTAAAGTTTAAACTGATTAAACTTCATTCGATCTATAAGTGAAAAAGTTCCTCGAATAAAGAAGATACGCAACACTTACTACACGCGGCAAAGATATAGCGTTTAGAAAATCAAATCTGTCGTGTAAAGTAAAAAAAAATACATGATCTATAGTTTCATCATCCGGACCATACTCGCAGCCGAGATCCTCCACAATAACTATTCTGTAAAGGTGACTAGCCATCACGTAGTGACCCGTCCGCAAACGACACATGACTGAAACTTCCATCTTGTTCATTCTCAGTATATTACACCATGGTTTCAAGGGTATAGATTATTGGATTCATTTATATCTAGATCCCTTATTTACACCAGATACGAGTGTATCCCAATCCAACGCCCATTGGTGTCAATTATCATGTTTAATATTATTTAAAAGATCAGTTACTGTCTCTGAAAAATCAGCTGGTTGACAACCGTTTGAACATGCTTCTTTTGCTAAGGAATTCTTTACCAGTGATATCAACGTGTGAAGGAATTCAAGCTAGAGAAACATCTGTAATATTTGACATCAATTGGAAAAACTTGGCTTTGATTGAGCAAATAATTTATTTGTGTATGAGTTACTCAAACAATTGCTTGAAATTTAATGAAAAGCACTTCGAGAATCGGAGAAGATAACATTTTATTTTAAATATGTACTCACAAATTTTAAGAGCCTTCAATATTGCCCGTATTCAGTCGTAAGGACAGAAGAGTGAGGAGAAAGCTTAAAAAGTGCTTTTGTGTCTGTTTCCGGTGTATAAACTGCTGCTTCACAAGAATCAGATCCCTCCATTTTGGACCCATGTGTATAAATATGCAAAAATACAGGAAACTCTTTGTTAATGATACACGTAGTGTTAAAAATATTGACAATGGCACCAGGAAGATAGTTTTTTTATCAATTCCTAGGTCCCCGGTGGTCCTAAGGATAAAGGATACGGCATTGAATGAGATATTGAAAATCGGTAAGCGATTTAATTTCTGGATGTTGACTGGTTACGATGAAAGATATGTAAAGGTTTAACAAAGAGAAGAAAGGTACATTTTGTATTCCGTAATCTACTTGAACAAAAAATATTAAATATCATGGTTTTTCTTTGAAGGTAGTGCTCCGATAAAAGAAACATTTTTACGAAAAATTTATTACTGAGAAATTGTATTTTCATGTAAAGCGGTATTTTTTCTGCCTCAATTTACATTGTATTGATTAGGGTTGATTTCATTTCACCAAGAATCATTCTGAAACGTTTGGATTGGATATGACTCATTTTTAATTCCAAATATTGGGGGACAGGGTCCCAAAGAAAACATTTATAGTCTAATACTCGTACAAATAAGAAAAATATTTAAGATAAATAGATATGTAGCGAAGAAGCGTGAAAAAATGTAAGACGATGTAAGAAAGCTTAGTGCGAATTTAAGATAAAATATGAAAATCTTCTGTAAGGAAATAAAGAAAGCTCATGGATATTCGAATATAGGAGGAATGTGTGGATTGAAAGATAAAAATGGAACAATAATAACAGAGATAGAAAAAATGAAGAAAACATGGAAGAAATACTTCAAGGAAGTGTATGAAAGTACGACTAGTGATCATAATGAGTGAGTGGGCAAGTCAAGATATGCGAGTGAGGACATGCACGATATGATATATATGAAATTGCCATAGAGGAGGTAAAATCGGCTGTCTAGGATATGATAAGGGGAAGGCTGCAGGGCATGATATTATAGTATCTGAGTACATTGCATATGGAGGGGATGATTGATAGAATGGCTGCATGGATTTTTTAATAAATGTTGGACTTCTGACTGGTAAAATACAAGCGTTGTACCATTGTATAAGGAAAAGGCTCGAGAATGGAGTACAACAACTACAGACCCACCAGTTTATTAAGTGTGATAGGTGAACTGTACGCAAGAATTGTGATTGAAAGAGTGAGGAAAATAACTGAAATTATGGTTTGAGATGCTCAAGTCTCTTTTTTGGTGGTAAATGATACATGTATTAGATTTTTGCGTTACGGAATATATCTCAGAAAAGTTTGGTAAAAGGTAGTACATCTGTAGACTTAGAAAAAGCGTATGTGAAAAGAGAAAACTTGTGGAAAATATTGAAAGAGTATGGCGTAAATAGTAAATTATTAAGTCCAATTGCCTCGCTAAATGAGGACAGTAGCGCATGTGTAAGAGTAAATGGGGAATTTAATGAGTTTAAAATTACTCAAGGCGTAAAGCAAGGATGTGTGCTGTCACTTTAGCTGTTTAATTTATGCTTAGATTCATGTGCTCGCGATTTAAAATATGTGGTTATGTTTACTGAAAATGAAGAGGATTTAAGGGATATGATAAGTGAGTCATATTAGAAATATCTAGTAAAATGTTTGAAAATGAATTTAGCAAAATCAAAGGTTATGGTTATAGAAAAAGGTGTGGTAAACAGTGTGTGCGATAATAGTATATGGGTTAACTCTGAAAAACTGGAGCTGGTTGATGAGTTCTGTTATCTGGGCAGAATGCTCACGCGTGATGGGCTAGTTGAAAAGGACATTGAAAGATGAGTAGTGACAGGAAACAAGGTAAACGGAGCACTTAATGTAATATGTATCAACTGCACAACATTAACAACAGCAAAAATGGCATAAAATTTTTGTGTTGGTGTCCACCCTGATGTGTGGAAGGGAAACTTGAATTTGGCAGAAGGATAAAATTAAGATTATTGCTGTGAAGATGCGTGCACTAAGGACAATTGTGAAGTGTCAATGTATGAAAGAAAGCGAAATAAAGACACCAGAAATTAATGTATGGATAAAATGGATGTTTTAAGTAAGAAGAAGAAGGGCGCTTTGAGAAGATTTGGACATATGGAGAGAATGAATGATGAAAGAATGACTAAGCGAGTATGCAAGCTAGAAGTGCAAGATGCACTTGGAAGAGGTAGACCGAGGAAAACATGAGTGGATTAAATGGAATAGATTTTTAAAGAAGTGAAAGTACGAATTATAGAAGATTAGATTGTGAATGACGAGATACATGAGTGTGGAGGAGTCGAAAGTTGTGTGCTTATATAGAAAAGTTCGGAACTCTGTTCTCTATGCCTACCCCGCTAGGGACATGGCGAGATAGTATTGATACCACCTCCCAGTAATAAAAATGAAAATGTCTCTACGGTACTAGAGTCCACGCGGCGCGGCGTAAGGAAAGAATATGTTACAGTATTGTACTATAGCGTAGGTAGGTACACAGAGCGTGTGATTGTGTTAGTCAACTCATGTGTGCTGATTGGTCAGTTTCTAGTATTAGTGTGTCATCATGTCAAAAAAATAGTGTCACCATAATTTCTAGTAATAATTCACGGCAAGGTTTGTTAATTATTTTTTTATTTCTGTGTATGTTTACGTACTTATTATTACATACTATTTATTTTATACTATTTTAACTTTTTTTTAGAACATCGATGTTTTGGTTCTTATCCCTTAAGTCTCAAAGGCCACGGGAATATCACAAAGTTCCATAAAATTGGTTGTATATTTCAATAAAAACAGTGGGAAAGAAGATGCCAAGTCACCAGAAAAGAAAAGGAATCGGCCAAATACAATACAGATCGACAATTTTGATGAGTGCGTAATTAGGAGATGCATTTATGATTTTCACATAAATCAAAAAGTACTGCCGACAATCCCAACATTATTATCAATTTTACGGGAATCAATAAATTTCTCCGGTGGCGAAACAAAACTGAGGGAGGTCGTAAAATCTATGGGATTCAAATGGCACAAAACCAAAAACAATTTATAAATACTTCAAGAAAAAATTGACAATGTGTTTAAAAGAATTGCGTATTTAAGAGCAATAAAGAAATACAGAGAAGAAGGAAGGCCGATTGTCTACACCGACGAGACTTACGTGCATACAAGCCACGCATCTTCAAGAGGCTGGTGCGATAATTCCAATGAAAGACTTCGGACGCCCATGTCTAAAGGATCTCGCTTCATTATCGTCCACGCAGGGGGTGAATGCGGATTTTTACCAAATTGTCTTCTCATTTATATGCCACACCAAACGACCGGGATTATCATAACGATATGAATTTCGATAATTATAGAAAGTGGCTAAAAAAATAATACCAAATTTAGATCTGAATAATTTTATTTGTGAAATAAAATGAGACTGTTTCTTTTCTAAATTTATTTATGGATAATAAATTAAGTTCTTTTTGTATTTTTATGTTGTATCGTTATTTTTAATAAAATTTCTATACTGTGTTTCTTAACAAATACGTTTCTAAAAAAACAAATAAACATTTCTATTTCTTTAAAATTTTCCATTGCGTATTTGTAAATAAAATATAAGGTTTGTTAGAAACAAATAAAACTTCTTGTTTCTTTCAAACTTTCTTTTTCTGTACCAATAAACAAATATTTTTTCTAAACAAAAAAATCCACTTTTGTATTTTTAAATGAATAATAAATAAATAAACTAAATAATCTGAATATATAATAAATAAAAAAAATATGGTCACCCTTCTTCACTATTCTTTCTTTACGGCGCGCGGACTTTACTACCATGACTGAAGGAGCGTATTCAACGGGTTCAGGGCAACAATGACAACACAACAAAATAATTTTGCAATTTTATTTAAATGCCGGTAGTGGTTGAGGTAGTTTAGATGCGTTGACCCGACAATGGAGCCAAGATGGCTCGAGGTGGGTGACAATGCTGGTCCGGACAGGACGGTTATAGATGGGCGGCAATGCAGATCCAGGTGGGACGGGAGGGCGGCTCTAGATTGGCAAGCTGGCCCGGGCAGGACGGCAGGGCAGCTATAGGTGGGTGGCAATGCTGGTCCGGGCAGGATGGCGCGGAGGGGCTGTTCTAGCAGGTAGCAACGTAGGTCCAGGCAGGACGGCAGAACGGCTCTTGGAGGCGGCAACGCAGGTCCAGGAAGGACGAAGGCAGACGGGAAAGTCAGCCCCGTGACCCTCCTTTTTATAGCGACCATTGTTGCATTTTTGGATAGCGTAAGTGGTCTGCTTATCACGTCCATAATTTGCCCAACTCGTTAGTACACCCCGTTTCCGTGACAGTCGCGACTGGAATCGTCGAATCTCATCACGACGGGTGACTGGTTGACAGGTGACGCCTATGGCGTATCAGTATGCATTCATACGTATCTTATTAAACCGCGTTCGATTTCCCATTTAGGCGCCTTTGAGGAGAATCTATTTTCTAAACGACACTTAAATTTTTCCTTTTTTTTATTACCATTAAAGAAGAAGATAGAAACTTCTGTGTATTGTTACTATATAGCCTTGTCAATGCAATGCCTTGGTTACCAAATAAGTAAGAATATATGTTTTGCTATATATAAACATCGTGAATATATAACGATTGCGGAGAATCGAGCTTTCCGACGTCGAGTAATTAATTTAATACAAATATAACATAATGAATTATCTCTTTTCTATTGGTATAATTCACGAAAAAGTTATATTTGTTGAAATGTAATTAAAATTTAAGTCTTATTTATTAGTAATCTGATTAAAAGTTCTGATAATTCGTTATTTGATGAAAAGTACTAATTTTATATTATTTCCTTACTCTTTGTTCTCCCCTTGTCAAAGTTTACCCTGTTACATTTTTTTTACATTTGAAGGTGTGAAGACATAACAATGACAACTTTCAGGAATATGTCGTTAATTATTGCTCTATGGCTGAGTTTCGGTGTACTCGTATTTACTATATTGTATAACAATTTTGTTTTACACAGTACAACCAGGAGGGCTTTCTGCCTTTGCCGTCTTTTCCAATTTACGAGAAAGATGTTAAAGAGGTCTTAAGTGAAAACGAGACTGGAATCGTTTTCAAAGTTCCTGGGAATCCCGGGATGGAAGTCAGGCGTCTTACGAATGGAGTTCATAAATAGTTAATTTATCTGAAGATTATTAATACAATATATAATTAGTGATTCAATACATATAGTATGTGACGGAGATCTAGTACCTCATTTTTTTTGGATTTAATATTCCCACAACATACCAAATACTATATATAACATCAAGTTTAAAAAAAAAATTTAATGTTTTATTTTACACATGATAAGAAATATACATCATTTGTGAAAAAAAAATAACAGGTAATTTAATTTGGACACACAATTTTAATGGATATGGGTTTGTTGCCTTTCATTTGTCGTGTCTCCAGTAAACTAGGCTTTTGCCTGTATCTCACTGAGGATATTTAGCATGAAAAAATAAATAGATACTTCTTTCCGATTTTTTTATTACAACAACCCCGTTGGACAAATAATATTTATATTTCGGGTTGATTTAATTTGAATTGTTTATTAAACTATTAACTTTTCTGAACATACTTGAATATTATACGTTATTATTATTGTATAATCTGTGACCAAATTGTACTCGCTGAAACGTTTCACCGTACCGTTCGTTCGACTGTACCGAAGAGGTATTGGTCATATCTAGTTCAACAACGTTATTGCTGGTTTTCTGTTTGTTGTATTATTAAATCGTGCGAGGATGAGTTTCAAACTAAGAGGTCGATTAATCGGACCTTAAACAAATTTAGTTTCTCAGTAACTAACTATCTTTAAGATATCCGCATTAGTAATACGAATCGAATAGCACCGTATGCATGATTGATTGATTATTTTATTGTAATACGCCAAATAAAGTTTTTTAAATTCTTCTTTGATTCTTTTGCTACTTATTTAATTTTTTGGACGGATAATCCAAATTGGAATATTTTTTTAACTAATTTTATTATTTTGTTGACGGGTCTTGGATTTCACTGATAAACGCAAGATTTTCACCTCAGTTTTTGAAAAAGGGATTAAGTTTTTACTTTATCTGTTTGTATGATTTGATTGTGTATGCTTTGATTATATTCAATTTAAAATTTTCTTATTTTCATTCATTATTTGACCATTTATCATATTACACAAAGTACAGCTAGCGGGCTTATTAGCTAGCGTTATACAACATTAAAAACAATATATTCTTTCTTTATTCCCCTTAGCTTGTTTCAGGCAATACACAAAACATAATAAAGCTTATTCACACTAAACTAAGTAGCAATACATAATATTCAGCAATAACGAATATAACTTATCGAATTTTAATATTTAAACAACTTTATAAGATACCGTTTTTTTTAAATCTTCTATACATTCAAATAACCGCCATACAAATATACACCTTAAAATAAATAAACATTTTTCTTCTAGATACTACCTTGATCAAAAAGTTTTAGGACCGGCCACCGTGTGACGCTGTCAGTCACCCGGTTGGATTTTTTTTTGTTAGGTTACCACATCTATCATTGACACTTCCCTCCAAATTTCAGCGTCATGGCTTGACATTTGTAAAAGTTACGCTGTACTGAGTACATCTACCTTTGTGCGTGTTTTCGATTTTTTACAAGTTTGAAAATGGCATCAACGAGTTTGCATTAAATTTTGTGTGAAAAACGGATTTAACAGTCCGCAGACCTTGGAAATGTTGGAGAAGTGTTTTTTGGTGGCACGAACGCTTCAGAAGTGGTCGTGAGTCGGTCGAGGATGACGAACGTAGTGGCAGTCGAAAACCGATGAAAATATCGATAAAATCAAAGAAATGTTGGCCGAAAACCGCAAATTGACCATCAGAGAGCTGGCAGAGGACTTAAACATCGCTTATGAATCCGCTCAAGACATTTTGGTTAGTGATATGGGCCTCAGACGTGTCGCTGCAAAACTGGTGCCGAAAGACCTCATGCAAAAAAGGACCGCGTTGAAATCGCGAAAGACATGATTTCCATGAGTTTTTGACCAAAAACAACACGAATACTATCCAGCAGCCTTTGAATTCACATGATCTGGCTCCCTGCGACTTTTTCCTGTTCAACCGACTTAAAAAACCACTTCGCGGAACGCGTTACAGCACCCGAAGGATGTCATGAAAAAATCTAAGACGGCTCTGATGGACATACCGAAAATTGAGTACCAGCGGTGTTTCGAGGATTGTATCGAGCGTTGGCGTAAGTGCGTTGCAGTCGATGGGGAGTACTTTGAAGGGGACCATATCGATTTTGATGAATAAACTTGTATTTTCGATTTTATGAATAAAGTCCTAAAACTTTTTGATCAAGGTAGTACATTAACAATCGACGTCAGAATTATGGGTTTAAATAGAGTTAAGGTATCGGAAGCAGCCAGAACATTTGTACCGTTTGTGGGTAGAACGCCCCCGGGGAAAGTACGGCACGAAAAATGTTTTCTTGTTTTAAATAGAGCCATTTTGATATGAATGATTCTCCACATTCAAGATGACCATCCGACTTTGATGAAGTTTGTTTTGACAAGAATGATTCTCCACATTCAAGATGACCATTCGACTTTGATGAAGTTTGTTTAAACGCTTCAATTCACGATGATCAGTATCACTGATTCTATGAACTAGCAGTATCACTTATTCTATGAACTAGCCAATTTTTGATATTTGACGTATTAGCTGCAACGTGATTTTTTAAAGGTTGCCGGAAAATGGACTTTTCGTTGAAATTTAAACAATACCGTTAGTGATTTAAAAAAAAAATGTTTTACAAAAGTTTCATTAATTTTCTGATTACATGTGAAAAGTTAAAATACATACTGCTAACCACAACAAAATATTTGTTTTTTTTTATAATTGTATAGTTAAATACATTATTAACATCACTAAAAATAGTCTTTTTTTAGTCTTCGTGTTGCTCAATATTTTGATTCCCGGACGTTTTGAGATCTTCGCGATCAACACTGATTTATTGTTTAGTTGATCAAGGGATGACTTTAAAATAATAGTTTAATAATCACAACTTAAACCTAAAACCAAAAAAAAAGCTGTAATAATATAATTTTGATATATGGATGCGAATTGTGGATTTCCTAAAGATAATTCATTAAGGCATTCGAAAAAAATCGGTTGTGACATGTAGTTCGCGTGCCTGACAAAAGATTCCGTAGAAATATCCTTTTTGGTGATCTGATGAAGGATAAAAAGAGTGCAAGATTTATAAGGACGTACTGCAGGACACGCTCAAAACATAAACACTCAGCACAACTGGGTGCAGATAGCAGCAGATCGAACCGAATGACGTAGAACTGTTGCTATCAAGGATCCAATGGAGAAGGAAAGACGCGGACAAGCTGCACGCATCCTTATTCCTTGCCTCATATGCAACAGGATTTGTCTATCATAAATTAGCTTACATATTTAGCTTCGTGACACCAATATGATAACTACCCCAACCCCTCGCTTTGTATTGTGCTATTTATTATACCTATTTATATTTATTATATTTATTGATATATAGAATAGAATAATGGGCATTTATTCATCCAATATACTTTAAAACATTTCTTCAGATTGCTCTTGAGATCCTTGAGAAATACTACCAGGACTGGAGGCTCAAAATCAATGACGCCAAAACTGAGGCCATCATGTTCTCCCGAAAAATCAAGGAAAGAGTGCCGTCGATGCCCTTATTCATCGGTGGTTGCCTGGTTGAGTGACAGGACGTGGTTAAATACCTCGGCCTGCACCTTGACCGGCGACTGACGTGGAAAACCCATTTGAATACCATCAGACAGAAGGGTCACAAGGGCATAGGGGCTATCAGTTCGATATTTCATCGACGCAGCTTCCTTTCACCCAAAAATAAGCTCCTCCTCTATAAAACCCTTATTCGTCCTATCTTGACCTATGCTGCACCCGACTTGTTTTTGCTGAATAATTAGTGTAAGAATTGTTATCTAGTTATAAGTAGTATGTAGGTGTTAATTATTTCTAAGATCTCATATATTAAGATTGAATAAATAAAATAAAATGATATGTAGGAAAATAAGTTTAAATAAGTTCATAAATTATAACATATAATTAAGATTAGTTAAGTAATAAATTTGTATATAGGTATAGCCTTGACAAATGTTTGTATAGTAATTTACTTGTTTAATAAAAAAAAAAAAAGAAATATACATAATTGGCGAAAAAACAAAAAAAAAAACTTTAAAACATTGCGAATCGTATAATCGAATTATTAGCAAGTTAACTATTATAGAAACTTAACCTTTTTACACTTTTTAACGATTTGGAAATCTCCTTAAAGCGAATGAAATGGAAAATTTTAATTTTAGTCATATAAAACAGAAAATACTATGTTTTAAAGGTTTATGATACGAGTATATGTATGATAATGTGAACTAGTGAAACAATGTCAGTCGAAATAGATATTTAGTCATATAAAACAGAAAATACTATGTTTTAAAGGTTTATGATACGAGTATACGAGTATGTATGATAATGTGAACTAGTGAAACAATGTCAGTCGAAATAGATATTTAGAAAATGAGATAGGTATTATTTCACTTTAAAGTGGAAATTTTAAAACCATTTAACTCTGAGATCGTTTGGGCACTTGGGAAGAATGAATTAAGAAAGATTAACAAAACAAATCAACAGTGTAAATGTGAGTGGAAGGCGGAGTAGAGGAATACCAAGGAAAGTATGGTTGGATCAAATGTAAGATATTTTGAAAGAAGGAAATGTAAAAAGTCAGAAAAATCATATAAGGAGCTGTATGAGAAGATGCATGGATGTAGATGAGGGGAAACATGTATGTTGCGATGGGAAAGTCTGGCGCTCTCTCCTTTCTACCTACATCGATAGGGAGATGGCGTGATGTTTATACGTATTTTAATAGGAAAGAAAAATATATTTGTAGGTCCTAGTAAATAAGGAATTTACCATATATTCGTATTGACGATTACGATTATTACGATTGGAAGGCACAAGTGGTAGAAAGTGATAAAATAAATTCATCGTTTTTCGATCGATATCCGAGGTCTGTGTAATACGAGTACGGGTTTTGGTATGTAGCATTTAGTTCTGGTTGTGATTTCAGGAAGTTCCTTTTCTATCGTTGTACGAGAAATCCGCGATGTCTGTGTGTTTTGAGTATTTTGTTTCTTTTCCGCGTTTTCTAAATCGCTTTTGAGCGGAAATCGTTGTGTTGCGGCCGTTGCAAGTGTGAATAAAGCGACAAGCAATACTAAAGTCTTGAATGCGATTAAAAGTGTGTCAACTTATATCATACATATGCGGGTATGTACCCAATGCATGATAATTACCGCAGCCACCACTTCTCTTTCCTAGACTAAACTTATTTGTTTTTCATAATGTTTTTGATCTTTCGATATTAGTGAGAACGACTTCCGACCGAGAGTACTCTTGAGGAGAGCCTGCTGTCTAAACAGCATTATGTAAATTGTATTTTTTTTATCAAAGTAAAATATGGTAACAATATTTATAATGCCGCTCTTCATCATTCTCAATGTTTAGTTACCAAATAAGTAATATTCATGACATCTGTGTCCTAGTTGGTAAGAATTGATAATATAAATATTAACTGACGCAATAATTCTTTTTAAGAAACTAAAAAAATAAATTCATCTATTTCATTTAAAATCATAATTTTATCAAGATTTTCGCCGAAATAAATTTGCTGTTACATTAATGAGTTTTTTTTAATGGAAACTGGATACAATTTAAATATTTAGTGAAAGGGGAAAAATATAATTTTCCACGAGATTATCATGCCTGAGGGCCTTCGTAAAATGAAAAGTATTGTATTTATTATCTTGTTGGAGTTTTCTCCTTATAATAAAATATTAATTTAATAAAACAAACCACAGGTTTAGTGAGAATAAATATTTACTTAAACATGAAAATAATTTAACATAACTTATTAATCTGATAAATTGTGATCTTTGAGTAACCTGATGAATATTTCTACATTTTGACTTTTTTTGTCAGTAAAGTCTTCACCCTCTTAAAGTGTACCTTGTTAAATACTCGTATTTTGTGACACTTGAAGGTGTGAATTTATAAAAATCTCTACTTTCCGTCAGGAACATGCTGTCAATTCTTAGCTTAAAGAACTTCACGTTCCTCCTCTCAAACTTTTTAAATCAACTGATCGTAGTCAGATTCAGGGCATCTCGTCTTGTTTTATAACTGCACTCCAATGAATTTATAATATTGTATTACACTTTCGTGTTATATCTGACAGGGGGGAATGGAGGAGAAGAGTTCAAATTGCTGCAAACCAGTCTTAGGACTGCAACCACGGAAGGAAGTTATATCGGGTGTGCTTGTTGTAGTACGGTGATCTCTTCCAACTAACCAGAGAGCTGTTAATGATGTTTTACGTGAAACCATGACTGGTATATTTTGTAAAAACAACTGGGTTCCAAAGGGTATCAAACCCATAACCTCTGGGCTAGAAGTCAGGCGTAATTATTTCAAATTGAGTTCTCAATTACTGAGGATGGGGACTGAGATAAGGGATAAGAGAATAAAATTGCATTATTGAAGAGATATAGTGTTTTTTTAATCACTGTCTGAAGGATACTTAAGAGGGTGCGTGTCTTACGGTAGCTGATTTCAGAGCTGATGGCACAGAAAGTTAAGAACAAGAAGAAGGAAGAACTATGAATTGGAAATTCTAAGAGACAACCTCTACTTAGACGTAGTGCTAGTCCATGATAGGTGAGACGTTGATCATTTTAAGCGAGGTATGAAAAGGACAGTTAAGGGTGTTATTCAAAATTACAATAAACATTATTAGCAATGTCATTAGTAAGTTATTTTTCTTAAGTACTCTTACAATAAAATTACATTGTTTCAATTTATTGAAATTCAACACCTTAAACATAAAATCTCATGATAAATATTTTTTTATGAAATGACATCATATTTTTTAATTCGTATATTGAAAAGTAATGTACAAATATTGGAATTTAAAATTTACATCAAATTATTTCTTTCTCATTCATCTTTTTTCAAAACTGTATCCCTGTTCCAATAAACTAGCAACGACCAGGTGGTTTTTATGTTTGACGTATAAGCTGCAATGTGATTTTTTAAAGATTGCTCGAAAGTTGATTTTATGGTGAAATTAAAACAATGTTTTTCAAAAGTTATTTAATTTTCTGAAAACATTTACAAGTTAAAAAAAAATTCTAACCACAATTGAAATTTTTTTTACACTGTATCGTTCAATGCAATTTTTTTTAAGAATGCACGCAATCATTTGCTTTTGACTCCCAAAAAATAACATATTTGATGACGGACGGCAGAAGAAAGCACGGTGGGCAGCGCGAAAGATGTAAATTATCTCCGTGGAATTCATTAAACATCTGTCAAGCCATAGTGATGCTTTTTGTAACTGATTCTAGGTGGGATATATTTTCAGTGTTTCTGCTCCTTAGCGATCGTCCTGAGCAAATGACAAAATTTTCAACTCCTTTTCGGTGTCATTGGTTGTTACAAAGTGGTTTCTGCGGTATTACGTTGCATGCGCAACAATCTAATTTATTAAATATCAGCCCACACGTGGGCGATAGGGTTCCAATACTCTCTTTTAAAAAAGGGGTCATCCCTTTTTCCTTGAGTGATGTTAGGTTGCATGAATCCTTTCCACGATTTCTTTTTACTTTAATATTATTCAAATAATATGAGAGTAGTATTCGTATCGACTGTCCGTACACCTACGTCAGATGCTTGGGTTGTCACCGGATTCAACAAAGATTAGAATTATTAGAGCAGTTTGGGCTGGACATATAAATAGGAAGTAGTTTTTTTAATGTAGTTATTTTAATTTTAACATCATCTCATCCAAACAAAGTTTATACCAGGCTTCAAATATATTTCGGGACTAGAATTCACTTTAATTATTATTTCAACATCATCCCACAGAAGCATAGTTTATTCCAGGCTAGCTCAAGAAAGGAAAACTTAGCAGTACTCTTTTTATCTCCAGATTCAATGCGTTCTGACTGCGAAATACTAATATAGTTCCAGGTTAGGTATATTAAATAAAACACAAATAGCCGCAATTGTAAAATAAATTATATTTCAGAAAATGGTTCCATGGTTAAATTGCAATGCAACACATTGAATTTCAATTTCTAAGCTTAAGATTTTAAGGGTGCGAACACCATAAAAAATTTATTGCAAAGTTTGAATTAGATAATGTGTCAAAATAAATTCAAGGATATTACCATTTACATAAGAATTAGTGCATGTATACGACGGATGAAAATTTTGTGTGAAGGCGGGTACAAATATACGATTTCAATTAATTATGTTATTTCTTAATTTAAAACCAGATATTACAAAACGAATATTGCATAGACACCACATTAAATATATGCTCCATGGCACATAATAAAGATTAGGAAATTATACAAAAATTACATCATAGACACATCAGTAAATACGAGTATATGTTCAATTGGCACATAACAAAGATTACGAATTTATACGGGAAATTAACAGTCTGACATTTATAATACAACTAATTATAAATACCTTCTTTCTGAGTTTTTTCACACAATACCACCTTTGATATTCCATGGGTTCAGAGTCCAGCACGTGATCCTGAGAACATCATCGTATTCGTACAAGCAAGCAAATCCTGAACATTATCAGCACGGCGTCCTGGAGTGAAGAATAGTTCGTCGTCTCCGTACAAGCAAGCAAGGCCTATACAGCGTCGCCACGGTGTCCTGCAGTGAGGAATAGTCGTCGTAGGGCAGATCGTTGCCAGAATGGACGATTACAGAAATGACTAGCAACGCGGCCGACGGCACGAGCTACACAACTCTACTCGTTCTGATGCCTGACGCGTCTAGCACGAGCGTCCATATCGCTGAAGCAATCTCTGGAGCCTCGGCGAGAGTGAACAGTGAATAGCCCCGCTGATCACGACCGCGCAGCTTTTATGCTTGAGTTACAGCAATATGGTATGTGATTGTACCGAGAATGCTATTGATCAATCGTTCATATCAGTAAACGAGCTTCCATATATGATGCATAGCATATGATGTTTAGCATATTGTCGCCCATCTTGTATCCCAGGTTAAGGTCGGCAACTTCTTCTATAATTTTATCCATAACCAAGTTAAATAGAAATGGGCTTAAACTATCTCCTTGTCTTACTCCGGTTGGGGTTGGAACGTCATTAGAGAGTTCTCCGTCTACGAGAATTCTTGTGGAGCTATTTAGGTTTATGTCTTAAATGGTTTTGGCGATGGAGGGTGACACGTTCCTTTCGAGCAAAATGCTTATTACATCTTCCAGTTGGATTCTATCAAAGGTCTTGGTCAGATCGATAAAAGCAAGGTAAGCAGTCTTTTTGTATTTCAAAGACTTTTCTTTAATTTGCCGACGTATGAATATATCATCTGTAGTAGATCTGTTTCTTCGGAATCCTTGTTGTTCATCTCTATTTTCAATTTGTTGTTCTAATTTTACTCTTAGGATGTTGGTGAAGAGCTTGAGAAATGCGCTTAAAAGAGATATTCTTCTGTAGTTACCAGGATCAGATTTTTTTCCTTTTTTGAAGATGGGAATCGTTATACTGGCCCTCCATCCCTTTGGTATTGTTGTAGTTTCAAGGATCAAGTTGTAAAGTATGTGGAGACTTTTCAATAGTTCTTCGCCGCCATATTTTATAAGTTCGTTTGGTATATTATCACTTCCAGGAGCTTTTCTATTTTTGAGCTTTTCTATTTATTAACCTTGAATTCATAATGGATTACTTAATTAGCGTTTACACAACAACATATATTATATTTCATATTAGAGATCATATTACAATAAAGCGTATGAATTCTTTTCAGACAACTTATAACAATAAGAATAAAATAAATTAAAATTCAAGGAATAAAATGTATATATGAAAACATAAGATATTATTAATTATTCATATTACAACATCTAAAATTTCAATACAGATAAAAGAGATGTGAATCGTCGAGTACAAGCTAAAAACAATGCAAAAAACCTCACAATTTAATGGACATAGAGAATCCCTTCATAAGGAAAGGCCTGTGAGGAAATGGTTGTATTCATTTATCACAAATGTCAAATATTTGTCATAAATACTAAAACCCTCAGATGGAACGTTTGCATTCTTCATTGGAGAACTTAAATTTCAAGTCAAGTTACCATATACACAATTCAAACTGCACCGTAATCTCAACAACCGAATTAAAATCATGTCCTCATTACACGCTCCACATTCGCATCAGTAATTCACTCACGTGCCTATATGGACGCCTCTAAAAGCTACTCACTCTTCTCTCTCTCTCCCTCTAGCAAAAGCCACCTATCTGGTTACATTTTTTTTAAATTTGAGAGCGCGGTACAAGACAAAATTGCTACGAGAACTTTCCCTCAGGAATAAATCGTAGATTCTTGGCACATGTAACTACTCGTACATGTTCCTCCTCCAAAATGATATATGACCTCGCGGGGTCGGAACCAGATTCATTGTTTGGCCCAGTTTGGCCTCTCGTTCCACGAGTATGCCCCCATTCCGGTGTATTTATCCGAAGGTGATTACTAAATACATTATGTGTTTGCTGAGTTGTTCCCAGATGCAGTTAAGACAATAAGTATTGCCATTACGGTGGGCAATCTTCGATAGGAGACAGCACCTTTAGAATGTGAAAAATAATAAATTGTAAACGATTTTTTTCCCAATCATATCGCTCAATAGACTTTTTAAAACAAAAATCTTGTTCTCTTTTGCTTTCGTGTTACTCAACATGTTGCTTTCCGAGCGTTTAGTACCCTTTGCGGACGAGTGTTTGATAATCAGGATCTCACACTGAAAATTAAACGGCACTATTAAAAGCTGTCATTCCACCTCTGCGAATATATGAATGCGAAACCAAATTCCCGATAATGTTATATTTTCTATTAACTATACACTCCACACCTCATTTTACACAGTTCGTTTGCGGTCCTCGGTCCGTGACTGTGGAACAAACTTTCAAGAGTAATCAGATGTGTACCATACTTTTTCATATTTAAGAGAGAATCTAAAAAATATTACTTCACTCAGAATATATTTTCATTCTATTTTTTCTTTCCTATCCCTTCTTATTCATGAACAAATCCCTTTCCTCTAATGTTACGATTATTTTTATAGATGTTGGTTTCTCATTTACTTGAATTTAATAATTATGTTTTGGTACCTATAACATCTGTCATGGATTAAAATAACTTGACTTATTCAAGATAAGCTAAGCTGAATGGCTAGAAGAAATTGCTGTATAATAATAAGTCCACTTGATGTACCATGATAAACCACGTACACAAAAGGTTAAATATTTATAATGATGTTGCGGAAATACGTCAAGGTAAAATATGAATTGAGCTTCGTGTATTCGAACTTTCAAGCCCGAATCTTCAGATTTGAATCTTAGATAAAAAAAACTATAAGACTGTAAAAAGCATAGATGACATTTAAAATTTAAAAAAGTCAGAATTTTTAAAATTAATATTACCAGACGATGAAATATTTTTAAAGAATCTAAAAAAATCTAAGGGGACCTGTAGCTTTTGAAATTATATTATATAATATAAAGTTTTTTGCTTAAATAAATTTACTATCAAATAAAAGAGTTTTTTAAAATTGAAAATGGAAATAATTTAAATATTTTATGAAAGGGGATAAAAACTCAGTTTTTACGACCTAATATTGCTGAGGGCCTTAGATAAAACGAGAAAAGAAAATAGGATAGAAAAGATGGCGAAATAACATATTGCATCATTGAAGAGAGATTAAGTTTTTTTGGGTCACTGTTTAAAGCATTCCAAAGAGGGTGCGAGTCTTACGGAAGCTGGTTTTAGAACAGACGGCATGGAAAGTTAAGGATGGCTAGAAGAAGGGTGAACGGTGAACTGCGAATTCCAAGAGACAGTCTCTGATAAAGCGATCTCCAATTTTTGATCGGGAGACACCGATCATGTTCTACGAGACTTGAAGGGACAGCGGAACAGTGAAGGATTTTAGCCAAATATCCATAAAAATAAACTCAAATAAATGTTGTTATTAAATGCCTGTTAACGTATAGGGCTCATAAGTTGCAGTATGCAAATTTCAATTCAAAGAAATTCACAATGAGGTGCGGAGCATTTGAAGGGCAGACGATGCATTCCAAACGCATTATTGAAGGGAAGTTTGCCTATAAATTATACAAGCATTGCGGGATAGGTAGATATAACAGGTCTCCAAATTTAATAACACAACATTCACTTCCTCCACATTCATACATCTCGTCGAGCACATCCTTCTATTCATCGTACTTTGCACTTTACCTTAAAATAAGAAAAATGATTTTGGAAAACGATTAAGTTCTCAAATGAATTTCAGTTTGAAACTGATGTACTCGTATTTTGAACCGTTAACTAATAATTTGAACTGTACACTAGCTTTTCTTCTACCGTATTCCTGAAACTACTTTTCCTCCAAACCAAAACCCTTAAAATTTCGTTGGGTTCAATTTATTTCGTGTAATTTTAAATTTGACTAGAATAATTTCTTTCTTATCTACGTTTCATCTAAACAGTATCACTGATTCTATAAATTACACACGGTCACGTGTTTTTGATGTTTGACGTATCAGCTGCAACGTGATTTTTTAAGGTTGCTGGAAATGGGCTATTCGTTGAAATTTAAACAATACCGTTTGATGTTTTTCGAAAAAAATGTTTAATTAATTTTTTGAAAACATGTGTTAAGTTGAAAACATACTGCTAACCACAACAAAAGAATTGTTTTTTTACAATTATATTGTTAAATATTTTTTATGAAAGCAAAAAAATTTTTTTTTCTTCAGTCTTCGTGTTGCTCAATATTTTGCTACGACTGTTTAATAATCACAATTTAATACCAAAAACCAAAAAATGCAGTCTATGAAGCTGTAATCAGATACATATATGGATGCGAAGTGAATTTCCTAAAGAAAATACATTAAAACATTCGAAAAAAATGGTTGGGACTTGTGGCTCGCATAACTGACTCCGTAAAAATACCCTTTTTCGGTGATCTGATGAAGGACAATAGAGAGCACGATGGGCACCCAATGGAGAAGGAAAGACGCAGACAAGCTGCATGTACTCTTATTCCTAGCACTATGATATGCATAGCTTAGATAGTCATCTTTGTGGCATCTTTGTATTTGCCTTTATTATAGACATGCATCCGTTAAATATTAAAAGGCATTGTGAACACAAAAAATATTAACAAAACTACATGCTTTATGCTATTCGCACTCATTTTGGATTTGGAGTAGATCTTCAAGTCAATGGATTGTGGAAAAAAATTAGAAGACCTGTCAGAATAAAAAAGACATTTAATATTTATGTATTCAAACATGTAACTAAAAGTATATGGTTAGAGAATATAATATTTTGAACTAGTCAAATGTAATTTCGGTCGAAACAGATACAGAAGGCGCGAAAGTAACTTTTCTATTTGTTTTCCTAATAACTAAAGAAAAAAAATTAAATTTAAATGTTTTCTAAGTAATACATTTTTCCATCTAACACATTTTTTTAACATTAGGTGCGAAAAATTAAATCCGTTAAATAACTACCGCTTTTTCGCTCATGATGTCTATTGTTTAGGACATTTTTCACGATATCTATTGTATTTCTAGGAAGATGATTTCACATGATATTGTGGCTAGTATTTCACGAATGTAAATTTTGAGCTGGTGTATTGTTTGTGACTTGCCCCATAGGGAAAAGTCTGTTACAGTCAAACGAGATGATCGTGGGGACTATTTTAAATTGCCGTTTTTGGAGATAATTCGATCTGGAATATGTTATTTGATGGCCCTGGCTGTATAGTATGAGCGGTAACTCTATCCTGTTGAAACCAAAATTTGGCCCTCTTTCTGTAGTTGTGACACAAACAAAAAGGATCATTGTCGTGTATCGATCGCCATTGACAATCACAGTAGCACCTTGATGATACACTAAATCGTCACTCGAAGTGGTGGAGACTTTTGATGAAGTTGTCTTAGATTTTCAACATTCCAGAATTGACAATTTTGTTTATTGACGAAAGCATTTAAATGGAAATATGCCTCGTCACTCATCATTAATCTGAAGTGGAAATCATAATTTTCCGCGATGTTGAACAGGGCGCGGGAGTATTCCAGACCTTAATGGTTTGTCTTCGGGATGAAGTAGCAATTGGATCTCATAAGGATAAAACATGCAAATCAGTTTACAAAATCAAATTTGATATAGCATATGTTACGCCGAGAAAGCTGTAATAGAGAAGCGCGTCTTCTTGTCGATGTCTTTGGTTGTTCTTCAACACTCGCCGCTAAACGAGCAATATTCCTGTTAGATCGACGGATGCGTGGTCTTCCTGTACGTCTTGAGTTTGTTACAGATCTCCGTTGCCCAAAATTTTGAAACAAACGTCGAATTGTAGATTCAGTAAGAGCTGTTGCTAATATACATTAAAAACTCCTCTGTATTGTCTTTGAGTTTGAAGGTAAATTGTAAAAAAAATTCCATGTTGTGTTTTTATGTATCGCTTCGTATTAAATCTCTTATTTTTAAGCTGTAGGATAACAAATAAATAAAAGATGACAATTAACAAAAACAATATGAATTTTTCAAATAGAAAGGTAACGTTTACGCCACTCTGTATTTAGAAAATGAAAGAGTTTTTAATTTGAAATATAATTTTTTATAGCAAAGAGAAAATATTTTTAGGTCCAAGTGAATAGGGGATTTATACTCGTATTGACGATCAATACGACTGGAAGGCACTCGTGGCAAGAAGTGTTAAAACAAGTTAATCGCTTTTCGATCGATACCCAAAGTTTGTGTACTCCAAGTATTTGGTATGTAGCATTTAGTTCTGTTTGTGATGTCAAGAAGTTCCTTTTTCATCGTTGTACGGGGAAAAAAAAAAAAAAACAAAAAAAAAAAAAACTGTGAAGTCTGTGTAACATACGTTATGAGTACTTTGTCTCAATTTTCGCGTTTTCTAAATCGCCTTTGAGAGGGAATTGTTACTCTGCGTCCGTTGCAAGTGTCAATAAAGGGACAAGCAATCCGTATCCTAGTTGGTAAGACGGAATTGATAAAATAAATCTAGCCCGGCGAAATAATTCATTTTGAGAAACTAAAACAAATAATTGGTCTACGAGTATTTTATTTAAAATCATAATTTTATCAAGATTTTCGCTGAAACAAATTTGCTGTTACATTAAAGAGTAGTGTATTTTTTATGGAAAATAAAAAGAATTTGAATATTAAGTGAAAGGAGAAAAACATATTTTTCATGAGATTATATTGCCTGAGGGCCTTAGTTATCCATTAATAGTTAATAGGGCAATTATTATCTCATTGGAGTGTTCTCCTTATCAAAAAATATTAATTTATTAGAACAAACAACAGGTTTAGTGAGAATAAATATTTACTTAAACATGAAAACAATTTAACATTACTTAAAATCTTTTTATTTATTAATCTGATAAGTTGTGATATTTGATTAACCTGATGAATATTTCTACATTTTGACTTTTTTTGTCGTGTAAAGTTTTCACCCTCTTAAAGTGTACCTTTTTAGATATTTTGTTACATTTGAAGGTGTGAATTTATAAAAATCACTACTCTCCGTCATGAACATGTTGTCAATTCTTAGCGTAAAGAACTGCACGTTCCTCCTCTCAAACGTGTTGAATTCACCGGTCGGAGCCAGATTCAGGGCATCGTGCCTTGTTTTATAACTGTATTCCAATATATAAGATATACCCAAAAAAAATGTCATTTTTCATAGTTATATTGTATTTGACTCTTCCATAGACAAAGATCCATTGGCCAACGTGCATGTTTTACTGAACATTATTTAATTAAAAAAATAAACATTATAATTCAGAATTATACAATTAAGGAATTTACACCAGATGACCAATTTTTAAAGACTGCTATTTGAATTTGGTCTAAATAAAAGTGCTAAAGTTTCAAGAAAGGGATTACGTAACGCGTATAGTGACGTTATAGACATAGACCTTCGGAAGTGTCAAAGAAAATGTTTAAATCTGTATTTTTTAATATCGGACGAATCCGTGGAAGTGGAACACTAAGACAAGTGGATAATCTAAAAATAATTGATTGATTCCAATCAATTATCAGAGAAACTAGGATACCCTTCCCTTATTCGGATATACTCGTACAATAAATGTTCCTTAAAAAATATATCGAAATTTGGAAACAAGGAAAATGGATTCCACACGCAAATCGTAGAAAACAAAGCAGTAAGGTTTAAAATATGCAAAGAACTACTTAATATGAAGAAATAGATGCTATTTTTTCAAATAATGTTAGAGAGATAGCTTGTGGTCCAAATAATGTTAACTGAAAATTATATAAATCATTGAAGCAATAAATTTATTTCAAAAAATATATTAGTTTTATTTATAAAAAACGACATTTTTTTAATACCCCAATATTAATCGTATTGTATTACACTTTCCTTTTTTATTTGGTAATCTCTTGCAACTAACCAGAAACTGCTAATGATGTATTACGTGAAACCTTAATATTAAAACGGGTTTTATTTTTCAAACTGGCATATCGAAAAGTAATGTCACTTGACGGATTTTCTTTTAATGTAATAATATTCAATTACTTGAAATAAAACATATTGTAATACAAAGAAAGTTCGCGGTTGTTGATATATTCAATAATATATTAAAATTCACTGGAAAACGACGATTGCCTCAAATTACATATTAAAATAACAGTATGTATGGTATTCTAAAATACCGAGTATTTGTCAATTTAAACGCTTAACTTTGACACAAAGAATTCTTATTTGAAATTCATTTACTTTTTAAGGCTTAAAACAATTAACGCAATTGACATTTATCTCGAACCATTTATTTCTTATTCATCTTTCTTCCAAACTCTATCCTTGTTCCTATCAACAACCCACGCACGTGTTTTTTTTATGTTAGATATACTCGTATAAGCTGTAGCGTTATTTTCTCAAGGTTGCTCGAAAGTGGATTTTATGGTGAAATTTGAACAATGCCTTTAGATGTGTTTCAAAAGTTAAAAGAATTTTTATGTTAGATATACTCGTATAAGCTGTAGCGTTATTTTCTCAAGGTTGCTCGAAAGTGGATTTTATGGTGAAATTTGAACAATGCCTTTATATGTGTTTAAAAAGTTAAAAGAATTTTTAGAAAACATGCGGAAAATTAAAAATAAAAATTTCTAACCAAAATTGAAGAATTGTTTTTTTTACAATTGTATTGTTCAATACAATTTTTTGATCAAAACACGAAATAATTTTCTTTTGTCTTCATGTTGCTCATTATTTTGCTTCTCAGGCGTTTTGTGCTCTTCTTTGTACTTGAATGAAGTTTTGAACAGAGCATACTGCTGTGATATCGAGTGACACATGCTGGTGCCTCGTGCTCGCCTGCGTTAATTTGGACACCTAGATCGCATGTTTGACTTAAAACTCACAAGAAATATACTTTTTGATGACGAAGGTCTGAAAAAGCACGATGAGTAGGGCAAAAAATATGATGACTTACTGCATAACATACTCAAAAACATCCAGGCTCAGTATGATTGGTAGTAAACAGCACCAGATCGATCCAAATGGCGTAGAGCTGTTGCTAGTTATCTGGGATTTAAAGGAGAAAGAATACGCAGATAATCTGCATGTACTAAAATGGTTTGCTCCTATATTCAATAGGATATGCTATCATAAATTGACATAAGAATTCTCCGGTGGCACCAACAAGAAGTATCCTAACCCCCACTTTATATTGTGCCTTTTTATACTCGTCATGGGCAATGTGCATTCATTCATTAAATTTTGAAAGACATTGCAAACTGTACAACTATCAAGCAAACTAATAAGTTAAGCGCTATTTGTACCTGTTTAGGATTTTAAATACTCGTATCTTCTTAAAACCAATGAAATGAAAATTTAGAATCTTTATCAGAATAAGAGAGAGGTACACTGTTCTAAAAGTAGACGATGCTAGTAAAAAATAATTTGATTTAGTCAAATCAAATTTAGAATCTTTATCAGAATATGAGGTACACTGTTCTAAAAGTAGACGATGCTAGTAAAAAATAATTTGATTTAGTCAAATCAATTTTAGAATCTTTATCAGAATAAGAGATACACTGTTCTAAAAGTAGACGATGCTAGTAAAAAATAATTTGATTTAGTCAAATCAAATTTAGAATCTTTATCAGAATAAGAGGTAAGTACACTGCTCTAAAAGTAGACGATGCTAGTAAAAAATAATTTAATTTATTCAAATCTTTATCAGAATAAGAGGTACACTGTTCTAAAAGTAGACGATGCTAGTAAAAAATTATTTGATTTAGTCAAATCAAATTTAGAATCTTTATCAGAATAAGAGGTACACTGTTCCAAAAGTAGACGATGCTAGTAAAAAATAATTTGATTTAGTCAAATCAAATTTAGAATCTTTATCAGAATAAGAGGTACACTGTTCTAAAAGTAGACGATGCTAGTAAAAAATAATTTGATTTAGTCAAATCAAATTTAGAATCTTTATCAGAATAAAAGGTACACTGTTCTAAAAGTAGACGATGCTAGTAAAAAATAATTTGATTTAGTCAAATCAAATTTAGAATCTTTATCAGAATAAGAGGTACACTGTTCCAAAAGTAGACGATGCTAGTAAAAAATAATTTGATTTAGTCAAATCAAATTTAGAATCTTTATCAGAATAAGAGGTACACTGTTCTAAAAGTAGACGATGCTAGTAAAAAATAATTTGATTTAGTCAAATCAAATTTAGAATCTTTATCAGAATAAGAGGTACACTGTTCTAAAAGTAGACGATGCTAGTAAAAAATAATTTGATTTAGTCAAATAAATTTTAGAATATTTATCAGAATACGAGATACACTGTTCTAAAAGTAGACGATGCTAGTAAAAAATAATTTGATTTAGTCAGATCCAATTTCGGTCAGAAAAGAAAGGTTCTTTTTTTACTTCTTATTGTAAATTTTAATAACAAAAGTAACTATTTCCAGGTCAAGGTTGACCTGATGAACAGAGGATTTATATTGACGATCATTACGATTGGAAGACACTAGGGTAAGAAGAGTTAAGGATAAATAAATCTCTTTTCGATCGATACCCGAGGCCTGTGTACGTTTTTGACATGCAGCAATTAAAATTGTTTTAGTGAAGTTCCTATTTGAATATATCTCTGGGAGAAGTCTACCATATGTGTGTTTTTTTTGTCTCGTTTTTCGTGTTTATTATTATTTTTTTAGAGGAAACCATCACTTCTCCGGTAATGAGTGACAATTTATATCGTGATATATGGATGTGGCTTTGTAATCTGTGGGCTCCCTACAGACATATTAAAGCACTCACAACACGTCTACAGAACAGTGGTACTTCAGGCAAATTATGAAGATTCGATAGTACAATCGAATATCAAACAAGACAACCTTCGTGATCTAGTAAGACGCCTGTCTTCTAATACGGAGGTTGCGGGTTCGATTCCCGTTGGAAACCAGATATTAAAAAAAAATAAACTTAAACCCTCATAAATATGTTTCTGGTTGATTGGAAGAGATTACCATATGACGATAATCCCATAAGGTTATACTGTATACAACGAAAGTGTGATATATGATTCAGTCGAGCGCTGTTATAACTGCCAGATGTGATTTTGTTTTATAATAATGGGTTCGAATCTCGAGCTGGAGCGCCCTTGAAGGGAGTTTGATCTCTAAACGGCGCTGAGAAAAATTGTGCTTTAAATTATTCCATTAAATTTCAACCGAACTAACTGCGGCAACACTTATTCGTCTGCGTTGGTGCGGATACGTAGTTCGCACGGTTCACGCCAAACTCTCAAAATTGTTATCTTTGGTGAGCTGAGAATAACGACGACAACGACGAAAGACTCACCACATATGCAACAGAATATCCTTATCACACATTGGTTTACATTGTCATCGCCGGTGGCACCTACGATAAGTACCCTCTCCCCCCGACTTTGTATTGTCTTTTATTATACTCACCAGGAGTAGTGGGTATTTATCCATTAAATATAAAAAAAAGATTTTGACTTCTAGAACTGAATTATTATCAAGAAAACTACAACCTAAGCGATATTTGCACTTTTGAAGGATTTGGAATATCTTCTTGAAGTTAATGAAATGGAAATTAAGAACGTCGCACAGTTTTCGGATTAACCAATCTAGAGGGACCAAATCCTAAAAATTAAAATCATTATTTTACATTAAAAATGTCGTTTTAGTGTGTCATATAAACCGATTGATTAGATACAATTGCCAGATTTTTCGAAAAACACTTGTTTTATTTTTTTATAACGGGACAAAATGACGCTTTGTGTCGCAGGTATAAAATATTTATATTAGTACATTCCTCACTTCCGAAGTTTGGTCATGTTAACAGTGTTTTAAAAAGTTATTGAAAATAATGTTCATGATGGCCTCGTGTTCTGCAGGTATTTATTCATTTATTTATGTCATAATTATATTAATTTATTTATGCTATAGATTATTTTTATAACAATGACTAATTCATGAAATTTCATCCCACGCATTTTAATGAGTTCAAAGTTTAACAAGATGTAAGTTCTGTGTAAGATGTCGTAAGGCTATGAAACTAAGTTTAAAAAATAATCTAATATATTCTTTAAATAAAAAGTACTACCATTTACTGCGATTTCTTAAATATATATATGTTTTTTGTGAGAGGGACCAGACTTACGAGAATTAGTATTTTTGACCTGATTTACAAGAATTAGTATTTTAACCCTTCGAAACACCGCATTCAGCGTGTTTATGATTTTGTAAAAACGTTTTACAATATTCATTAAATTCGCGAATCTTTGGAATACTCTGTGCAGAAATGGGAGCCGAATATGAATCCTTATTGTTTTATACTGAAATTCGTTGGCTATCCCGAGGCAAAGTGTTGGCTAGATTGTTTGAGCTTCGTCACGAGGTGCGTGAGTTTCTTTTAAATCAAAATATGCCCGAACTATACCAGCACCTCGATGATGATTACTGGATACATGATACCAAACTTGCATACATGGGTGATATATTCGAGCATTTGAATGAACTTAATAAAAAAATGCAAGGTCGAAATGAGAACATATTGACGTGCTCCGACAAATTACAAGGCTTGAAAAAAAAACTCGAACTTTGTCAGAAAGAGTTGCAAAAAGGATGTTTGGAAATGTACCAAAGGACCAACCATAGTACAATTGAAAACAAACAATTAATTGTGAATCTGGCCCAACAACATTAAATATGCTTCAGCATAATTTGATCAATATTTTTATTCCATTAATACGGAACAATACGATTGGATTCGAAATCCTTTTGCAATCAATGCAATAAATTCTACGGAAGCACTGCCTCTGCAAATTCGAGAGGAATTTACAGATTTAAATAATGACATGACTTTAAAACTTCACTTATCCGAAGTTCCATTAGATGTTTTCTGGATTTACGTTAAAAAATAATATCCTCGCATTTCCGACAAAGCAATCTTAACACTACTTCCATTTTCGACGACATATTTATGTGAGCAAAGTTTTTCAACTCTTGTATTAATTAAAAATGATAAGCGGTCATGCTTAAAAGGTCTTGACCAAGAACTTCGGGTTGCACTGTCAAAAATCGAGCCAAATATAAAACTTTTGTGTTCATTGAAACAAGCGCAGGTATCACATTAATTAATTATTATTTTATAATAATTATTAAGATTGCGTAAAAATAAATATGTTATAGTTTTATGTGTGTATACTTTTCAAATAAAAAACAAAAATTAATTGTAAAATTTGTGTATCAATTTAATACCTATATATTTTAGCTTTTGGTGTGCCGCGGAATACTAGGACTAATTTTGGTGTGTCGTAAGTGAGAAAAGGTTGCGGAGCACTGTCATAAATCACTTTAATATATCACATAATAATTGAGAATAATGAAACTTTAAGCATATAGTCGCATAATATATTAAAATGTTTTAAAACGATAATATTGATTTTAGAACTGGGTATATAAAAAAATGTGCTATGCAGGATAATTAAATTGTTTTGTTAAGCGGGTTCTTCAACAAAATAACCTTTGAATACTGTCTAATCTAAACATTCCTTGTTACACATTTGTCTTCCTATTTACAAACTTTTACACGCACTGTAGAATATCATGTGGAAATGTTGATATTCTATTATATTATTATTCCCACATTGTTTTGATGAAGAAAATACACGTTGACAAGAATGTTATACTCGTAATACACTTGACTGATTTTCATCACAACAAAACGTATCTAATATTTGGAAAGAAAACCAAAACACCTTTCATAATGAAATATATATATATATATATATATATATATATATATATATATATATATATATATATATATATATATATATATATATATATATATATATATATATATATATATATATATATATATATATATATATATATATATATATATATATATATATATATATAACTATGAAATACGTATAAAAAACAGGCATGAAATCTATGAATTGGAAGAATATAAAAAAAATAAAATTGAATTATCTTTTTTCTAAGATAGTGGAAATAATATGTTGTCCAGAAAGAAGTTTCCTATTTCGCGGATCGATGTTGTTAGGGCCATATTTTCGTGGCTAACTTCGTCCCAAATGTAGTGTTTATTTATTATTAGTAAGAAAGGTAAGTTTGGCGCATTTCTCAGCAATAGTTTAATCCAATTGTTTTTGTTTTTGCCGTCAGTTTTAAGGTGGAACAAAGTGAGTTGTTTTTTGGTATAGGAAAAAATGCGACACAAATCAAATAAAAAATATGTAGGCTGTATGGCGACTATCAGTAAGCGATCGTGTTTGTCAAATAGATTTGAAAAAAAAATCATAATGTAATATAATACTTGAAGATGGAGTCCGCTCAGGAAGGCCGGTTACCACTGATGACGATCAAATTGAGGTTTCGATCGAGAATAACCAGCGTTCTACGACACGATAGTTTGCTGAAATACTTCAAATATCTTCAACCACCGTCCACGAGCATTATATCAATGCCTATAAACCAACTGACATTATATTTATTGTCATTTTAAGTGACCTAAATCACTCAGAGAAGGCTTCCGTTAGTTATAAAATCTGTTAAAAACCTCGGAGGCTACTTTTCAGTATTCTGACACTAAAGAGGAAGTTACGGAGAACAATCCATACGATTAGGCCAACCATTTAGAAAGCCGTATATGATAAAGGTAACTAAATACTTCAATTCGCCTCAATAAGGCAATTTATGAACTTGATAAATTGCTGTGTAGTCCTGCGAACGTAAATCAAATAAAAACGTTGATTAAGGAATGAATGGAAGAAAAAATGGCAATTACGACAGCCGGTATTACCATGGAAAATTTAATTATGCATTAAGTGTCACAATTTTACGTTGCATCCGGTCCCGTAATTTAATTTTGTATTCGGTCTCGTAAATTATAGGGGTTTCCTTATACTTGTTTTACGCTTGAAAGTTGAACGAATGAAAATAAAGGTGGTTTATTGATATTTAACGGATTTAATATAAACATTTTTATTTAGCGTTGCTACATAATAGAAAATTCTTAAATTGAACAATGAGAGCAAGATCAATAAAATGACTGATTCTTTTTGTAGAAAACAGAAAAGTGCCATATCGACTTTTGCTTACATTATACTCGACGAATTTTTTAATTTATGTTACGAGTACTCGTACGAGTATTTAGGATATTTTTTTTTATAGAAAATCAAATCTTATTCTTATAGTGCCATATCGACGTTGGCAATTACCAGATTAAAAGTCTTTCTATCTTAAGCTAGATGTAAGGTAACTACGAACTTTAACATATGTTAAGTAAGTTTTTGATTTTCATCTCTGATGAAGACTTGAACAGATTTTTCTTAAGGGCGCTCTAATTCGAGAATCTATTGACAGATTAAAAGTATTACAAAAATAATATAAGTTGAGTGTATGGGCAGAAAGGTGGTGACTGCGACCATTAAATTGAGTATTTTCCCGCATTTTTATATATTTAAAAAAACATAATTGGTATGAAAACCTCAGAAAGCTTACCAAAAAAGACGAACTACAATAAAACTTTTGTAGATCTTCAAACATGTGATAGTTTTACACATTCAGCTATAGATTTTCAATAGCCAAGTATCCAGAATACCAAATGTGTCATTAAAAAAAAAGATGTAAATAAAATAATTACCTTCAAGAGAGGGTTAGAACCCACGAACTTCTCGTTGTCTGGCAACAGCTCGAACTAATAAATATTCGTTTACTTTCATCGTCCTTTCGATATAAGACATTTGGGATGTTTTCTCGGTTATTGAAAAGGTTTCCTTTAAGTAAGATTGAAATAAAGAATATTTATTCTTTTATGTCTACACATTTCAAACGTATTCTACTCGTATATGGATACCTGATGCATTTCTCAATAACATACTCGTACATTAGAAAAGACGACCTATAAAATCACTAGAGAACTCTTGGTCTTAATTATAAAGTAGTTTCATACTCTTAAAAGTCGGTCTTGCTGAATCAATTCTGCAAAAAAGTAAATAAAACTCTTGAAGTCTGATTTTTTTACACACTCGCTTAATACTTGTACTCGTACACGAGTATTCTTATTCGATATTTTTAACAAACTAAAAATATGTTCGTGTACTGGAGCTTTTTCGAAAATAAAGAGTTGTGTTGTTCTTGATTCGAATGATTGAAATAACAACTAAAATAGTAATGGCCCTCTATGGTTTCGCATCGGTTGATAAAATTAGCAACCTCCCAACGAATCGTTGATGAATATGAAAAAAAATATTCTCAATTTATATTCTGAAATTATGGGAAACGTCGATTTATTTTATATACGTAACAATTTTTAAAATTTATAATTCGTAACTATGGCATGGTGCCACAAAAATGTTCATATTTTTATAATTTATAATTCGTAACTATGGTATGGTGCCACAAAAATGTTCATATTTTTATAATTTATAATTCGTAACTATGGTATGGTGCCACAAAAATGTTCATATTTTAAAGAAGTTAAAACATGCTCGTATTTATAATTTTTTACTAATTGTTTAACTTTGAAATATGTTTTGTTTTTGTGTCATTTTATCTAGTTTGCTGGAATGTATCTAACATACATAAGGTGAATCGGGGTAAGCGCATATACGGGGTAAGTGCATCTAAGCCTTCCAACTTCCATAAATATTATGTTTAAGCACTGCCCTCTACAAAGATCTATTGTAATGAACTAAATTCACACTATAGTAGACAGATAACGCTGTAGCACACACAGGGCCATTATTATTAATGTTCAAATTTTGACGGTTGGTTTTTCTCAACGTACGAGTCGGGAGCTCCCTCGTAATTCTTCTGTAACTTTACAATAACTTTTGCTAGGAGGTTTAAATTTGGTAAGTGCCTTTCATACAACTTGTTTGTTTTGTATATATTTATTTAATACACATTTAAAAGAATTGTGATTTATAAGACTAGATACACTTCCCCCATAATTTTACGTACTGGGGTAAGTGCAACTACAATGTGGATGCACTTACCCCCGATATTTTTGTAGGGACGGAAATGGAACTAGTGATGTGCATTACTTTAAAAAAATATAAGATTTATTAAAAAAAATAATACAATTAAGTAAATATATTTTATGCATTTGAGATTTAATGAGGATTAAATCAGAATATAATTAATTTTCGAATATGCAAATAGTTTACAGACGAGATTTACAATATTTTTACATAAGCAAATTTATAGTAAGTACCTACCGTTAGGACTATTTTTTTTAAACTATAACAAATAAAATTACGGGAAGGTTTTGTTAGCCTGTTACTTCCTAGTAATACGGCTTTTTTATTTTATGGACAAAGATCTAAGCATTCCGGCTTATACAAAGACCCCACGCAAATGGTCTTTCAGGCTTGAGACCAGTTGTAAAAACATTTTTTTTAACAATACACACAGGCTATTGTATTATCGGCGAGCACCCAAATCCGATAAGTGACGGCTAAATAATATCTTAAGTACTATTTTTTTGACGAAATGGACGTTCGAGTCGCCTCCTAACAAGGATACCACGTGGTCTCCTTGTTAGGAGGCGACTGACGCGCCACCAGGGGGTATAAATGATCTCGTATAGGGGTATTTGTTCTCTTGGCTTGCGGGTATAGAGATCGGGGATAACCCATCCAGTGTTTTCGGGTGCTGTGTGCCGCGTGGGCATACCGCGATATTGTGCGCGCTGAGAGGCGGGCCTTTAGGGCCGACTTATGTAGTCAATCCGTGGCTATAATCAAGTGAGCAGTGAGAGCGATCGAACGCTAATTGTGATCAGTGCTGGTGCCGTGAGTGCGGGTGTTTTGGTTGCGGGCTGCGCGGAAAGTCGTTAAGATGCAGGGCACAGGTGTTAGGTGCGAACTAGTGAACGGTGTTTATGTGCCGCTAACCCCCGCGGGGCCAGTGGCGGAAAAATGGGAGACCCCGCGGGCACCTGCCAAAAGGCGGCAGGTTGCCGGACCCGAAGAGGTGGTCCAATCTAATAAGTACACGTGCCTCCGTGAGGTAACGGAAGAAGCGCCCTGCGTAGCGCGCAGGGTGTATACAAAATCGAAAGTACCGCCGGTGGTATTAACCCTCGGTAACCTAACGCACGGAAATCTTATTGGCCTGATCCGGGTGAACGTGAAGGGCCAATTTGAAGTAAAGTATACCGGGAAGGGGACCGCGAAAATCACGGTCCACTCCGTCGAGGACCATGACGGCCTCGTAAAGGGACTCGATGGGAGGAAAAAAGAATTTCATACGTTCACAAAGGTGGACGATAGGACCAAAAGGTCAGTGATCCGGGGATTACCAGAAATTCCCACGGAGGAGATCGCCGGCGATCTCGCCGCGCAGGGTTTTCCAGCGCAAAAGGTCGTCAAGATGACGACCAAGACAGGCGCGCCCATGTACCTTGCCCATTTTGGGAAGGAAACCGATATGGGGAAAATAAAGGCGACTCTGAGGTTCCTCTGCTACTGCAGAGTGACCCTCGTCAAATACCGACCCAAGAAAGGTCTCGGTACGCAGTGCTTCCGGTGCCAGTCACTGGGGCACGCTTCATCGAATTGTCACCATCGAACCCGATGCGTCAAGTGCACCGAGTTCCACCTGACAGCCGAGTGTCCCAAGACAAAGGAGACACCGGCAACCTGCGCAAATTGCGGTGGTAACCACCCCGCAAACTACTCGAAGTGCCCTACGAGGCAAGCATACGCGGAATCAATCGCCCGCCGGATGGCACCGCGTGTGATACCGGGTCGCTCATGGAGCGGCGTCGTGACGGGTGCGGGGAATACGCTTCCCACACAAAGTAATCAGGCCGCCGCGCAGAGCGCCCGCGCTTCGCGGTCCATCGCTGGCGCAAATACTCACGAAACTGCGCAGAGCGCGATTATGCAACACGCGAGCGCGCAGCGCGAAAACTTCGCTCATCCGAGGGATCCGAGGAACGGCAGCCGACCACCGTTGCTGCCGACTCCCGAACCCGTCATCACCAAAACGAGCTTCGCAGGCGGAGAGGGATCAGAGATGACCCGTATCATCCGCCTAATCATGAAAATGAGGACGAGGCTGGACCAATGCAAGGATAGAATCGAGAAGGCGTTTATCATCGTCGATATGCTGGAGGAACTCGAAGACTAAAACTGTATTTATATCTTCTCCTTTTTATATATTCTCTTATAAATTTTAAATTTTTTTCATATATATTCTAAAATTGCTTATGAAATCAAAACCTAACCGACTTGGTAAATTAAATTCACTCAAAAGTACCTAAGTCAAACCGCTAAAAACTATAAAGTCACAATAAAATTTGATCAAATTCTATTAGTATTAGTGTAAATAAATCTTACGCTAAATGCACCTCAAAAACATACTCTCTCCAAATTTAAAGTCAATAGTAAACAAAAATCGCGTATAACAAATGAAAACCCGATACTGCCCAGCGTTTAACATTGCATTACAGATCCCGAGGAGCGGCCGGGACACGTCACCAGGACCGGTGGGCGGCACGCGGCTATGAGGGGACATCCAAGGGGGACGAAACGCCCTGGACTTCGAGCTACATTATATACATTACAACACTCACACTCCACTAACAAGCCGAATGTGTTAATATCGCATAACGGAAGAGCCCAGAGGTCCTCTGAAGCTCGACTTCCCTCGATGAGTTTTCTGTGGTTTTCTCACCGAATATGTCTTCAATACATATGCGAATGCGGGGAAGCTCCAATCACACAGGCCGCAGCCGACACCTTCCCATCCCCACACTCTACACCTACACTTGATCTTATAAATATATGTATTTATTCTCCTTAAAGGTTTAGCAGAGTTCTTCATATTCGCTCTAATAGCCTACAGTCCCTCAGACGGTAGAGCATGTAGCGAAGTAAAATATAAAGAGCAAAGAAAGCTCATTTAGCCACGCCACATCTTTGCGCCTTCTTCGCCGTCTTCTCCAGCATCGTCACCTCATCTCCACCGTCTTCACCATCGTCGCTTCACTGAGACCCCCGGGAGGGGCGGGAGGACGCCTAACCTGAACTGCGCCACCAGGGCCGCCGACATGAGCTGTAGTATCCCTTTGGGTGTAGTCGCCATGCCCAACTATGGTAGATTAAATTCGGATTAATAATGGCAAGAGAGATCAAAGGCTCGTCGAGCCAAAAATTAAAACAGATATTATCACACAAATACTTAATATAAGTATACATATATAAATAACACAATCACACATATGACACAACAGTGGAAAAGGTATTCCCTCAAGTCACTGACAAAAGATCGACGACGCAGTAAAATGCGCACGTTTAAAAATTTATTAAAAAAAATTAAAGAACTCGTTTTCGTTCGTTCGTTCGTATTTGTTCTCTTTCATTGTTCAGCTCCCGTGCCGGCACGACGCATAATACGTTTATATTGACTCGATATTTGCAAGTATTGTCTCGATACTTTGTCTAGTATTTTTTTGTAATAAAAAGCGGTGCGCTCTGTGTAGTATTTTGTTATATTCAATCGTGTTATATCAAAGGTCGTATCGTGTGGGATTCCACTGTTACAAGGTATCTATAATTTATTATACAATACTAGTACAGTCTCTTTGGTGATCCCCATTGTAACTTTTACTGTTTTGTCACGCATCTCTTGCATGTATTTTGTTTTTCAAATTGAGTCTATGACGTAAGGGCTGTAGGCCGGCCTTTTGTTGCTGATTAACTAACCTGGCTCCAGCCAGCCGGGAGTCCAGCATATTATTAAAAACATAACAATTTGATTTATTTTCATATTCAAATATCTGGGCATGATCATGTTATCGATGTAAAAAATAAAAAAGCAGTAGTTACTTACCTGTCTATATTTTTTTACAGAAAGTAAAATGCCGAGAAACTATGTTAGAAAAACGTCTAAGGCTACTTCTTATACAAAAGAAAAACTTTTAGAAGCAGTAGAAGAAGTAGAGTGGTCGGATGAGTGGGTACCAGGCAGAGAAAAAAATTGAAATACCCAGATTGACTATTATGTGCCATGTTTCTGGGAGACGTGGGAAAAAATCCACCACGATGGGGCGAAGTACGGCACTTCCAGCTGAAGTTGAAAAAAAAACTAGCGGAAAATCTACATGTGATGAAGAAACATGGATTCGGACTTTCTAAAAAGAAAGTGATTGAGCTAGTCGCCAAATATATCATTGATAATAATTTAAAAACTCCCTTTAAAAATGGAATTCCGGGTTATGATTGGTTTATGGGGTTCTCAAAATGGAACGATCGAACGAAACCAAAATATTTGAAAACTATTTTAAGGATTGTTTCCTTCCAACGGTAGGGCCAATTCGTCCAATATTACTTATTTATGATGGTCATAGTACACATATAAGTTGAGGCATAATTGAGGAAGCCAGAAAAGAGAATGTGACGATATTGAAATTACCACCCCATTCCAGCCACTAGACCTTAGTGTAATGAAATCGATGAAAGATGCTTGGGATGAGAGCCTCGTTAAATGGCAACAGTTGCATGTAGGTTCGAAACTTCCAAAAAAACATTTTTCGAGAATTCTGACAGAAATTTGGAATAAACTTGATCATCAGATAATAAAAAATGGGTTCAAAAAAGGTGGGATTCATCCACTAGAAAGAAATGTTATATATATGCAAAATTTTGATCCTTTTGTTTTATCACGTTTCGAAAAGTCTAGAAATAATTTGAAAAATGGATCGGATATTAGTGAAGCAATATCAATGACAGATTTTGAACATTCTATAGATCAATCCCAAGCGATCGAAAATATATTGAATAAATCTAGTCACGACCGGGATGAGGAATCAGTGAACACGAAAAGTAATACAGAGCCGTTATCATCTATAGAAAATTTGGACGCAAACTATGCTGAACCTTCCCCCTCAAAACAAATTGTACCTTTTGAAGCACAATTCGATTCACATGTTCAATATTCCGAGCATTCTACTTATACTGCAAAAAATCACTATCTTAACCCATTGAAGAAGGTTGCAGTTTTAGAAGACATAATAATTAATCCACCTAATTCGGATTTCTTGAGAAGTGATGATTTTTTTCTAGAAAATATACCAGTCAAACACTCATTTGAAGAACTTGTGCTGAGATGTATAAAGAAAAATGAGCCTCCTAAGGTAAAAAAGACAAAAATTGCACACGGAGCTGAAGTAATAACTTATGATGATTTTGTAGAACGTTTAAAAAAAAAACTGAAGGATTCTAAAAAGAAAATAACTACTAAAATAAACCTTCGTAAGAACAACAAAAATACTAAAGTTTTAACAAAAAGAGGACACAAAAATTGGATCATAAAAAATATTTGTAAAACCTGGAGTCATCATCAGAATCAGAAATCAGTGAATGGGAATGGAAATCAAGCTCTGAAGATGAAAGTGATTATTTCCAAAATATTTTAATGGAAAATGAAATAAACGCAGATTTGAATGAGATTCTGTTGGTAAATAATGATCTTAACGAAAAATTGGAAACAGATATACAACAAAATTTAAATTTTGAAAAAAAAAAAAAAATTGTGATTGGATACTTGCCAAATTTGTAGCGAAGAAGAGCCTCAAACATTACATAGGAAACATTTTAAATAATGATGAAAATAAGAAAATTACTGTCAAATTTGTAAGAAAAGTTTCACATTTAGGTAAAAAAAATCATAATGTATTTTCATACCCGAAAGTTGATGACATATCTGAAATATACTCGTATAACGCAGATATTATGACTATTTTGCCAAAACCCTTTACTGGAAGAAGAGGAGAATTGGTGTTTAAAATCTCCCTTGATGGTTTTAATATTCGATAAGTAATTTCATATTCTTAAATAAGTCACTTAAATAATCCAATTTAAATAACAAATAATGTCTTTTACTTAAGTATTTTTTCTTATGTATTTATTTTTCGTCTAATTTATAGACAAAATGTGAGTTTGCGAGTTATTATTTCTATATCTTAATTTTTCATTTTGCTTATTCAATATTAGTGTTATCATTTTGAATTTTCAAATAATAATATTATAAACAAATAATATTTTTTTTTGTCCCATCACTAGCAATAAATAGGTGCACTTACCCCATCCTGCATAATTTCATTTGATATTATATATTAATACCACTATATTTTCTGATTTAAAATATCTAAATTACGTGTTTATTGTGTTTTATTGGATTGGATGTCAAACTTTTTCATTATGTTAGCAATTAATAAAACCAAAAGATACAGATGCACTTACCCCGAAGACGGGGTAAGTGCATCTGTCAGGACTTCCTTCGAGAAAATGCTTAAAAATCAAATAAAAATAACAGACAGTCCTCTGGTGGTAAACTAATTAAAATATGAAATAGTTGAAGTCCTTCGTATAAAATTCGGAAAACAATGTGATGATCCTGATAATGGTTGGATACCTTTGTATAGTGCACTTACCCCGACTCACCCTACCTATAAAAAATTTAATGAAAAGAAATACATTTAAACAGAATGGGAATAATATTAAAATAAAGATAAACACTAAAAAAGGGGAAAATTGTGTTAGCGAAGCGGTTGATACAATTTTTGGGACATCACTCAACTATATTGGTATATGGTCCTGTTTACTTGCTTAATTTAGCTTGTGGTCGCTTCTTGCGGAGCTTAAATAATCGAAAAAGACCGACAATCCGGTAGCGGAGATGAAACATCTGCTTATGAGGAAATATAATATAATAAGTCCTTAACATGGAACTCGAACGGAAATAGAAAGGTGGTATTGATCGGAGTTCCATTGATTTGAGTTGCATTGATTGGAGCATATACGAATGCTAGAATAGATTTTTAACATAGAATTTTCAATATTAAATAAGAAGAAACAAGTCCAGTAGGCTATTTCAAAAGAGTTTGGAGGAAGCAGGTTGACCGGTCGTGTGATGAGAGGCTAGAAAAGACTGGATGAAGGCGGAACCGTTGCCGGGATATTAAGGCGAGTAGAAATCTGCGATGAGTGAAACTGTACCCACGATCTGAGTGGAGAAGGATAAGACATTACCTATGATAAATAAGCAAAAAACATTTACATGTAAGTAAAAAAGTATGTATGAACATAAAAAACAACCTTCGTGGCCTAGTTGATAAGACGCTTGTCTACAAATCCGAGAGTTGTGGGTTCGATTCCAGTCTGGTTTTCACTTCAAGCTAGTTTAATATATTTCTGGGTGGTTAAGAGAGATTGCCACATACCAATAAATCCACCCATCGGTATACAATAAAAGTGTAGTAGAATACAATATAAAAAAACTCCATTCATGATTATTTGGTGAACGAAATAATAAAAACTCTCGAGTAAGGAATTTGTAACATCAATTGGAACAATTTGTTAGTGAAATGCATTCTCACTTACCTTTTGACAGCGAAGAAATACTCAGCGTATATTCCGTTCTGACGTTCATTTGAGTGGAAGCTTCGGCCCGAGCTACGTCCCGGGAAACGGTGTTGACAAGGGTTTCAGACAGTGTAGTGTAGAGCGATCCCTGGGGAAAAATGTATTTAATTTAATATTTACGGTCTAATATGAAGTCAATCGTAACAAATGACACAAGTGTCGCTACAGCAGGTAGCCATTCTTAATTCCAGTCAACCATGAACAGTGTAACTTTGGAGTTTGTGCGTGGGGGTTTTGTTCAATAATTGTTCTGGAAGAACGCACTTTTCGAGTTGGGACAGTCTTCGTGAAAGAATGTAATAAAATAAGTCATTTCTGCTCGTACCATTTGTGATTAAGTCATTATTCTTGCTTTGCAGGAACAAAGTTTGGTTCATTCATTCTTTGAAAATTTGTACAGAAAATAATTAATCATGGCACGCTTCATACAAATTTAGATTTTTTTTTCTAGTTTTGCTATGGCATCGTCAAGAAGTAAGAAAATATTGGGTGCTGCTCTTTTGACTATGCAGAACAAGAGGAAAATACAAGATGAAGATTTAAGAAAAATCGAACCATCTACACTGAAGATAGCAAGATAAGAACAAAACTGCGTTATTGAAAGTACAGTATCTAACATCGACGTTTCTGATAAAACTGAATACTTTCAGGCTGTAGCTGAAGATGCCGACGTTCCAGGATGTTCACACTGGATGACTGTTCCTAAACCTGGGAGTAAGGGAGATATAAAACTACGAATTTGTAGGGGGAACAAAAAATCGCAAGATGGCAATAACTCAAATGACGACTCAATTTCTGAAGAAATAGACGACACAGACGAAGACCCTGAATTCACATGTTCTTTATCTGAATCATGAATATGAAAATAGAACCGAGGATACTATAGAAAAGTTATATGAAGGACGAGTCGACTTTCCGTGTCGAGTTATGGGTACCTACCTACCGACACATGCGTGTCCTATCTTTGAAAAAAGGGATAATTTTAATTATTTTTTATAGATTTTTATTATTCAATTATATTGAGCACCGATCGGTTGTCATGCATTTTATATTAGCAGTGAAAGAGTTAAATAGAGTTTTTTAATAACTCTCCAAAGCTGTTATACTCGCCTAAAAAAAACTTTCATTTTAACATGATGAATACATTTGTCAATTTTCATGTACACCGGAGGCTTATTTAAGGAGTTATTCTTAAATAAATAATACAATTTGTTTTAATATGATTAACGAATATCCTTATTTCTGTTTTAATCGAGATTTCAGGTAAGGGGTTATCTTTAACAAAGGGAAATAATTTACAACTTTGTTTCGTGAGCAAAGTATTAAGCAAAGGGGTAAAGTATCTAACGCCATTAAATATACATTTACCAAAGCTGACGAAAATTGGTTAGCATATTTCGAACTGAAAATGTTTGCCGATTTTCACCATGACCGGTTCACAAGCTCGTGCATCTACCATATACTCGTATGTTGGTGTACATATCCACACAGGTCAGCAAGCACACTGAATCTAAAATATGGTTAGTACATAAAACCAAGCAGACAAATAATTGAACCCAGCACTAAGGTATAAAAGTTTCCAGTTTTAAGAAGTTAGTGTGTATGGACAGATACCACACTGGCCATGCCCATTGCATGGTCAGGTGATGTTACGCTACTTTGTGTGGGCTTGTATGTAGCAAAAATGATTTGAGATAGAGTAGTGGTTTAAAACATATTTTATAGTGGAACTTTATAGTAAAACTTTTGAAACCTAGACAAATTTTACTAATTATAAATAAAACAAGTAATTAACAACCCAAAATATGTGTAATTACTGAAAATATAAACAGATTCATAATGGAAAAATAAATAATATTATTCAAGCTGTTATCAATCTGAAGATAACACTTCTTTTATTTCAATATTTTTTCAACATTTGGTTCGATTCCAGACTGCTGCATTCTAATACCAGGAGTTTTTAAAAAAGATATTGCGGTATAGTAACTAAAAATTGCCTTATCTTTGCCGCGTCCAGTGAATATAACATTGCTTCTTTCTTCGAAGAACTTTTCCACTTTTATATCGATTGTTAAATTTTAATCAGTTGAAGTTTTAATCTGTCGAGCATTAAATTATAACTTTTTGAAATTTCTTTTAATATATTGACTCATATAATTACATTAATGACTTTAATGTGATGGTACAAATCATTCTTATGTGGGTGAATTGCCTGGGGTTCCGTAATACAAAAATGTAATTTTTAATGAACCCCAAATTTGTATCGGCGGAACACTTGGGCACCGCGCGAAACACAAATTAAAAACACATTTTTAACAGTATTGGTTAAAAGTAGAATTTAAGTATGAAATACCTTTTTAACAGGATTGGTCCTATGCTTTTTTTTCAATTTTAAATAAACAAAAAAATAAAAAGCTGGGCCCTTTTTGTATCAATTTATGCCAAGGGGAATTTGTATCAATTTATGAGAATTTTGGTATCAATTTATGCCAAGGATAAATTTATACCTAGTTGGTACAATTTATGTCTAGGATCAATTAATGCCTAGTTGGTATAATGTATGTCTACCAACAAGACCACGAGGGTTACCAAGTAGTAGAATATTTATGTTCCACCAAACGTTTCGAGTTCGATTCCCGATAGTGACAGTATAATATAATACAGGTAAATTTACGAAATGTATTACGGAATCAAATAAATGTAGAAATGCGTGTACTGAGAATAATACATGGGATTGACAAGATTGACAAGATGACAAGATTGACAAGGTATGCCAGAATACGGAATCAAATGATTAGGGAGAAATGTGAACTTAAGATTGATATATCAAGATTAAATATAAAACTTTGAGATGGTTAGGACATGTAAAACTAATGAATAAAGAAAGATAAACAAAAGAAAATATAAAGTTCAAATGTGAGGGGAAGGCGGGGTAGAGAAAGTCCAAGGAGAGTAAAGGTTGAATCAAGTGAACGATATTTTCAAAAAACGAAATGTAAAAATTCAGATAAATCGTATGAGAAAGTGTATGCATGTAGAGGAGGCGAAGACGTGTGTCGCGATAAGAAAGCCTAGAACACTATCCTCCCTGCCCACCTCTAACGTCCTGATGGTATACATGTATGTAGGTTTTTCGTAACTGTTAATATTTTGAGCCAGATAAGATATGTTATGTTACATGTTTTTTCCACTAACATATGCAGTTTTTTTTCAAATAGTTTTACATTATTTGGCATGTTGCACTCGTAAAAAAAGAAACCGTGGAAAATGCAAAGACATATGTTACGTAGCAAAAGAGATGGCATGAAGTTGCTTTTTCGAAATATTAGATATACTTTGCATCAAGGATTTCAATATTATAACATAGGAGATGGCATGAAGCTGCCTTTTCAAAATATAGGATATACTTTTCATCAAGGATTTTAATGTCGAACTATATGAGATGACATGAAGCTGCTCTTTCAAAATATACAATAGGATATACTTTGCGTCAAGGATTTCAATGTTGCTGCATAGGAGATGACACGAAGTTTCTCTTTCAAAATGCAAGATATACTACGCATGAAGGATTTCAACACTGACTAACATAACATACTATACTATATGTGGATTGTGTGTTAGATATTCTTCGCACTTCACTGTGACCTTGGACGCAAACCACCACAAAGAAAAGTTTTTTAAATGAAGTACAACTAAATAATTTTTGAGAATTTTATGTGTTGAAAAAGTCTGTAAAAATAAAATACTGAATATGGACAGAATTTCAGACGGCATTGATCTGTGTTAAACATTATTGAAATCTCGGTTTTAATCTCACTTCAGATCTTATTCCAAGTTGGAAAACAAAATACTATTTAGGTGATGAAACAATGCAATGTAAAAATAAATATTTTTAAATGATAAATATGACATATCCCCGAAAATTTTATAAAAAAATACTCCATGAAAGTAAAACTCCAACATTCTGAACAAAAATTCAGCGCGTTAATCGCGCGACCAAACACCTATTTATTATTCATTTTTCAGCCACCAAAGCAAAGGACTAAAATAAGGTAAGCAAGCAATGTTTGTAGTGTTGGTTCGTTTAACTTTTTTGTCGTTTTATAGACCTAACGTTATTGCCTACTTATAAAGTTATATGTAAACATACTTTATTATGAACAGGCTAGCGAAAACTGGATATACTTTGCTATAGGGAGGGGGTCTGGCCCCTGATCCGACATATTCAGAGTAGCAGGCGCTGGTTGCGTATGGTGAGATTGGGTCTGAAGACTAGTGGATCAATTTAGAAATTAAGTTTAATATAAGATTGAAAATAAAAATTTTATACGATTTATGAAGAGTTTATTTATTACGATCTAATGGGTATATTATTGCTTTATACATTTTTAGCTATTTTTTAATTAAAATTTTCGAAAATACTGCTTTTAATGTTTTACTCGGTCGAGTTTTCTGTATGGATAAATACTCGTATGTGCAAAAATAAGCTACCATTCAAAGTTACATGCTCGACAATTCGGTCTTCTAACTACCGTATCCATTCCAAAAAAATTGAAAAGTTCAGAATACATTTCTGAGACATTCATTTTTGTCTAGGCTTTCCATCTGACATGTTTGACTACGATGTCTTATTGGATAACATCCGCCCCCTTCAACTCAGTGAAATAAGGATTATATACAATTTTACGATTATTTATAAGGTTATTCACAATATGGTTGATATCCCTTATTATACCTGATGACTATGGTTGATATACCTTTTAAAATTCATATGTATCAATATAAATTTGTTAATGACAGTCGCGTGTTGTAATTCATTAATCATTAGAATGTAACATTAGGTGAATCGTGTCTGGTTTGGTGGATATATTTAATGAAGATATTGTGAACTTCGGGAGTATCCTTCTCCGACATACTCGTATCTTCAATCTTAGGCGTTGACTGAAGAATCCATTTAAATTTTGTCTTAATTGTTTTTATTCGTAATTTAATTAAGTTTGTATTTTCGTTTATATACTCGTATATTTGATTGGTGTATATTTTTCTTCTTTTCAGAGTTGTTGTACAATATTTTGATTATTTCATGCGCCGTATTGTTTTAAATAAATGTATAGGGTGAGACGAGTTATTGTGTGAGAGGCAGGGTGCCTGAGGCTTTTGGTGGTAGGGGTAGAATATATTTGAATCAGCTATGCACCCCGAAGACAGACAAATATTTAAAGCCCTGAAAATAAAACAATGGTATTTAGCTAATAAACAATGCTTACCATTTGCTTTGAAAAAACGTTCTCCTCCATCAGCGTGAAGTGAAGCGTAAAAAGTCCGAGCCCCACGACATACACTAGGGTCCACCCGATCCGGATCTCCCACCTGGTATCTGGAAACATATTACTCGTATGTATTATTTATTTATGATATATGCGACAAGAGTCTCCCGTTTTGGCGTTCGCTGGCTCATTAAAAATAATTTATCGAGGTTGAGGTATATTTATAGTATACTACCGAATAATAGGTGAAAAAGTAGCACAGCGTGGGGTTCGAACTGCCGACGTTCTACACGAGAGTTTAGCCCATTACGGCATGCATATGCACCTTATACAAGTAAATACTAAATGGAAAACTTTTCCAATCAACCTGACAACAGGCGAAGAAGTTTATTGTTTTGGATTTTGTCCTAGAAAGGAATGCTTTAGTACGAGTAAAGCAGCCATCAGTGAGTTCTGACAATTTTTTATAGTTTTCACTACCTGATTTTATTCTTGTTCTGACTGTACGAGTATCAAAATGATTTTTTTTGTTAAGTCGAGAATTCATGGGTCTTATTCATGTTAAGTTTATAGTAACATATTTACTAGACACATAAATAATATACTCGTATTAGAAGCATTATCGGACGAGAAACAGAAGCTCTTAAAAATTTCCTCCAAGTTTTCTAAACTAGCCCTATTGGACTTATTTATTTATTTAACACTTTTATTGCAATACAATCTGGCGGGCTTATTACCAGGCGGCAATCTCTTCCAACCAACCAGACAAAAGTAAATGAAGCAAATTACGTGGTCGCATAAATCATTCAAATGACTATCCATCCCCACGAAATCCATAAATATATACGTGAGAACATGCCCACGAATTGATGATATCTCACTTTATATGAAAAACAATCACCCGAACATTATTTTTCATATAAAGTGAGATATCATCAATCAAAAGGAAAGGAAGGGATGGTGGAGAGGAAAAGAAAAATCAGGAATGAAACACGTTATTTTACTGACTAGAAATTAAGAGTTTTTTCAGTCGCTTTTTAAAGCATGCCAAGGACGGAGCGAGTCTTATATTGGTTTGTAACTGATTCCAGAGTCTCACTGCATGGGCAGTAAAGGACGACGTAAAGAAAGAGGAGCGGTGAACTGAAAAGGCCAATAAACAATCTATGTTTGAGCGTAGCGCTAATCCATGATTGGAAAGAAGCTGAAAAATTTCGGCGAGATAAGAGGGGCGGCGGGACAGTTAAGGATACTATACAGACGAGACAGTATGTGAATTTGGCGTCTATTTCTAACATTTAACCAGTTCAATGCCTTCTGGTCTGAAGTTATATGATCGTACTTTCGTAGGTTGAAAATGAATCTTAGACACACATTTTGAAGACGCTGTAATTTGTCCAGCTGTTCCTCTGTAACATCCAAGTAACATACGTCCGCATAGTCCAGAATCGGAAAGAGCAGAGATTGTACGAGTAAAATTTTGGTTTTAGTTGGTAGGAATCTTTGCAACACTTTAAGGGAATGAAGGCTGAAGAAGATCCTTCGGCTTACCTCATTTATTTGATCTCGCCACGAGAGAGTGTTATCTATTAGCACTCCTAGGTTTTTAACAGTTTTATGTAATGGTATGATAGAGCCATCAATTAATATTTGAGGAAGTAAATCAGTGTTGAATTTACCGAGAAGCTGAGGGCTTTCAATGAGGATCGCTTGAGACTTCTTAGGATTTATGAGTAAGCCATGCTCGCCAGTCCACTCCGAGATCGATTGAAGGTCCGCATTTAAATTGTTCAAAGCCGCGTGAAAGAAATTTGGATCAAAATGAATATATATCTGCAGATCATCCGCATTCAGATGATAAGAACATTTAAGAGACGATGTTATTGGGTTGATGAATATAGAAAAAAGGAGTGGAGAGAGAATTCCACCTTGGGGAACGCCTACAGAGAGATCAGTCCATTCAGATATACGCTCTTAGTATTGACAGGATTGTTGTCTTCCCTTTAAATAGCTCGAAAACCAGACTATGACCGATTCAGAGAATCGTAATGAACGCATTCGAACCATAAGCAGATCAAAGTCTACAGTATTGAATGCATTGCTGAAATCCAGTAGACATAACAATGTCAGCCGCTTAAAGCTCATTCCACGTCTCACATCATCCGTGATCTTGACCAGTGCGGTGGTAGTGGTACTATGTCCCGGACGAAATCCTGACTGCTATGGATTAAACAATTCAAATTGATTAAGGTGGGAGTCAATTTGTATATGAACAAATTTTTCAATAACCTATGGACTTACTATCCAGCGTCATTATAATATTCTTGTCTGTCTAAACATCAGAGTGACATATTGGTTTTTCAATCTTTTTTTCTCCTGAATTTGTTTAGTGGTGACTAGGAATTGCACTTTATAAATAAATAAAAATTTGTACAATAATAAAATGCCGCGCTCGTGAGGTGGACTTTTATTACAAATTATCGCTATTTTAATAATTTTCATTCATCATAATTACTATACTATCAGAATCACGCCAGGTTTGAAGTGGATACTTGTTCTCTCTGTCTTCAAATAAACAGAGAGAAGATATCCACACTTCATTTTATCCTGACACATATTTTCCATGCCCATAAAAGTTTTCACTCTTTCAGAATTTCAAAATTTTGTCATACCAAGCCTTCCCATTATTAGGTGAACATTTCACCATTCATTATTTTTACGTGGCCTCCTTTCTTCATCTAAGCACTGCATTTCCTTTCAATTCGCATTCTTCCCTATTGTCTTCATTCCTTATTTTGTAATATCCTCAGTGAGATACAGGCAAAATCCTAGTTTACTGGGGATACGACAAATGAAAGGCAACAAACCCAGATCCATTAAAATTGTATGTCCAAATCAAATTACTTGTTGTTTTTTTCGCAAATTGTGTATATTTCTTGTCATGTGTAATAATAATAAACAAATAAATAATACATTATTTTTTCACATATTCTACGAAATGCTCTTATTTCTACCTATTTGTTTTGTTAACATAATTTTGGTACCACGTCTAAATTCCACTTGCATATACTAATACTGCAACACATCTTACTTTGCTTCTTTTAAAATGCTCATGTCGATGAGTACATGTCTTTGCTAATTCATTCGATTACCTGCTAGTACTCTTCATTTAATATTGTACATTTTAAATGCTCATGTCGATGAGCACATGTCTTTGTTAATTTATTCGATTACCTGCTAGTTCTCTTCATTAAATATTGTACATTTTAAATGCTCATGTCGATGAGCACATGTCTTTGCTAATTTATTCGATTACCTGCTAGTTCTCTTCATTTAATATTGTACATTTTAAATGCTCATGTCGATGAGCACATGTCTTTGCTAATTTATTCGATTACCCGCTAGTTCTCTTCATTGCATGTTGTATATTTTAAATGCTCATGTCGATGAGCACTTGTCTTTGCTAATTTATTCGATTACCCGCTAGTTCTCTTCATTGCATGTTGTATATTTTAAATGCTCATGTCGATGAGCACATGTCTTTGCTAATTTATTCGATTACCTGCTAGTTCTCTTCATTTAATATTGTACATTTTAAATGCTCATGTCGATGAGCACATGTCTTTGCTAATTTATTCGATTACCCGCTAGTTCTCTTCATTGCATGTTGTATATTTTAAATGCTCATGTCGATGAGCACTTGTCTTTGCTAATTTATTCGATTACCCGCTAGTTCTCTTCATTGCATGTTGTATATTTTAAATGCTCATGTCGATGAGCACATGTCTTTGCTAATTAATTCGATTGCCTGATAGTTCTCTTCATTTAATATTGTACATTTTAAATGAACATTTCAAAATGTAACATTAACATACTTATTCGAATAATAAATAAACCCCAACAAATAGATGAGAAAAGGAAAGGGGAATTGGAAATTCAGAATATAATTTGTCATATTTGTTTCAACACTTCTCTTATACAATACAACAATTAGTTTCAGAGCGTTGACGTCATTCGCTGTTAAGGATATTAAGTAAAATTAAGGGCGGTGAACTGAAAATGTCAATAGGTAATCTCTACTTGAGTACAGTAAGTCCGTGATCGGAAAGACATATAAAGGTGTTATATATATAATAATGACAATATGCGAAATTTGAACCAGTTTCTCACATTCAAACAATTTTGTTGTATTACGCTTACGTTCTATACAGTACAAACTGGTGGATTTATTGCCATTTAGCTATATTTTCTAATCAACCAGAAATATGTTACATACGCCGTAAACGAAAAACCGACTGAAATAATAAAAAAAAATGTGGATAAAAATGTGTCATCAAAGCACGATACTAATTAAAAAATGCAAAGGGTTGATGCCACCCCTTGAATTGGCCGTGTGTGCTGCAAACACTACACAAATGAAACGACACCTCTGCCGATGAACTATCTCCGGGGAGTTGAGGGATGGAATTTTTAATATAAAACAGCTTATGACAAATTCACGGAGATACCCCTGGGGCAAACGTTTCCTTTCTATTTTGCTCATCACACTTTAAACATTGTATAGTTTTTTAATTAAATAATAATAAACCTTCGCGACACGATTCGATTTGTGTTATAACGTTTAGAAATATTAATTATTCATCTTTCTAGATCGATAAAGTGAAATGAGGAATGAAAATATATGATAACCGAAAGCTCGGAAAAACATATTAAATCACGGAAAGGAGAAGTTATTAGTTTTAAGCATATTAATTATGATTTTAGTATATTATTAGCTGATAGCTGGTCTAAAGAATTATATAATTGGCTATTTCAAGACGTCATAAGAATTTCAAAACGCGATCTCTGCTTGAATTTAGCACAAGTTTGTGAAAGTTTTCGACGAAATACGAGGGGGTGAAGGGACAGTTAAGGATGTTAAAAATAATTTTCTTAAGTCCAACCAGTTAAGTAGTGTATGGTAAGTATTGTTTTGTACTGTTCTATTGGTGAGGTGTATGGCTACGTGGTTACGCACGGGACTTCAGTGCGGAAGGTTGTCGATTCGACCCCACGATTTGCTACTACCCTCGAATAACACATACATATTTTCCGCCTAGTAATCGGGGCTAGGTTCAAATTTTTCGTTTAAAGTAAATTATGATCGAGTTTTTCTGCTTTCTGTCGTTTATTTTTAACGAGTTACAATAAAAATTATGTACGTGTTGATAATGCTCATATGTTTTTTTGATTCTTCATACATCCATACCATCACGCCATTTCCTTATCGAGATAAGCGGAGAGGCCAGAGCGCCAGACTTTCCCATCTCGAAACACGTCGTTACCCTCTTCAATACCCATACTTCTACGATTTCTCTAACTTTCTACATTTCCTTTTTTCAGAATATCATTTACTTATTCCAACCATACTTTACTTGGTTTTCCTCTCAAATGTTCCTTCCCTCACGTTTGCACTGCATATCTGTTTTCTTAGTCTTTCTTCATTTATTTGTTCCACATGCTCAAACCATCCCAATGTGTTCTTCTTCATCTTATTTAACACATCAGCCAAAAGTTCACATTAGTCCCTTACCAATGCAATCCGTATTCTATCGTACATTGTCACTCCATGTATTCTTCTCAATGCACGCATTTCTACAGCATGTATTCGGCTCCTCTCAGTCTTTTTTCACGGTTACGTTTCACTCATATAAATCAAAGTTGGCACCAAAATACTATTGTGGACTATCCATCTTGGAGGATTTTGATACTGTTAGGTTCGAGTATAAACGTTTTAGTGTCCTATTGACTTTGTTTTTATTGCTGCACGCCGTTCGATATCCTTCTTAACTCTTCCATCATCTGAGAAAATTAACTTTCTCAATTTTTTATTTTCCATCCATATATCGCATTTACTTTTCCTTTCATAACATTCATTCTTAGCTCTTTTTCTTGCATCTCTTATACAATTTACTTATCAAACTCTGCAATTCGTATTCACTCTCCATGTCATTTGCATACAGTAATTCGCATACGTTACCATTCGACATTTGAATGCCACCAATTGACCTCTGTAATTCCTTTGTGACATAACGCATCCTTGTTTTACCCCTTCCGAAATATTAAACCAATCATTCAAGGTACCATTCACTCTAGTACATGTTCTACTTTCGGCACATAATGATGCAATACCACTTCTTAGTTACATTCAACACAATATTTAATTATATTTTCTATAACTAGTCTCTTACCACGCGGTCATATTTTTTCCAAGTCGACAAATGCACAAAATCTTTTATATTTTTGTCGTACATTTTTTTCACAAGCATACACAAGCAAAGAGAAAATCTGATCCATGCACCTTTTTCTTCTTAAAACGGCATGTCAAAGCCGTCACGCACGCAAAGTTCTCTTTCTATCAGATTTTTTGCGTACAGCTTATTTTTTCCGCACAGATATCGATTGGCCCCCACGATCCCCTATTTGACCGCCCCCGATTATTTCTAATCGAGTTACTTGAAGGGAAAGGTGTACACCAACACAATCCCGATGCTTAAGGACAACATTTGAAAAAAAAAGATGAAATAACACCAGAAGTCTGCGAGAATGTTATGAAAAACGTGCTTGAAAGAGCTCGCGTTTGCGCCACGGCCAGAGGCGACCACTTAACCGACATTATATTTCATACATAATAATAAAGATCATATAATCAATCAATTAAATATAAATTATAAAATTGTGTTTCATTTAAAAGTTATTAAAAAAAAAGCATCGGCCAGGTACATAAAACACACCCTGTATTAATCGGCAAACAATATGCAGTTATTCAAAACATGACGAATGCAGGACCAAAAACATAATTGTAGCAAAAATATGATTTCAATCCATTTTAAATGGTGTTATATTACAAAATTGTTGAATATAATACAATCTGTAGGGCTTACTGCTATACTGAAATCACTTCCAACCAAAAAATATATGAAATGGGTCTTAAGTGGAAACCAGATCGGATTTTTTTAATAAGAGTTTCAACGGGAATCGATACCCCGACCCCCGGGTTGGTAGATAGGCGTCTAATCAACGCATTACAATATTGAATATAAAGTTGATTTACTGTTTATATAAAAATAATAAATATATAAAAAGTTTTATATTACAAATATGTCAAAAATAGTGCAGATTACACAAAATTGAGTGGATGAATTATATTTTAATTTATTTCGACTATATTTTAGATGATTATTTGATCCTTGTATTGAATACGGCCTCGGGCCTTTTGAGTCATGTCCTATTAATGCTTGTGTTATATGCATTGTAGGTAGTACGCACGTACAAACTCCTTTTTGGTATTTTTTGCGTACAAGTAATGTTTACTGATTGTACTTTTTGAATCACGTGGTTTTGTTTTATCGTATTATTGAATTTAATTGTTTTAACTATTTTTAATGATAGAAATCGACCACACATTGCATAAAAATAAATGAATTTATCACCTAAAAGAACAAAGGTAATATCTCTTTAGAGTTCGAGAAGAAATGTTGCTTGGCAAAGAAATGTGAAATGTTTTCTTTAAATCAATGAGCACGTATTTTCCTGCTTTGGTAAACCTAATGAATTTCCATAAAATAATAAAGCACGTTTTTTTCATTTTTAATTAAATTTTATATTCATTGATTTCACATAGAAAAGAAAACAAACCACTTAAGAAACGATAATAAAAATAAGTCAAAACATTTGGAATCGGTTCAAATTTATTCTATTTAATTATTAAAAATAGGACTGATACAAAATGTAGAAGATTTGGAGAGTATGTGAGATGAAAATTGTATAGATGCGACAAGTGAGGTGCTTTGAGGGCTGAGAGAGGAGAGACTGAGTTGATGGATAAAATAGAAGTATTCAGCATTCTTAATAATCATATAACATATATTTTATAATAATGGCGCTCAAATTGAATGCATAACATTTCTTAGAGAGCAAAACCAATAAAAACCTGCTTTTTTGTCATTTTTTTCATTATTATAAAAATGTTCTTATTATTTTATAGTATTTTCTCAGATAATGGAAGAGTAACGAGAGATTTAGAAAGACAATGAGCGATAGGAAACAAATTCAACGGGGCATTAAAACACATATACTTGAACCCTATCAAAATCTTAGGTAAAAAGATAAAGCATAGTCCAAAACAGTATTCTAGTACCAACTTTGATATATAGTTGTGAACTGTGGACGTTGAAAAATACTAAAAGGAACCGAATAAAATGTGTGAAAATACGTGCACTTTTTAAGAAAGCATGAGATAGTTTGGATATGTAGAACTAATGAATGAAGAAAAATTGGAATGCAGAAAAACTATCCTTTAACACCACTAGATCGTTAAGCCAATTGGCCTGAAGATGAACAAATGTAAAGTTGGATGGAGCTCCATTCAGAAATTATTTACTCGATTATCATCGCATACTACACAACGTGATCTACGGATTGATAAATATGGCCGCATAAATACAACAGGACGCGGACGATGGGAAAACATTGAAGCTAAAAAGTTGGCCTTAAAGCTTTCATAGCCAGATAAAAATTGGGTAGTCCAATAGCTTGGGTACACCCACGAGGAGTAGAGGTGCACTCTGATATGAGGAAAAAAATAAATATCTGTCTTCCCACAGATGATGACGACCATCGATGTTGCCAAGTTGACAACTAGACCTCTAGGCAGGCTTTAAGCATCGCGGAAGGGTTATCCCTAGCAAGGGATGAGCATGGACGTCACCTTATCTCGCGGGTGATTGTCACCTTTCCTTGCCTTCATGGTGCGACGCTGGACCTCCAGATCCAACGGAGCTTAAGATCAAGAGTGTTTCCGCCGAGCGTGTCTTATAAACCTTGACGATATACAATATCGCCGACCGTCGGTAAACACTCTTTTCGTAACTAAAAACCAATTTCAATTTGAATATCCACAAAAAACTGCATTTTAATAGAATTTGTCGTACAGAACGGTGTGCTCCATATGGGATTCACAAAACGTACAACAGTCAGAAACGTCTTCCTCGTACTCAGCAGAGATGATTTGATGTGTGAGATCCTTCCTAGGCCACGGTCGATCGTTTTTCCGAGAATGGTTATTTTTTGCATGACATGAATATTTGTTCCTGTTGGAGTGCACGTGAAAGCGATCCCTCCAATAGTACGCCGAAGACAGGAAACATTAATCATTTTGTATAAAATTTCCTGGTAACGAGAAAGTGCAAAATTGAACTAAGAAAGTGAAAGCTACTCGTATATGCAGGGCTGCCGATTCATGTGTATTCTACGCAGATGACCAATTCTAGGAATAACCTCATATTATATATCCATCACTCACGAAAAATAATTTTATGAACATATACGACCCAGCGGACTTATTGCCATGCGAAAATCACTTTCAGATAACCAGAAATATATTAAAGAAGTCTTTAGTAAAAACCAGACTGGAATTCTTTTTAATAAAAATGGGCACCATTGGTAATCGAATCCGCTACCTAAACTAGGTCACGGAGGTCGTTAATTTTGGTTATGTTTTTTTTAAGCCATGGGTCAGCAAACAGCCCATCGTGTCATATTTTGCAGTTGATAACGAATTTAAAATGTACTTAAAACACTATTATACTAGAATCAGCAGTTATGGATCATTATAAAAAAATACTTCAATTGCAAACGTATGGAGTAAAATATAGTATTAGGTGTTAACATAAGTTGTGTCCGTTTTTTTTCCAAATTTGAAAATGAGCACCAAAAATAAAACAAAATGGCAAATGTTATACGTCATTCGAAAGAAAATTTTCTGCTCTACAAGAAATTGTTTGCTTTTACGTTACATATATTATTTAATTTGATTACAAGCCTTCAAAATGGAATGTCAAGTAGACGAAAGTGAGCATTTTTGACACATCTTTCTGTTTGCGTTCAATCGAGGGAATAAAGCTGCCAAAGCTACTCGCGATATTTGCGAAGTGTACGGTGAAGATGCTATGAATGAAAGGACAGCTCGTCGATGGTTTTTGCGTTTCAAATACGGTAATTTCGACCTGAAAGACATGGAGCGTTCCGAACGACCAGCGGACTTCGATGAAGACCGCTTAAACCATATTATTCATGAAGATCCCCTTCAAACCACCGTAGAATTGACTGAGCAGATGAATTGTAGTCACATGACTGTATACCGCCATCTTAAATCAATGGGAAAAGTCCAGAAGTTCGGCGCTTGGGTTCCACATGGTTTGAGTGAAAACAACAAAAGTCAACGTTCGACAATTTCTGCTGGTTTCCTCGCGCGTCATCGAGCTACGCATGGCAACAAGCAAAGGTTTCTTTACCGCATCATTACTGGTGATGAAAAATGGTGCCTTTATGTGAATATGAAGAAACGGAAAGAATGGGTGAGTTATGGTCATCAAGCAACGCCCAGAGCGGAACAAGGTTTGCATCCGCGCAAGACGATGATTTGCATCTGGTGGGATTGGCAAGGCGTCATCTACTACGAGATACTTGAACGCAACCAGACAGTCAACGCGGAGCTATACATTCAGCAAATTCAGCGGCTCAACACTGCAATTCAACAAAAAAAGGCCGGGTCGGCAATATGGCGTTATTCTGCAATACTATAACGCCCGCCCTCATATCGCCAACATTACGAAAAATGCCATTCAAACGCTTGGTTGGGAATTCCTGCCGCACCCTCCATATTCTCTAGCCGTCGGTTGCCACCTTTTCCGGTCGCTTTCGAACAATTTGCGCGGCGTTTCCTTCAATAATCACGTCGAATTGCGGACATGGTTGGACGAATTCCTCGAGTCAAGACCGGATGGTTTTTATCGCACAGGCATTGAAAAACTTCTAGAACATTAGCAAAAAGTTGTAAATAATGAAGGAGAATACACTACTGACTAATTTATTGTAAAATAATGAAGGAGAATACATTATTGACTAATTTGATGTAATTTTTTTGTTGTGTCCTCTTGTTCTCTTCATTTGGAAAAAAACGGACACAACTTTTGTTAACACCCAATCAAAATAATTATTTTAATATAAAATGGTTTTGTAACTTTTAATAAGAATGTTATATTTAATAATCACATACCTAACTGTTTTTTTCAACATATTTAAATGTGCATGAAATAAAGCATTTTTTTTAGTAAATAATTAATAATTGATTCTCGTTTATGAAAAAAAATACATGCATAGTTCATGACTTTCATCGATTGATTCCATCCCTTTCTTGATAGAACGAACTCAGTATCCGGTTTCAAATATTGACATCGGTTGCAGATACATAATATTAGATTGGAGTTTGTCATAAATTGTTAGGGTTTCAAAGTTGTATGCATATCCAGTAAGAGAAAATCTAATTGTTCTTAGTTTGTTTACATATTTTGATACTGCTGGTAATGGACAATAGTGCAGTAGAACAATAGAAGATCACGCTTTTTAAAATCGAAGGCCAATAATAACATGTTTCTAATCAGACAATGTCTGTGGATTCTCCTCGACAACCCTCTAGAGGAAGACCAAAGAAGTCCTGGATGACTCAATGCTCCAAAATCCTGCAGAGAAATGGCCTAGATGAAAGCGACACCCAGAACCGAAGAATATACAGCCTGAGAACGAGAAGAGCCGACCCCAACAGCCTGCCTACCTAGGCAATGAGTTGGGACAGTGCCAGGAAGAAGAGTAATAACATGTTTCAAGGTTTGATTTTGTTTCGTAGGTAAGCATTTCGGACCTTTAGAGTCAATTAATTTCATACATTTTGAATGTCATTAACAGCGGTTATCTGAACTGAAAAACATATTTTAAACTTCAAAGTGATTCTTTGAAATATAATTATGTCTAGTTCACGGGAAAAATATAACATAAGAATTTTTTCAATGTGAGAATGATCTAGCAGTATTGAAATATAAAAATAAACCAAAAACCATTACACAAAGAGAAAATCTTGTAAATACAATAATAAAAACCCACATTTATTACACAAATGTATTATGACAGATTTCAAACCGTTGTGCGTATGAAACTGACAGAGGAACCCTTATAATGCTAATCTATAACTTTTACTATGTACCAAAATAAGATTCATTTTGATATTAAATTCCGTAACGATTCAAGTCGAATAAAACCTTTTCCAATTTTAGGGAGAGAACAAAAAGATACGAAAATCTCAAGTACATTTTTCTTGGCATTTCAGAAATTTATCGATTAGAGACGCTGAACGTCCAAACCGACTCACGCATAATAATACTCACTGTATAGTTCACCAAGGGATAGAGGTAAGTTCTAGCTTGCCTAAAAGTGGGAGTAAATCTATGGAGAAGACAAGTTTTTATTTTCTTCTTTAAAATGGAAAAATTTGTTCGATAGTCACGTTTTCAAGCAGAGCGCTTTTCATATTTTTAGCTTTAAAACATCGCTGTCAGTATTAATTTTTTGTATACACCAACTGGAAAAAAATGTTCTATATCCAAGTAATTCATGGCTAGATATTTGTCTCCCAACCCAGTGTATGCGGGTTCAATTCCTGTTGAAAAGCAATTTAAAAAAAGAGTTGCAACGTAATATTAGGTCCTTACATATGAAATTCGCGTTTTGTTTGGGAGGAACATAAAGTTGATTTTTTTTTAATATAATATATTTATTTAATCAAAGTATGTACCATTGCTATCTATGCACTTTTGCCATCTCATAGGTAGTTCATCGATCCCTTTACTAAAAAAACCATTCGGACGGGAATCAATAAAATCTTTGAAGTCGGTTTGGACTGCCCCATCGGAGTTGAATTTTTTCCCTTGCAAGAAGTTATCCAAATTTCGAAAAAAATAGTAATCTGTTGGGGCAAAGTCCGGAGAGTACGGTGGATGTCTTAGACATTCCAATTGAAGCTCTTCTAATTTGGTAGCCGTCTGTTGTGCAGTGTGTGGTCTAGCGTTATCATGAAGCAGCATTGGCCTAGAGCGATTAACCAGCCTCGGTTGTTTAGCAGCTAGCTTTTCCATCATGGTTTGCAGTTGCTGACAAAAGACATCTGCCGTAATCGTCTGGCCAGATTTAAGAAAGCTGTAGTGAACGACACCAGCACTAGTCCACCAAACGCTCACATGTAACTTTTTTGGAGTCAATTTTCGCTTGGGGCATGGTTTGGCTGGTTCGGCAGGGTTCAGCCATTGCGATGAGCGCTTCCGATTATCATACAGGATCCACTTTTCATCACAGGTAATGATTCGATTCAAAATCCCTTCATTATTGTGCCGGTTGAGTAATGCAACGCAGCAGTCAACGCGCGTTTGTTGATTTGCTTCACTCAATTCGTGAGGTACCCACCTTTCAAGCTTTTTCACCTTCCCAATTTGCTTCAAGTGGATTAAAACAGTTTTATCACTAACACCGCAGCCTGCAGCTAACTCGGACGTGGTTTGCGATGGATCCGCTTCCACAATAGCCTTCAATTCTTCATTATCAACTTTGGTCTCCGGGCTTGTTCTGCAGGTCGAAATTTCCAGAACGAAAACGTTGGAACCAAAAACGCACTGTGTTTTCTTTTGCGGCACCGTCGCCATACACATCATTAATCCTTCGAGCCGTTTCTGCAGCACTGGTGCCACGGTGGAACTCGTACTCGTAAATAACGCGATATTTCAAGTTTTCCATTTTGTAAACTGAGTGACGCAAAGAAAAAAAACAATTGAGGAAAAAACAAATGAATTATAATTTTCGAAACACAAATACTTGAGTAAATAGCTGTATAAATTTGAATTTGTAATTCTTAACCAAAGAGAAGATATTTGAGATCAAAGTTGCCAGTACGGCAAAACGCCAATTTCATATGTAAGGACCTAATATTAAACCCATCAGGTTGTACTGTATACAACGGGAGTGTACTATTTTTCAAGATATTAATAACTCAGTGGTATTGAATAGGGGTTCGTAAACTTTCTTTAATTGTACCACCAATTAAAATTTACAAAAAGTGGCTCACCATCAGTACCTTTCTCGGCCCCCTCCTCTGCCACCTGCTCATTCATAAGCAATTTTACATAATACACAATTTGCATTTACCTACTCACTGTGTAGTTAACATACCTTAAAAAGTTTATGTGTACAACAAAAGTATTGACTACATTTAAGAAATAATACCTCCTATAGGCTCAACACACGTTATTTGCATAATTTAAGGAGGAAATCTAAAAAAACTTATACAGGCCAAATGCAATGCATTTTATTATTTTAACTGGGTAACTCTATGTTAACTTTCGAACCAATATTTTAACGCTTGTTTGCTTGCGTACCGCTAGACTGGGACGACCGTTGGTATAAAAGGCATTTTAAAACGTTGAAAAGGTTTCATTAATGAAGCTTGCACGTAAAACAAGCGTAAAATATAAGCATTCTTTATGGGTTAAGGCCATCAACATGATATGCATGGATGTAACCCAAAATTTCGAATTGACAAGTAGCTGCTCTTATCTGAACTAGGGAAGGTCGGGAAAAGAAACTTATATTTACTATCATGCTGTTTGGTACCATGGCTGTGTTACGGTAGCACATGAGCATTACTTGTGGAGAAGCGCTATAGCCTGGTTCAAGCTGTTGCACTTCTTGAAACGGCGGGACGTGACTGAGAACAAAAGGAGGGCCGAAAAAGAAAAGTGCGTTTACCATTGAATATTTTCCTGGAAGATTGTATCACACTGTGGAAGGGTATGCGAATATTGTAATGGTTGTAAGTAACCTTATAGTACTCGTTAATAGGACAGACTGACGGTCACATGTTAATCATCTGCAAAGGATTGTCAAAGTAAGATTAAATAGAATATTTCACCGTTTTCTGCCAACTCTTCTTTAACTCTTGGATTTTTCATTTGAGTTTGTTTATACACATCGTATGCTATTTTATTGATATTACGAGCATGTATTTATTTAACCACTCTATTATACAATTTGACAGCTTTATTCGAAAAGGGTCATCTCTTCCAGCCTACCTGAAAATTGTTTAATAATTTTTTTCCCAGTAACATATTAACGTGAGAGATTTACCTATATACAAAGAAAATAAAATGATGAAATACACAACTGTAAGGTGAAACGGAGACCAGAATCATTTTACGATTTGAACTTAATAATTTCGTCTGTGGCTAGGAGATAAGAGGGGGAGAAATTTAATGGAGTACACATCGTTACTGAAGGGGAATATAATGCTTTTTGAGTCACTATTTTAAAACACGCCAACGATGGAGCAAGTCTTATGTTAGCTGGTTTCAGAGACTAATTCCAAGGACAATAAAAAGTGATGTGAGAAATGAAGAGGCAGTTACATTATTTGACCTCGATATTCTATTTGCATCCATGTTTTCTAAATTACACAGATGATTTAATAAAAATAATTAGGTACCGTAGTCCTGATGTAGAAATATTGAAAGCAAATTATGGATACTGGAAACTTGTGAAGCATGTTTTACTTCGAAAGTACTAGACATGTTTTTACCTTCCTGTCCAATAAGTATTTTGGCATACTTACCTAAACGTATTTCAGCACCACGACACTTGAATTCGTCACAAAGACCGTAGTCAGCCGCAATGAAGGATCCAACCGCCATGACAGAGACAGCAAACAGCTTGGGTAGGCCTAGCACTGGTATCCAAACGCAAAAACAAGTATAAATTAATTGGTATAAAAAATAAGTAATTAGTGTTCCTATTTTATGAATTTTTGCGAATAAAAACAACGCTGTAGGTGTCTAAGATTAAATGTATAAACCTTTTGAAATTGAATATATAAGTTATAAAAATATAGTTCAATTCGTATTGTTTAGTCCATTTATATTATACATCAGAAATGTGTTACAATTATAACATATATGCACAATGCCCCAATGCCCCAATGCACGGAGATGCGAGTTGGATACAATAATGCTTTTCGTCAGCTTTTCTACAAACGCTGCTCTGTAGTGCAAGAGATATGTTTGTTGAACACAGAATACATTAATTTGGGCCTTAATGCGACATCGGATCGTAGGAATTTAGTCCCGTCTTAAAATGTGATTATTAAAATTGTATCGAATTGGGTCTCGTCGCAAATTATTTGAATATTGGTGTAAAAAACTGATTATTTCAATAAAAAGGAGGAAACCTGTATTTTACACATCTGTTATTTGAAAAGAGGAGGAAAACAATTTTCACCAATTTGTCAACTTTTAATTTTTTCTACATTTTTTATATGGTATATATACACAATTATATAATATGATCATTGTTTTTTTTTGCTATGTTTAAAAAAATTATTATTCTATATTTATATTTTTGAAATTGTTTGGAATCACTTTTGAATTCTTTCTTCCCACTGACTGGAAAAAACTAATAATAGAATATTTGATCATATTGACATTTCTCATTCAATAAATCTTTCTAAGTGAATTCGAAGGTGGCACTAGTCACGTCTCATATACGCGGGGAATCCGTGAGTCAATTGTATGACGCCTGATTCCTTCCATAACGGAAATGGCGTGCCGCGGAGTTTGTAGATCTGGATGCTTCGACAGGAAGTTACTTTTGTCGTCGCTTCCGCAGGATGACAAATATGAATTTTCTCATCTTCTTTAATTTGGTTCTTGGTAATATCCAATATTTTCAAATATATTTACGGCCCACTTCAAGGCATCATAAAGCTCAACAAATGGAAAATGTTTCATTTTAACTCGTCACGAGTCCTGCAAACTCCCGTATCTTTCTATCGTATATTCTAACAATTATTGGTATTTTATTTGAAAATGGTTTTGTATTGATTCCGAAACTGCGAATTCCATTGTTTCAATATGATTTTTATGTTTTTAAATGTTTATTAATAAAACCAATCCTTCAAATTTTCATTTAATTACTGCATAATTTAACGTCTTTTATTTATAAGGGAGAACTATTGTATAATTCTTTTTCAACTATTTTCTTTTCGTTAACAGCTCTTATTCTTTGGTCGTGGTAATTTTAAACGAAATATATTTCTATTAATATCGTTTAAATCTTGAAATAACCAGGAAGCCAACTTAACAAGATTGATTACTTAAATCTAGTTGGTGATGCCTATGAATTTATATAAGGATGAACTTTAAGAGCGAATATATTTTAAATATATTTTGAGCTTAACTAGTTCATTTGTGAACTGTTTGACTTTTGTTCATATTTTTTACTTTTCTTATTTGAATTCGGTCTCACACCCGAACTGTATTTAGGATTTTACAATAGAGATATACCTGTAGTTATGAAATTAATTTGCTCTGATTTTTTTTATAAGATCCCCAACGGCAATAAGATGTTAATATTACATTATCGTAATAATTTATTAATAATACAATATAAACTCAAATCGAACATTACGTGTATAATATATAAGAGTAGAGTAGAAAGCAAATACTAACACTTACACAAATACTAACATTTTTTCTATAAAAGCCAACAAAATCACAGAAATCCCTTAGTCGCTGCCCTGGGGGCTTACGAGAGTAAATCCGACCTACCCTTCCGTTATAAGCACAAGCTCCCGAAGCATTATCTGTTGCCTGACTAGTCCACCTACAGTATTAGCTGGGACGACCAAGGTCTGAGTGAATGTGATGGAATACAAGTAGCCTGAACGAGTGGACTTGTTTTTGCTGAATAATTAGTGTAAGAATTGTTATCTAGTTATAAGTAGTATGTAGGTGTTAATTATTTCTAAGATCTCATATATTAAGATTGAATAAATAAAATAAAATGATATGTAGGAAAATAAGATTAAGTATGTTCATAAATTCTAACATATAATTAAGATTAGTTAAGTAATAAATTTGTATATAGGTATAGCCTTGACAAATGTTTGTACAATAATTTACTTTGTTTAATAAAAAAAAAAAAAAATCAAATACTAACTCTTAGTATTATATTTTGTAAAGAAAATGAAACTGAGAGTTAACATCAAAACACAGAGATAAAAATCGTCACAACCATTTGATACGAGTATAAGTAAAATATTTTAAATTGGGAGCAAAATGACTGTTGCATAACATCTTCATAAATTTTCAAACAAAGAAATTATATTTGATTGATGAAATGATGCAGTTACATTACTTTTAAAAAAGGAATATAAGAAGTTGTAGAACTTTTGTGTGAAAAAATTTATAAAATTGAAATCACAAGAGTAAAAGCTAACAAGTTATCATATAAACGGGTGCTTTAATTCTTAACTGTCAGTAGAAAAGGTTCTGAGAGGGCGTTTAATAAAAGTCTAGGAATTTAACCAGTTTCTCGTTTCGTCATTAAACGAATTTGATAATTTGGAAACGATGGGTGTCTTAAAAGAACTAGGCGATAAATCATTATTCGACATTAATGATGAAAAACAACCAATATATATTTTTTTACCAAAAATAGTTAAATATTTAGCGAAATCAGCTTACAAAATTATTAGTCAACACAGGTCGAGTCCAATGTATTTCAATAAATAAATATTTAGAAAATATGCAGTCGTATGACAGTCTCAGACGTACTTTTAATCTCGAAAAAGAGAGACAAGAAGCTGGAATCGAGATAAGACGTATAGTTTCTTAGAAAGCATTTGGTAAACTTTTTAATATCGTAAAATCACCGAAATTTTTACACCTAATGTAATGTCTGTTTGAGTCACGTGATGTTCCAATTTATAGAAATGAATTGAAAATTTCCATAATTACATGAAACAAAATGTGGTAATGGTTACACAGAAACCAAATAAACTACTGAATCGAATGACACATCCACTGATAAGATGATGGAGCAGTGACTTGTGTAGTTTCTTTTAAAGAAAACTTCAGTTGTTCTTCCTCTGTCCACATTGTATCTAGGAACGAATTATTTACCTTACATTACGATAAAATAGCTGTTTCCGGAGGCAGCCCCTCCTCTGCAGAAACCGCGCAAGAATGTGAAAAGGAAAGTGGTAGCACCCATAGAAGGTCAGATGCCAGAGACAAAACTTAAATAAAACGAAACACTTGTGTGACTGTAAACGGTCGCTATTAAAATTGGAGCTACTATAGATAGATATCTCTCTCTAGATATCGTGCAGGATAACTATGGTCACAAGTAATTGAATGTTGACCTTAAACTAGGGATGTTATTATTCCGAAAGTATATTTTATGATTTAAAAATGTACCAGAGAGAGATTCCAAAAGCGGATCGACCAAAACAACGAATTGTGCAAACAGTTTTATAATAATCACCAGTCATTTTGTAGACGCAGAACGTACTATATTATGGAAATGACAACTTCTCTTCAGTCATAGTTTTAGAACAACAACGTTTCATTTTGTAGACTCAGAACGTATTATGGAAATTACAAATTCTCTTCAGTCATAGCTTTAGAACAACAACGTTTCATTTTGATGACGTAGAACGTCGTATGAAAATGATGACTTCACTTCAGTCGTAGAACAATCACCTTTCATTTTGTGGACCCAGAATGTCTTATAAAAATTATAAATTAATTTCAGTTGTAGTTTGAGAACAGTCAACTCCCATTTCTAATATTACTTTTATAATAAGAAAGCATATTTCCTGCAATCGATGTTGAGGAAGTGTAATTACAATCTACGAAGTGCTGAGGGAGGAATTTGGTTAAAGGGCTGGTGTGCACAAGAGACTCTTCATATTACTAGCAGCGCTTCGTTGAAAATTACACATATTCCATTAATGCAGGTTGCAGTTTTATGATAAAGTTAGGGTGTCACGAAAAGAAAATTATTTTCCCCTAAAGAGCATTTATTCACGGTATAATTTTTTTTCTGTGATTATTTTTAATGATTCTTGCAAGATTGCAAAATAAGAACAAAATATAATCATTTTTAATATATATTTATATTTTCCTTTATTTAAGTAATCAACATGAAATTTTAGTAAAAATGTGAGTTCGCAGAATGCATAAAAATTTATCATATTTGGTCGAAATGAAAAAAAATTAAGAAATGGGGTTATTATTAAGCTCAATTTATTAATTTATATTTTTTAGGTTCATGCACATTACAGGTTTCCCTAATTCGTACAAGAACCAAACATAACGAGTAAAAAAACATGAAAACAACAGTTCAACATTTTAAGACTTATAGAAGAAAACTATTGTATTATAAAATGTATATGTTACACTAAAACACTATGACAAAATATAGCGTCAGATATACTCGTATATATTTTTAAAATTATTTCAAGTACCGTATTGGCCCGACTATAGGGCGACCCTAATTATAAGGCGACCATTATTTTTTAATCTGCTTTTTGGAGAAAACAACATTTCCCTCACCATTATAATATTATGAAAAATAAAATGCAAAATGTTTAACGAAAATTATTTATTAAAACAAAGTACCCAGATAATAGTAAAGTACATGTTTAAACATGAAAAGAAGAAATAAAAAAGTCCAACTACAGTAGCTAATCAGATCAGTAAGATTCACATATGGCTATAGCATCCTCAGCATCAGTCTCATCTTCAGTGATATTATCGTCTTCGGAATCCTCAATCATATTTTCCCACAAAATATCATCTTCAGCACCGTCCATTTTATTGGACATGCAACATTTTTTAAATCCATTGATGGCAGCCGCACATTCGTTGATTATTTCTGCAGCACGCACCACCATAACCTTAAAATTGGAATCATAACTTCTGCGTATTCCTCGATTCAGTTGATTTTTTCGAGCTCCTTGTCTTTCAATATGGTCAGCCATAATATTTTTTTAGGTAGCAAAGATGCAAAACGAAGTACAATACAAAAAAAACACCTCAAAAACTGTCAAAAATTACTACGCACAGGCTGTGTACATAATGACGCCTTTTGAACGCTCTCATTACAATGTTGCCATTTCGCTAATCGGGAGTAGTGAATTTATTGTTACCCACTATGTTTATGACTCGAATATAAGGCGACCCCCCTATTTACTTGTCTCCTTTTTAAATAAAAACCCTGCCTTATAGTCGGGCTAATACGGTACTACACTAAATTCAAGAAATTTTTCCTGAAGGAACTGAGTGACACATGAAATACATCCTTTTGAGGACACACACGGTTCAACAGTGTAATTGCTCTACCTACCGGCATCTCCAAAGGCTGGTTGGTTCGACTTATAGGTTGATAGAACAATCTATGGGTGCGTTGTCTCAAATAAGTATCTGTATTATAAGATGCATAGTAATATATATTTCACGAACTTAGCTTTCATAATTCTCTATTTAGTCGGTATTTTTACGAATGAGAATATGTACTCGGGAAATCGAATAATTTTACAGTGTTGTTTAGTAACAACAGAAAGACGTCTGAGAGAATAAACATTTTATATGGTATTAGTCATTCGATTTTATTAACATGTATATTGGTGTAATTGAATAAATATTTTTGTATAGTGTTATACTCGTATTTATAGATAAATCACGGGTCTCCACAAAATAAACACTGACCAACGCAAGTATTTTACATGTCTAACGAAATTTATAAAACCGTCTAATTTTTAATTTAATTCAACGCAAATGAAGAATTATCATAAGATAAAAAAAATGTTTTCCTCAAAAAAATCGAATAAACGATGTTGAACTTTTAATTTATTATATAAGTAATGATTAATGTAAATTTATTATATAAGTAATGATTAATGTAAATTTATTATATAAGTAATGATTAATGTAAATTTATTTTATAAGTAATGATTAATGTAAATTTATTATATAAGTAATGATTAATGTAAATTTATTATAGATTTTTTTAAGTTAACTTTTTTAGTATTATTTAAAATTCAAATGTTGTCAAGATTTCTTTGTAAAATTTAAAAGTGTTTTTATTTATTTATTTAACACTTTTATTGCAAATACAATCTGGCAGGCTTATTGCCAATTTTTGCCATTACGTTTTTATTGCAATTACGATTTTATTGTATATTATTACACTTTCGTCATAAACATTAGAACCTGATGGGTTTATGCCACATGACAACTTATTATAACCAACCGGAAATATGTTAAAGAGACTTGAAGTTAAAACCAGACTGATAGTCTTTTAAAAAAGTCGGTACCTATGAGAATCGAATCAGCAATCTTCGGGTCGTAAGACAGTCTTTTTACATTCCAGTAGTTAATTCTATAAACAATGTAATGTTTATTTTCAAGTTGTGCACTAAGGTTTTGATATTTTCAAATTAAAGTAAACTTTATCATTAAAATCACGCAATTTTAGTATTCTCGAACCCTGAATAATTACTGATGGTATAACTCTCGATTAAATATTATATGAATGTAGCTGTGATAAAACGAGCATTGTTTTTTAGAGGTTGTCATGTTTTTTAGAGGTTGTCATATTTTTTTTTCTACGTACTTACTCCTCTACATTCGTGATAGAATTCTCGATTCGATCCGAATGTAACAGTTAAAAAACGAGCGCTGTTATTTGCAAGTTGTCGTATCTAGGTATATTTTTTTTATGAACCTACCCTTCTACATTCGTGATACAACTCTCGATTCAATACGTATGTATGGTTATGTATCATAATAGTGAAAAAACGAGCGTTATTATTTGGAGGCTGTCATATTTATAGGCATTCTTTAAACCAATTCTAAACTTGTGCAGAAACATTTATAAGTTTTACAGAAATTTCAATTCTGAATACGAGGGTTGCTACTTAAGTTTTGAGATATGGCAACACCAGTGTAAATACGTCAAATCTGGCATCGTAAAGTTTGACGTTTTTAATGGTATACGTGATCAGAAAGTTTTGTCATACGAGTGCTATTTGTGTTGTTTACAGTGACTTGAAAAATTCATCTCGGCCAAAAATGGAATTAAATCGTGAACATTTTCGTGCGATGATTTTTTATGATTTTCGACGTGGACTAACTCAACAACAGTTTGCCGATTAACTCGTTTCGACTTTTGATGATGAAGCACCATCTCGGGCCACTGTGTTTCGCTGGTTTTCCGAATTCAACCGTGGTCGTAGTTCGCTCCAGGACGAATTTCGTGAAGGTCGTCCAAAATCGGTTGTTGTGTCAGAAAACGTCGATGCTGTGCGTGAACTGATATTGCAAGATCGTCATGTGACTTATTGTGAGATTAAAGGATATTTGGGCATTAGTTTCACTCGCATACATTCAATATTGCATGAACATTTGGCCGTCAAAAAGATTTGTTCGCGTTGAATACCGCATAATTTAACAATCGCTCAAAAAAAGACTCGTGTCGATTGGTCCAAAGAAATGTTGAAAAAATACAATCGCGGTGCTTCAAAAGACGTCTATAAGATCGTGACAGGCGACGAATCATGGATCTATGCATATGAGCCAGAAACTAAAAAGCTGTCGACTGTATGGGTCTTTCAAGGCGAGCCAAATCCGACAAAAGTTGTTGGCGCACGAAGTACTTCGAAGCAAATGGTGGGTTGTTTCTTCGGTATAAATGGTCATGTCGCAACAGTGCCTTTAGTGAAACGCCGTACGGTCAATTCTGAATGGTACACCACCATTTGTTTGCCAGAAGTGTTCGGAGAAATGAGGAAAACCAACCGCCGAAGACGGATCATTCTCCACCACGACAATGCGAGCTCTCACACATCGGCTCAAACAAGTGACTTTTTGAGCACTCAAAACATCAAATTGATGGGTCATCCGCCGCACAACCCTGATTTGGCAACCAATGACTTCTTTTTATTCCCGAACATCAAAAATAAATTGCGAGGTCAACGTTTTTCGACGCCTGAAGAAGCGGTTGATGCGTTCAAAACGCATGTCTTGAAGTTACCTCATTCGGAGCGGTAAAAGTGCTTCGAAAATTGGTTCAAACGCATGCAAGTGTATTGATCTTCATAGAGAGTATTTTGAAAAACAATAAAGCCATTTTCGATGATAAATATTTGTTTTTACTTGTCTGTCTCAAATCTTAAGTAGCAACCCTCTAATACAGAAACTTCTGAAAAATAAATTATTTTCACTTTGAAAAAGTCGTGCTTATTTTTGTCTATTCAAATGTGCGGTGATTTTAAAAATCACAGAAGCTTTTACCCCTTAACATGTTACTTACTTACATTTTTCTATTATCTTTGATTTATACAAGTAGGTACCTTCTGTAATATTACTCGAAATCAAAATAATTAACCAGCGTATTGTTAAATACTCGTACAAGTCACCATTTTAAATAAAATATAAATAGAATGTTGGAATTTCAAAACTTTAATAATATTTTTTTGATATTTGAAATTAAATAAGATCGTTTTTATAATAATTGTTGAAGACATTTTATCAAGAGACAGCTTTATTATGTTATATTCCTATTGTAATTTTATCAAGAGACTTCTTAGCTTTATTATGTTACATTCCTATTGTAATTTTAAGAATCTGGGAATCGCTAAAATAATAAACCGGAAATTCCGCGTATTCAATCTCAGCAAACATAAATATTTGATTTAATTATTAGGTTTTTTTTTGCGGAATCTCATATTTCAACTGTCAGTGCTTTAGATTTCTGAGAAACAACAAAGCTATTCCTGATTTTTATCTTCTTAATTTTTACGCTTGTGTGAATTCTTCCCGTGGTTTATTATTACCCAAGATCATGTAAACATAATTTTCTGTTTGTCTTCTGTCAATTTTGTTAAATGAAGTATGTAATGGTACATACAATTTGAACTAATTTTTTCAGATTTTTATATTTTATAATGATAAACAATTCATTTCGATATTCCATGATGACACCTGCACGTGTATCGGTTAACTGTGTGGAAGAATTTGCACTTCGACAAGTGCTCAATATTGATGGAAACAATAGGTATTCAAATGAAGTGATTTCGAAACATGTGACACATCCGATACCTTCCTGTCTTCATACTTACATTAAAGTCATACAACCCGTTTTGTTTTATAGTATTTTATACACTTTATACATATTTTTAATAATGTTTTAGTTATACAAATTGTTTTTAAAGTAATTTGAATCTTGGGGTATATTTTCGTTCTATTATTTTCAATATGAAACACCTCATCTACAGATCTCCAAACTCCGCAGCTATGTCACAGCATTATCAGATAGTAGGTGGGGCTGCTGTAATGTCCCCTACTTTCTGAAAAGCATAGACATGACACCTGTTCACGATATGGTCTGTTGACTGTTGTTCACCAAACACACAGAGGTGAGTCAGCCAGTTTCTTTTGGTAGAGATTGGAAGCTGTGCAGCCTACTCTACACTTCAGTCTGTTGAGAAAGCACCAGAGCTTTCTTGATAGCGAGAATTTAGGTTGCTCTTATTAGGGTCCTCGACGAGTTAGCCGCATCACGTATTGCTCCGAGTTCACGTTTCCCGCTATTTATCTTCAAAGGTACGTTTATCAGCCTTTTTTCCTTGAAGCCAGGAGGGGTGATGAGATTTGATGTCGAAGTGAGGTGGTTTGGAGATGTCTGCTTGGATGTCTTTGTTCCAAGTCGCCTTGATATATTTCTTAAGGAGTGCATTCTTGCGTCGTAAATATGGTGGCGCAATGTTGGCTACGTTCTCGCACTAAGCTGCAGAACCGAATTTGGCCTTTCGGAAAAATTGTTACAATGGTCTTATGGAGATTTGGATTCAACCTTTAATCGGGTAAATATTTTTCCGTCATGAACAAATCGTTTCCAAGAGATTGATTATGTGCAGTCAACATATTCCTATACGAGTATCATAAGCATAAACAAACTTTCTTGATTCGGTTACAACTTTAACCTGTACTATTTGGAGGTCAGAAGGGCACAGGTAAAAGTGGTGTTTTCATTTAAGCAGATTCCCGCATTTAAGGTGACTTTACTTAATCAACTATACTTTTTCAATAGATTATTATCAGATCAGTTTGGAGAAACTTCAAAATTTTTGTGTTCGCTTTATTTTTAACTTAAAAAATATTGTGCCAAATTTCAATGACTTAAAACAAGATAGCGAAGAAATGTTCACGATATGCCTCTGATAGAAAAAAATTTTTTTTTGAGCGTAGACCGTCTCTCCGATCTAGTGATAAAAAGTAAAAATAACATATGTTAATTATCTCAAATATTCCTCGCCCCTAGCTCCGATATAATTTTCATCCTTATTCAAATTTTCCTTGCCATTTATCTTTTGTTTTAATTTTTGTTACTTTTAATTACATACGAGTATTATATTATTTTTTACAAAGAATACACGACCATGAAAACTGAAAATATTTTTTGGAATGACAGCTGATTGATTGGAAAAAATTCTTTCAATCAATAAATCCGTCAGATATATTTACATGAAAATGTTTAAATTAAAATAAATAAAATATTTATTATCTTAAAAACTAATTGCCAAAAATAGAAATCTAAAGTTATCTCGTGACAAGTGTTACTGTTTCATTTGCAAGATACCAGTTAAGTATTGTTAAATTTTTCTATTAAAAATGGAGTTTATATTATTATTGTATTTCTTCTCACTGAAAACTCTATTGCTTCAGATATACTGGTGATCGTGTTTTACGACACATAATCAATTAAGTTTTTTATTCGTATTGCTCTTCGTCAATTGTATTGTCTGAATCTGCAGTAACATAAATAGTAAAGTAATAAAAAACAAGAGTATATTTTGAAAAACCGACATTTTTTGTGACCGAATCCCAGCACAGAAACGTCTCAACAACAAGAAGATATCTCTAAAAAACATACTCTCTGGAGTACAGGTTTAAAAATACGTGCCTTATTGATAGCTTAAACAATTGGTCTTCATTTTTTTTAGGGAAACTATAATGATTGAGGAAGCCCATTTCGAACTCAGCGGTTATGTTAACAAACAAAATAGCCCCAATCGGGGTACTGAAACCCACTAGTGATTTAGTAGCGCCCATTATAACCTCGCAGAGTGACACGGTGGTTTATAATTTGGTCAGAAGATAGGATTGGATCTTATTTCTTAGGAGACGTTGCGAGTAAAGCTGTAACTGTGGACGACGATGGCAACCGTGCCATGATCAAGAACTTTTTATCATATCAATTGTATGAACTGATTTTGGAGACATGTTTTTTAGCAATAATATACTAAATGCCACACAGCTCGAGCTAGAATCGAAATTTTGAAGATTCCAGACTGGTTAATCGTCTGAAGGGGCGATACCGACTGGGCCCCAAGATTCTCAGATTTAACAGTCCCAAACTTTTTTTCTGTGGCATTACCTTAAAGAACATGTTATGACAATAAGTTAAAGTCAATAGTGAATTAAATAACTAAAGAACAATATTCGAGCAGCAATAGTTGAAATATCGCCTGAAATTTGAGAAATAGTTTTGATAGAACCGCATTTGTGAGGCAGAAAGAAGCGGACATTTGACAAACATTATATTTTACATATACAATATAAGACTTGTAATGTCCAATAGGATAAAGCACTATAAACTATTAGTTGCTTTGTATTTATTATAGGAATTATTTTAAATGAAAGTTGTAAAGTACCGCTTATGGTCATCTTTTAAATAACATACTCGTATTTGGAAAAAATATCCTTTCCACAATTCTACATTTATTTTGAGGTATCAAGAGACACGTTAATTAGTTTTTTTGGATTAAGCAATTCACCGCTGAAAGTGCTTTGTGATTAAAATAGTAAGTATGCTATGGGGGTTTATGCAATTTTTTTTAAACTAAAGTTTATTTAACAAGTTAACAACGTGCCTAGTGCGTTCTTCTTCGCAACCGTCGGGTGCTAACAACGCGCCTGACGCGTTTTCGTATGCAAAGTTCGTGTTCAATGTTTCGTTTCAAATGGAGGGGGTACTACTAGACAACACCAAATTAAATCGCACGTAATTTACATCTTTTTTTTTTAATTTTCAGCCATACGTGAATTACTTTAATAATTTGATCGCATTGAACGTGTTAAAAATATATATTTTATGGGCTTGGTATTTTTGTTTTTATTGAGGTAAATGTAATGATGATCCAACTCACATTCAATCCGTTATGAGGTATGCTCATTCCATATTGTAAATTAACCAAAAATATCACTTATATATACTTATATAGACAAAAAACGAATTAAGATTTTTTAACTAAGTAAGGATAAAATATCAGGAAATATGTAAAAGATCTCCTATTTTGCAAAGTATGGCTCCATTAACGCAGTTTTAATTTTCGCGCAGTTTTTCTGGATCCATCCGCGTAAAAGGAGGGATTAATGTACACGTCAATTTGCAGTTAAGATTAGATTCATACATTTTTGTGTAATAAAATAACTTAAATAACGTTTATTCTGTAATAATAATGATAAATTAGAGGAAGTCGATATTTTCCATCTAATGAAAATTAGTCTAATAACTAATAACAATTATACTGTATATATCATAGAATATAATTGTTGCTACTTTTACTATTTTAACAGTGTACGAGCACACTCTACCTGAAGACGTTACTTTTATGTTTTATTTTGTAAGAATATAATTGGTTTAGAGTTATCACAAAATAATTAAAAACATAAATACAAGTATCCGTCGTCATACGCAATCCAATTTAATGCTACTGCGAATAAAAAATGATAAAAGCAATTCGAATTTCGCAATCACTCTGTGAGCGATAAAGTTCCTTAGCGTCCTACAAAAAAAGTAGAAATCAGAAAATGCTACCCGTTAACTCACTCTTGATCTAGCGCCTTTAAAACAGCCGGATAATGATGAACCAAACCCGCCAGACCCAATTGATTCGTTATCCGATTGAAAGAAATAAGCTACGAGTATTTTAATTGAAAATAAAAATGGCAATTATTTTTGTATTATTTTTAGGTTACATTGTTTCAATTGGAACCAATCTTACTAATTTTAAATAAATTCAGTAGACGTGATTTCGTCGAGTCAATTAATCACGTCAAGTGAGAGATACCTGCTGTGTACACTTTGTAAGTAACTTGAAATTACACAAACAGGAATAACAAATTGTAGCAATATACATTAATTCATTTGTATAGTGCCCTCCTCAACATATCAATAATTGACGATGTACCATAGACAAATTGAAGAAAGTGGGACATTATTCTCAGCCTCATTAATCAACTTCCAACTCAGGAGTTGTTACCCACATTTTTCAAAAACTTTTTGTTACCAGTCTGTTTTTGTCTCAATGTTTCTTTAATACCTTTCTGGTTGGTTAGAAAATATTGCTACAGGGCAATAAATTCTTCAGGTTATAAATCTTATTTACGCAACTGGGACTTTTTTTGGGTACCACCGGGAATTAAACTTGTCCAAGGCTAGTTCATTAAGGAAATACTTAAAGAAAATAATATGAATCTTTATACTTACTTTTTTTGCAGAACAAGAAGTAGAAGAGGAGTGAATAGAGTATGACGACAGCCTTGAGGGGGTCCTGCAAGTGACACGGGACGCGGTCCTTGACGTGCGCGTAGCTCACCATGAGGCAGCCGCTACCGAAGCACATGGCCGCTTCGCAGAACCTACCATATCATGCTCCTGTTAAGGGTGTTCAGATAATATCGACTATTCACACAATACTAACGATCTAAACGACATTCTCACGCCTCGATCCGTATTATATAGTACAATACAAGCGATACTTAAAAAAAATGACACTAAGTCCTTAATTTTCCAAAGTTGTTTACATCTTACAGACCACAATGACAAGAAACCATTTTATTTTCCAAATTCCATTTTAGTTAGAAATGTATTATATAATATTCCCGTACACAAAAAGCCAATGAAAGTACCATAATACCGGCCTGGAGGAATCAAACTCGGCACAGCTGGTAGCCAAGCTGGTAGCTAAACAAACATGTTTCCGTGGCATCCTTCAATAATACTGATATCCCTTGTTATATGCGATTCCTCTTCACGTGATTTAGCTATAACGTGATTTAAATAAAATTGAGGTTTTTTTAATAAGAAGCCGATTAGAATTTTGTAATCATTTTGTGAATGATGAAGTTGCGTACATTATTTAGTCTCAGTGGTGATGTACAGTTAGCACGTTGAGCATTCGATTCAAATCAATTCACGTTATGCTTCTTTAAGTTACGCGGATTTTCCTACAACTATTATAATTAATCACGTTAAACGAAGGATACGTGTAACATACATTGAATAAGAGTTAGTATCTATGTTTGTGCTATTTTCACGCATTAAATTATCTGATGAGCTCAGAGTAGTTCCACTTGAACGAGTCTTGCATTAACTCAGTGAGTTAGAGTCGATACAGGCAAGTAGGTCATAGAGATCCCCTGGAACCACCAGTAACCAATGGTTAAAGCCACTGACGATCCTTGGGAACGCCATAGTAGCTAACTTGACAAGATACGTGTAACAACAAGACACGTCATCGAAATCAGGTTCAAGATTCGTTATGACTCACATAATCGAGACGAGCGGAGAAGACCGGGGGAGGTCATTGACCTGCGGTTAGCTTCTACTATATAGGGATTCAGTGCATTTTTATTTAATTAGTAATTTAAGTACGAGTACATTCATTCATTGATGTACTCATAAGTGACTTTTTATTTTGAATTCAATTGAAAAAAATAGCCGTTAAATTGATGTATAAATTAAACAATGTATTGAATTTGAGATTGTATTGCTTATTTGATACTTCTTGATCACAGAAGGAAATTTGAATGATGGTAAAATTGTGCTAAAACTTTATTAAAGGGGAAATAAAATGAATATTTATCATGAAATAATGAGGAAAACATTTCAAAGAATAAGAAAGGTAATTAAAGGATTTGAAAGATTTCTATTTGACAGAGTGCGGTTAACAATTCGTTAATTATTCGAGGAAGAAAGAAAGACGTTTCGTTAGTACTATATGAACCAATAACTCTATATCATTTTTTTTGGATTATGTTCTTATGCAAATAAAAATACATCATTTACAAAAATGTTATGAATTGTGGATGCAAGCGGAAAAAAATTGGGCGTATATTTTGCAAATTTAAATCTTATCCAAATTCTATAGTTTTCGAGATTTTGAAGAAACATACATCAATATAACAGAATGAAGTTTTTAAGGCATCATTTTTAAAATGCATATTTGACTGACTAGATATTGTTGTGTGTGCAATGAGTAAATTATGTATTCGATATTTCGAATAAACATATTTTAAGCATTTAGCACGCATTTATTTTTTAAATATTTTGAACTTTAATCAAAATAAAGACCACTTGACAGTCTCAGGTAAGTGAAGTTGTATTTCGCATTACAAAAATATTGAGGCGATATAAATAAGCTAAGATAAGAAAATATTACTGCAATTGTCGCTTTGCTATTTCATATAGATGCAGTGTAAATAAAACAATTGGCTAAGGAAATAAAAAAAACCGCTCTTTTGTATTATTAAACGTGTGTACGTCAAACAAATAAAGTTTCTAATATTAATATAATATTCATCGCTAGACCATTCAAGGAGATGTTAAAAGATATAAATTAATAAGAAAGAAAAAAACAAATATTAAATTAAACTATGAACAAAATAATTAGTCATAAAATTCTCTTACATAATACTATTTGAAATGAGAAAGATGATGTTATTATTGGTTGCAAAAAAATACCTTCAATGCTATTTTTCAAATGTACACATTTACATGTACATTTTTAATCGAAAGTCCTAAAAAAGATGACTAATTATACTGGCTTATTATATTTTATTAAGGTACCACCAACCCCACCACCACCACCACCCCCACCACGATTCATTATTTATGGCGGAGCTATAATAATAAAGTCTAGAGTTATAATAGTAGTCTAACGGTTAGCATTTGCGTTAAGCAAGCGGACGTGAAATATTCGATTCCTGGCAGATTCACGTCCGAACTTGTTAGTATTACATCTGAATTTATATTTTCCGATAGTTTATTGCTTACTTATAGTAAAATCTTATAGCGCTATTGAGTAACACAAACATTACCATATTTAAAAAAATCTGAAGCAAATAAAAACTGCTCATAATCTTGGAAATGTGATCTCTTACGGAATTTGAAGTTTGATCTTACAGACTGTGTGTTCGCTGAAATGCAACCGTTTTACCGTCTTACAGACTGTGTGTTCGCTGAAATGCAACCCTGCAAACGCACGCAATACACACATTTGTCTTACATCCGCAGGATGGCTGACAATCATACTCAGCCACGAGGGATTGCCCAACACCACATTAAAAATAAATGGATGACTTGTATAGTTTGGTAATAAAAAAATTACATGTCATTTTTATTTTGTTTATAACAAGTTATTCATAAGTGCCACTAAATAAATTGAGATGGAACGATACCTGAAACAGATTTTTTTTCTTCAGGAAGTGTAGGCGGGCCGTAGACTTATTGTTGACGCCCCAACGGCTCGCGGGCCGCGTGTTTGATATGCCAGTCGTAGTGAAACGGTTGCTACACCTTAAGAGCGTTTATTGAATGAAGTCAGTTTTGATCATATAGACACCGTGTTATGACCGTAAGCTATACATTTGGAGCGATTTGATAGTTTTAATTGAATACAAATTTAGGTACGTAATATAATCAAATCATGTTATCATCTTTAAAATTTCATATTACACGGAGAAAAATCTTTCTTTCATGTAAGTATTATATTTGTTTATATTATAATGTAGTTTAAATTAAAAAAAAAACATCAAAAGGAGTGGACATAGTGATGGAGTATTTTTATCTTAAATTACTTCTTTCTGAATAATGAGGTCAATATTATAAATAAAATTAATTCAATAGTTGGCCTCTTTAAATGTAATATACACGTACATATTGAAATACAAAGTTGGTCTCTTTAACTGTGATATACACGTACATTAGGGTGTCCCTTATTTTCCGACTTCAAAGTTTTTGCCATCTCACCCTCCAATTTTGTTTGAATGACTCTAAAACATGTCTACAAAAAATTTTGTTGTGATCGAAGCATTATAAACCGTGCCGACTTGAGCGCGAACTCGCATGAAGAACATGGCTGAACTTGTCACGCTAAGTCAAATCTCTAGTACGTGGCACGTGCAGTGCATTCAGTTCATTATGTGTTATCAAGCGTGTAGCATGTGTTTTTGGCTTGCTACCATAACATTATGTCACACCAATTACGCAGTGCCAGGGAACGTGTGTTTTTAATAGGATATATAAAACACCAAATAACAGGGCACAAGTTACCAACAAATAGACAAGTGCTGGAAGTTTTATTTTATAACATACGGGAGGTAAAATTAAGTTTCAGTGTAAGTGCTAATCTTGTAGTTCGTGAGTGCGTGATATTTTGGAAGAAAGCGAGAATTACGACAAGATCTGTTCAAAATTGTTCACAAAAACTTATTAACTTGCATTCGGAGTGGAGAAAATTGCAAAAAAATTCTAAAGACTTTTTTAAGCGCCGTGAAGGGGAGTTTAGAAACAGCTTGGACAATTTATTTGATATTTCACATGTCAATGCTCTACAAACATTAAAGTTGGAAGAAAAAAGGAAGTTTTTACTTCAACAGAGAGAGCCTGGACGTAAAAGCTAACTATCAGAAGTAGACCGAAAACTCGCGGATAAAGAAAAAAGGGTGAAGCAAAGAAAATTAAAAAAAGAGAAAAGGCAAGAGAAACAACAATGTGCAGCATCTACATCTTCTAGTGTACCTCCTTTTCCATAATCTGAAGATTCAGATAAGGCATTTTCAAGTTCAGATGAAATCGACGTTGGTGAGTCTTGAGAGTACATCAATGCAGAATGCAGCGAGGAGAGGTACTACTGATTTTCTTACTACAAAATTTGTGGCTGCTTTGGATAGATGTCAGCTGAGTGTAAGAGATTCTGTATACATCCTTCAGGCGACAGCAGAGACACTTGGCCACAATACCGAAGAGCTATCTATTAATAAATCTTCTATTCATCGAATCAGCCAGAAGAAGAGAAGATAACGTTCTGAAATAATTAAATCGGCTTTCAAGAATAATATTCCTGCAATTCTTACTTTTCATTGGGATGGTACATTGTTGCCCGCATTAAATGTCAGGGACCCAAAAGAAGAAAGACTTCCAGTCGTTGATACATTTGGGGGCAGTGAGCAGCTCATTGGCGTTCCAAAATTACAGAATGCTTCTGGTAAAGAGCAAGCGAATGGTGTTTGGGATGCAATAACGTATTGGGGTAGAGAAGACAATGTAGAGAAGAGAAAACAATAGATGACTTCGTGTTAACTAAGAGCAGCCATCTGTTCTCTCGCCTGAAGATGGATACTAGTTTTATTCAAGAAAATCCTTCAACATGGATGAGCAACACTTCATATTAAGAAGCTAAAATGATAGTTAACGAGATAAAAGCTGTTAATGACTATTGAATGACGTGTTAAATTAATGCAAGATTTTCATGGACTATTGACAGTCGATGAGGAGCAAAAGCAATTTGTGTTGCGTTGTGCTCAAGAACATCGTAGACCATACCCAGATTTTAAGAAAAAAACACTGAAAAGAAAGTATCCACAAGAATACATAAAAACCATAGTGCACTCTAAAGAGCAAAAATGTATTGAATTAAAAAAAAAATTGATATTATACATTCATCAATAGTGTTTACACTGACTTAGAATTAATAAACCTATAATTCCTAACATTCAAATTTGGCGCTCAAGTCGGCACGGGTTAACGTCATCGTATTGAGATAAAATTTTGTTTTTGAGTAAATCAAACCAAATAGAAAATATTTAGGGGGTGAGTGCAAAAAAATTCGCAAATTTTTTTTTGACCAAATAAGGGACACCCTAACGTACATATTAAAATAAGTAGTTGGTCTCTTTAAATGTGATATACACGTAAATATTAAAAATAAATAGTTGGTCTCTTTAAATGTGACATACACGTACATATTAAAATAAATAGTTGGTCTCTTTAAATGTGACATACACGTACATATTAAAATAAATAGTTGGTCTCTTTAAATGTGATATATAGTACCCGTACATATTAAAAAAATATTCCCAGAAAGTACTTTAGTTTTACAACTACTTTTAAATTGATTAAAAATATAAAATTAATCCCTATTAGAGCAATACTAAAATAAAAAAAAGCAGATAATTCATTAAATTTGCAACCTCTGTTTAGATAAATACTTTGCTCTCAGAATAGGTGTATGAACAGAGCCACTCAACTAAAGAATACGCCTGCCAAAGAGTTTGCAAGAAAAATAATCTCTGTATGGAAAATAAACAATGTCTACTAAATAATGTGATAAAAGTTAACAAGTTCATATTCGAGAAGAACATTTATATTAGCTTGAAAATTACAAAACAGTCCAATACTGATACTTGCTCTTTTAGTGCTGATGTTCATAATTTGGGGTAATAAAAAACTGCTTAAAATGTTATTTATCGTTAAATATAATTATAATAGAGCCCGAATACTTTGGTCAAAACCATATTTGATCAATATCTCTGTACTTGGAAGTATGTATACATTTTTTCTTCTTTCTAATTGTAAATAGTATCGTCCGTGACTCCAAGAAATATAGTACAATACGAGTATGTATCATATAGGAGTATAAGAGTACATATACTATACGAGTATGTTCGCTATTCGTAACGCAGTGAATTGATTCACTATTATTCTCAGCGCACTGTCTGCAAATAATAATAAGAGGTTCCTTTCACTAGAGCAATAACTACTACTTGCATACGCATACATATAGGTATAGAGATTCTGGACCCGTCGAACACGTGATTTAAAAATAAGACCATCAAACTGTTTATCCACTTTGAAAATTTAAATGTTTCTTAAATAGTTACTTTAGATTATTTGAATAAATACTGAAAAAAGGTATAGTAAATTTGTTATAAATAATACTTTTCTTTCAGTTTTAATTATTGGTTTTGCAAGCAGTTAAACTTCTCTAGTAAAAGGTAAAACATTTTATAAATCAGCGAAGTTAAGGTTTTTTTTATATTTAAATATGATGAAAATAGCAGATTTGTTTTACCTTTTAAACGGTATCGGGCACCGAGATATGACTGCTTCATGAATGCGTCCCACCTTCTTGAGTATTGCCACTATGACAGCGACGGTCAGGGTACAGAATGATGAAGGAAAAATCAGCATTACGGGAGTTGCTTGGGTTCTTTCGATATAGACTGGAAAAAGAATCATCAGAGCTGTCGCTGAAAACAGCAGCCCCAATCCAGTTAGAGTTATATCAAGAATACCGATTATTTTCTCCTTTTGATCTTTCATTTTATCCTCTGACTGGACATCTATCAAGTCTTTGATTGGGAAAGTTACCGTTTGCTCCTCGGTGTCGGTGTTCTGGTCACTTTCGTCGAGTTGCAGTAATTCATCATGATCCGAAGGCGAAGAGCTCTCCTCTTGTCCCATTTCATATGCTTTTTCTGATACTGTTTCTCTTGACATGGTTTATTTTGGATACTTCTGCAGTCAAAATAAATCTAAAAAACAACGAGAAAAATATTAGTGAAATTTACACACTTAGGAAATATATTTTGAATATATTACTACGAAGAATGTTCAAAACAAAACATTAAAAAAATTAAAATTACCGTTTTTTAAGAAAATAATATGCACTATTTGATTTATCATGAATATATACGGATATATATTTTTTTAAATACGCAATTCTACAATCTGCAAATATTAGACAAGTATTTTCACTGTTTCCTCGTAAAACTGAGATAAAAAGAAATAGTACATACCTCGAGAGTTCCGCAGGATTGTGACAGGATGCTGATACGGGCAAATTGGCAAAACAACAATCTCGGCAGAGACCGTGTATGGCGCACCCGTACTACGCACCCGCGCAGACGTGCTAACTTTCAGCGAATGTCGGAGCCATTTTGCACTCACTCCCTTTAGTAGTTTTTGGCGCGGTAGCAATGCGCAGGTTTTAATATACGATTCTGCAAATCTCTACCATATCGGCCGCTAATGTCGAGTTTCCCATGTCGGCCGAAAGTAGGACAGGGAACGGCTCCGTGCAAAACCGGGAGAAAATGTTCCTTGTGGCATTGCAAAGCGTTTCCATCAGAGAGACGTGTTGTATCTTATGGCTCCCCTATTTTATCCTGTTTATAGAGCTCACTTATTTCTTGCATAACCGCATTTCCAATATGCTACGTTAATCATCTTCAGAAAATGATTTTCATTTGGATGAGAAGTTAATAAACAGGAAGGAACGGATTAACCTACCCGATAATAGGGATAATTAGGAATTCATGAGATATCTTTTTCTAGCGGTTATTTCTCAAACTATGACTTTCAAGTTATGCAAAACTTATAATTGTATGAAAAACGTAGCAGAAATTAATAAATATGCATTGCATTGATATAAATAGAATAAGAAAATTATAATTGTATGAAAAACGTATAAGAAATTAACAAATATGCATTGCATTGCATTGATATACTCGTAAAGAGAATAAGAAAATTTAAGTTATCAATTTGTTTTCAATTTATATTTTTCTGTTATGCAAAATAATATAATATTACATATATAGGTGGTATCAGTATAATTTATTTCAAACTTTATTGTAGTGTGCTATTTGGCACGTTTATTGTCATGTAACAATCTCTTCCAATAATCATCTTTTTATAACCTTTCATCAGATATAGTTTGATGTAAATATGCCCAGCTTTTGGGTGTTTTGAGTGAATTATGTCATTATATTTTTTTTGCTGAGAGTTGTCACATAAACGAATGTCTGTTACTTGGATTTGTTGGTCATTGTATGTAATGTTTTATGTATAAATTTCGTTGGTGTGAGTCAGCTGTCTTAGAGCAGGCAATACACCTAGTCAGATGACTGATATACGAGTGGGTCAGAACCAGACATGACTAATCCACAAAAATATAAAATTTGAGTTAGGCATATACGCTACATCTTTATACCCATTTCTATCATAACCAAACATGATTATGAGTTTATAGTTCACCATAAGTGCAGACATCTACCGTTAAAATTTTGGAAACAACGGAAAACAAACCATTTTTGAATAGATCTGCAACTTTGAAGTCAATTATCTCGAAACAAAATATATGCGGGTTAGTCATGTCTGGTTCTGACCCACTCATATATCGTTGCTTGTTAAGAAATGTTAATAAAATAAGAATTAAGCGCCATGTACGAGTATGTCAGTGTCCGTGGTCTAACGATAAGTGTTTGCGCTATGCGAACTGACGTTTCAGCTTCGGGTCACGGCGGTATTTTTTTAAAGACTATTTCCTCTCAAGTTTTACTCTGGTATATGTATTACAATTATTCCAGTAGTGCGATTAATCGTTGCAAATAACAGCGGTTAGTACATATTGTCGGCAGCCGTGGTTTAACGATTAGAATTTACGCAAAATACGCTTACTTTACTACTTCGAACCGATTTAGCTTTATTTTCAGACTGTTTCTAAATATTTTTTTAAATTTTTGGTATAATACATTTATTCTAGAAGCGCCATGTATCGTTACAAACGATAATCATTTGCTCTAAGCAAGCTGACGTTCTGGCTTCGAGTCCAGGCGGATTTGTTCAGAACTATTTCCTCTCAATTTTCTGTTTATCTCTGATATACAATATTTAATCTAGTAGCGCCATGTATCGTTACAAATGGCGCTTACTATATAACATCCTTAGAAATAGTGCTTGGTATATATTGTCGGCGGCCGTAGTCTAACATTAGTATTTACGCTAAGCATGCTGATGTTCCAGATTCGAGTCCCTAAATATTTGTTTTCAGGTAGTTTCCGCACATATTTTTATTCACTGATATATTCAATTTATTTTAGTACCACCTGCCGTCGTTACAAATAGCGCTTAGTAAATATTGTCGGTGGCCGTGGTCTAAAGGTTAACATTCCGCTAAGTAAACTGACGTTCTAGTTCTGGCAGATTTGTTTCCATACAGTTTCATTTTAAGTTTTTATTCCTCTCTTGCATATTACATTTACTCTTGTAGCGCCATGTATTGTTACAAATAGCACTTAGTGCATAAAATCCTTACAAATAGCGCTTAGTAAATATAGTCGCCATCCGTGTTCCAAACGTTAGCATTCACCCTAATCCAGTGGGTGCCCCAGGTTCGATTCCTGCCGGGTTCCCTTCCGAACTGATTTTACACATGGACCGTTTTACACACGCATTTATGTTTTATTGTAGTTTATATGCTGCTTATCATAAATTTATATAGCGCTTAATAAATTATATGAAATAAAAAAGCTTATATGCTGCTTATCATCAATTCTTACAGCGCTTAATAAAACTCTATCAAACGAAAGTGTATATGCTGTTTATCATAAATTCTTCTAGCGCTTAATAAAACTCTATCAAACTAAAGGCTGTAGCAGATTTAAACTGCCGATCTTCTTTGAACTTTGTTCTACTTACATTGGGCAGTTACTTAGGGTTAAATTTGCTTATTGATGTATAACAGCTTTCACACAATAAACCAATACACGCACATAATCTTCCACATACAAGATGACTGATAACCATACTCGAACACAAAGTATGGCTCATCGAATATAAAATGTGCCTGATGAAAAGCTGTATTGATCATGCAGATCGTCTTTAAACTTTATAATATTTAGTATCGATATTTAGAGTTTGATCAATAAAGACAATGGTTGTGGAAGTGCCACAGATTGCACCCAACATACCAATACACACGCAGTGCACTTCAGTTCACTCATAATCAGTCGTCGTCGTTGCTGGGCCTCGTAGTCGAGGATCCCCTCGCCATTCCAATGTTAACACAGTTGGAAAGCGAAGCTGTGGCGTGGAGATTTCGTTTATTTCTTATTTTCTCTCTCCTTAAGTGAGTGAGTTGTTGCACCCCATCAAACTCACCGGACACACCGGTGTTCTGGATCCGAAGGCACACCTGAAGTGAACAATCGGAGCACATCGGCATGTTTTTTCCCCATTTTTTAAGAATATATATGATTGAAGTCAGGTATCCTTATACTAGGCGGAAAATATATCCTCAAATACTAGGTGGAAAAAATGCATGTGGCATTCGAGAGAAGTAGCACAGCGAGGGGCTCGAACCGGCAACTTTCCGCACTCAAAGTCCAGTGCGTTACCGCGCGGCCGTGCACCTCTTCATAATCAGTATTAGGGAATCTATACACTCTCATACAGTGTACAAGTATGTAAAGTCTTCTAGGTGGCACATGGCGACTCGGTACTGGTTGCTTTGTTCCTTTTTGTGATTTGCTTTTACTATGCCGCATTGCCTCAAAAAGTATCGCATCCTTAAATGGTGCTTTTCAGTGGTCACCTCAGCTTTAGAAACTTATCATATACCAAAAAATGCGAGATTAGATGTAAACCTATTTTTGAGATATCTTGTTTTTTTTCTACTTGAGTTTGAAGAAAAAAAAAGCAGTTTAGTAATGTTTCCCGCCCATATACGTTGTTGTTTTATTAGCATTGGTTCTATGACGACATCCATCGCAAAGTTAGTAAAACGCTTGGCTTCCACCCGGTGGTTATCGATTGACGATGTCACTTATTTTGTAACAATAACAATATTTCAACGCGTCGAGTACGTTTGCGAGTGTTATTACCTCTTCATGCTCGGTAGTGTTCTTAATACGTGCAAGTATGAACCGTGACATTCGAGTCTATTCTAGTAGTTCTCCTTCATTATTTTAAATCAAAAAATTAGTCAATAATGTATTCTCCTTCATTATTTACAACTTCTTACCAACGTTCTACAAGTTTTTCAATGCTTGTGCGATAAAAACCACCCGGTCTTGACTCAAGGAATCCGTCCAACTATGTCCGCAATTCGACGTCATTATTGAAGGGAACGCCGCGCAAATTGTTCGAAAGCGACCGGAAAAGGTGGAAATCCGACGGCGCGAGATCTGGAGAATAGGCAGGAATTCACAACCAAGCGTTTGAATGGCATTTTTCGTAACGTTGGAGATATGAGGGCGGGCGTTATAGTGCTGCAGAATAACGCCATATTACCGATCCGGGCTTTTTCGTTGAATTGCAGTGTAGAGCCGCTGAATTTGCAGAATGTATAGCTCCGCGTTGACTGTCTGGTTGCGTTCAAGTATCTTGTAGTGGATGACGCCTTGCCAATCCCACCAGATGCAAATCATCGTCTTGCGCGGATGAAAACCTTGTTTCGCTCTGGGCGTTGCTTGTTGACCATAACTCACCCATTCTTTCCGTTTCTTCATATTCACATAAAGGCACCATTTTTCATCACCAGTAATGATGCGGTAAAGGTACCTTTGCTTGTGGCCATGCGTAGCTCGATGACGCGCGAGCAAACCAGCAGAAATTGTCAAACGTTAATTTTTGTTGTTTTCACTCAAAACATGTGGAACCCAAACGCCGAACTTCTAGACTTTTCCCATTGATTTAAGATGGCGGTATACAGTCATGTGACTACAATTGATCTGCTCAGCCAATTCTACGGTGGTTTGAAGGGGATCTTCATGAATAATATGGTTTAAGCGGTCCTCATCGAAGTCCACTGGTCGTCCGGAACGCTCCATATCTTTCAGGTCGAAATTGCCGTCGAGATACACCCCACTAATATAGAGCGAGCCCGGCAGCAAGGGCATAAAGTATTCAGTATACACTCTTGTACATGTAGATTAAAAAAAACTAATAAATAATATATGGCAAGAAAAAAATAAACCCACACCTAAGGTAACTGTCAGCAAAAAAAGAGAAAAGCTGACAGGAGTCCAAATGTTATGAAAACAAAATCACAAATGGAAAATGATCTTCACACATACAAACCATAATACAAAAGATGATAATGAATAAGCAGTAATATAACAAATAATGAGAAGATAACGCACACACACCCCCCGATTCACCGCCAGCGATTAGAGAGAAAAGCAAATAAGAGTCCAAATCACAAAAAAATCACTAACTATTTAGAAGGTAACATTTCAGAGCACTTCTTAAGGTACAACTATGCAATCGCTCTTTCGAGGTCAGGGGCAACTCATTCCAGCATTTGTTTGCTGAATGTGAGAAAGATCCCTCGAATAATGTTAGATTATGGTTCGGAATTATTAAAAGAGTTTCGGAATTATTAAAAAACCATCTTGTCTGCACTAAGAATAAAAACATTTAAATGATGTATAGAGATGAATCTATGGTATAATGAGGAATGTTGCCTAGGCATAAAGTGAGCACTTAACTCAGCCTTCAAAGGTGGTCATAAGCCCACAAAATACCAATTAAAATAGATACCGTCTCCTGTATATCCAAAACAGAGAACAATGTTACTAAAAAGTCATCCAAGCCAAAAAATAAAAAATGCTGCAAGGAAGCTGCTGATGGATCTCCAGGTAGATCTGATGTCAGAATCCAATATTTACAGTTCGCGAAGTAACTGAAAACCTAAAATAAACATATATAACCCTTCGCTAAAACCAAACAAAAAATCACATATTACCCTCTACAGAAGTGTAATGGGCTTTGTCAAAAGCCAAAAAAAATATCCGGCTTGTATAACAAACAATGATGAGGTATTGACAGAATAAAGAGGTTTCCTCAACATCTGTTAATAAAAAATCTTATCATTGTTCGTCAACAAATGGCATAAAGACTAAAAACCATCTTGTCTGCACTAAGAATAAAAACATTTAAATGATGTATAGAGATGAATCTATGGTATAATGAGGAATGTTGCCTAGGCATAAAGTGAGCACTTAACTCAGCCTTCAAAGGTGGTCATAAGCCCACAAAATACCAATTAAAATAGATACCGTCTCCTGTATATCCAAAACAGAGAACAATGTTACTAAAAAGTCATCCAAGCCAAAAAATAAAAAATGCTGCAAGGAAGCTGCTGATGGATCTCCAGGTAGATCTGATGTCAGAATCCAATATTTACAGTTCGCGAAGTAACTGAAAACCTAAAATAAACATATATAACCCTTCGCTAAAACCAAACAAAAAATCACATATTACCCTCTACAGAAGTGTAATGGGCTTTGTCAAAAGCCAAAAAAAATATCCGGCTTGTATAACAAACAATGATGAGGTATTGACAGAATAAAGAGGTTTCCTCAACATCTGTTAATAAAAAATCTTATCATTGTTCGTCAACAAATGGCATAAAGACTAAAAACCATCTTGTCTGCACTAAGAATAAAAACATTTAAATGATGTATAGAGATGAATCTATGGTATAATGAGGAATGTTGCCTAGGCATAAAGTGAGCACTTAACTCAGCCTTCAAAGGTGGTCATAAGCCCACAAAATACCAATTAAAATAGATACCGTCTCCTGTATATCCAAAACAGAGAACAATGTTACTAAAAAGTCATCCAAGCCAAAAAATAAAAAATGCTGCAAGGAAGCTGCTGATGGATCTCCAGGTAGATCTGATGTCAGAATCCAATATTTACAGTTCGCGAAGTAACTGAAAACCTAAAATAAACATATATAACCATTCGCTAAAACCAAACAAAAAATCACATATTACCCTCTACAGAAGTGTAATGGGCTTTGTCAAAAGCCAAAAAAAATATCCGGCTTGTATAACAAACAATGATGAGGTATTGACAGAATAAAGAGGTTTCCTCAACATCTGTTAATAAAAAATCTTATCATTGTTCGTCAACAAATGGCCATAAAGACTAAAAACCATCTTGTCTGCACTAAGAATAAAAACATTTAAATGATGTATAGAGATGAATCTATGGTATAATGAGGAATGTTGCCTAGGCATAAAGTGAGCACTTAACTCAGCCTTCAAAGGTGGTCATAAGCCCACAAAATACCAATTAAAATAGATACCGTCTCCTGTATATCCAAAACAGAGAACAATGTTACTAAAAAGTCATCCAAGCCAAAAAATAAAAAATGCTGCAAGGAAGCTGCTGATGGATCTCCAGGTAGATCTGATGTCAGAATCCAATATTACAGTTCGCGAAGTAACTGAAAACCTAAAATAAACATATATAACCATTCGCTAAAACCAAACAAAAAATCACATATTACCCTCTACAGAAGTGTAATGGGCTTTGTCCAAAAGCCAAAAAAAAAAATATCCGGCTTGTATAACAAACAATGATGAGGTATTGACAGAATAAAGAGGTTTCCTCAACATCTGTTAATAAAAATCTTATCATTGTTCGTCAACAAATGGCATAAAGACTAAAAACCATCTTGTCTGCACTAAGAATAAAAACATTTAAATGATGTATAGAGATGAATCTATGGTATAATGAGGAATGTTGCCTAGGCATAAAGTGAGCACTTAACTCAGCCTTCAAAGGTGGTCATAAGCCCACAAAATACCAATTAAAATAGATACCGTCTCCTGTATATCCAAAACAGAGAACAATGTTACTAAAAAGTCATCCAAGCCAAAAAATAAAAA
>OX463843.1:17876999-17991943 GCA_949825065.1 Odontocerum albicorne
ATTGATGTACTGTGTTTACTATGACAAATTTTGTAGTTGGTGTACTGTGTTTACTACGACAAATTTTGTGATTGATGACTGTGTTTACTACTAATCAGACTCTCTTCCTTTGCCAACGGAAAGTTAACGAATTATCAAAATATTTGGATATCCCGGGGCGCCTCTCGGAATTAATTGCGTAGCCCCAGAGTGACGAGCTGCACATTTCTGGCATATGTGTACATATCATACCAATTCTGTATTTTCAAAAGTATGTATGCTGGCACCTTGTTCATTTGGTTCCAACTGTAGTCGAGTAAATTAAGGCGATAACTGGGTGATAAATTAAAGATAAGAGGAAGTTTAAGAATTTAAAGATAAGAGGAAGTTGAGAAGATAAGAGGAAGTTTAAGAAGAGGAGGTTTAGAAGAGGAGGTTTAGAAGAGGAGGTTTAAGAATTGTGTTAAAAAGGTAGTATTTTCTCAGATGATGGAAGATTTGCAATGGATATCGAACGGCGTGTAGAGATAAGAAACAAAGTCAATAATGCATTAAAACATATATACATATATAATATATCATATACCATATATATTCGAACTTAACAGTATCAAAATCTGCTCAGATGATAGTCCACAGTAGTACTCGTATTTTAGTACCAACTTTAATGTTTGGAAGTGAAACGGGGATGGGGAAATATAATATGTTGAAAAAAGCCGGGTACACGTAAAATAATATATAGGGTGACAATGTATGGCAGAATACGGGATGAAGTGATAAGGGATTAATGTGAACTTAAGGCTGATGTATTAAGTAAGATGAAGAAGAGCACTCTGTAATAGTTTGGACATGTAGAACGAATAAATGAAGAAATACTAACAGAACAAATATAGTGCTACTTTGAATAGAATACGTGATAGAGGAAGACCTAGAAAAGCATGATTGGATCATGTAAATGATATTTTTAAATCTTAGTTGTTTGAGAAAGTGTATGGATGTATGTAGAAGAGGCAAAGGATGTGTAACGAGATAGGAACATTTTCCTATCTGTCCTCTTCTCCTACCCCGACAGGGAAATTGCGTGATGGTATATATGTAGCAGTTGTCTAGTCATACTTTATATTAATCCGATTTACGTCACATAGTTTTTTTTTTGTAATTGACCTATTTGTTCATCATTTTCTGTCATTGAGATCTATACTATAATGTCGTTTACTCCTTTAATTTGGCCCTTTGGCCCTTTGCTTATCCGACAATTTCTGCAATCTTGATTGTTGTCGTTTAATTTGTTTTGTTTCGCAGCTACTATAGTATATCTGTAGCTCTTCAGACCATTTCCTGCATTTTGTTACTTGGAAAGATGATTTTGAACTTAATATTTGAATATAGCTAAATGTTTGTTAAACCAAAATTTCTGTGTATACTCTGAATGCGAATGAAAACAAATTTTTAAACATATGTTTTGTAAAAAGATTTAGGAACAATAAATGCTTTAAAAAATGCAAGTACATATTACGCAGCTTACTATTGTAGTTTCTCACACACTTTTTGCCTTAAAAGGATAATGTATTTCAAAATTAGAATACCTGCAGTCGTTCTGTTCATATTACCAAATTATACAATGTATTGTATATCATAGATAAGTATAGATATCTCATGTGGGGATGTTGTGGGGTGAGCCCAGAGCTTTTAATAGCTTCTCTCTTAAATGTATTTTCTGCAGTTTATTTTGAGATATATAGACGATTTCGGAATATATTTCTATATGTACAAATTGTTTTGCTATCAAATACCTATATTTATTTATAGTATATGAGTGAATCTGAGGTGGTATTTGTGAGTTTATTTTTTCTGACATTTATTTATTTTCTTAATCTACATATGCAAGGGTGTAGACAGAAAAGAATTTGATGTCGTCGCGGCTGGGCTTGCCCTATATTGGTAAGGTGTATCTCGGCCGAGGGATATTATGAGATGAGCCCTGACCTTTTGATAGCTTCCCTTTTAAGTATATTTGCTACTTATCTTGAGATATATCATATATGTGATTTTAGAATGTATTTAAATATGTACATAATATGTTGCTATCAATAAACCTATATTTATTTATTATATTGTCCTTTAAATATGTAATCCGCTTTATAATGATAACATATTTTTGAAATTGCAAGAAAACTGAAAGAAGTTGTAGTGTATTTAGTTGTTTAGAGTAAATATTATGTCAGAACCTTTAAATTTCAAGATTTCACGAAGACAAGAAATATCAGACGAAAATAAGAAGCCACTTCAATAACCTACTAGACATTATACGAGTGCTCGCGTTTGATCTTAATTCTCGGTTACTATGTGGTTTGGTCGTCGTAAATAAAATACCCACCGTTCCTTTTTTGAATCGGACATTTACGACCGGCGATGGTCCGAGTAGCAAACTGGACGTAAGTGGATAAGTCTCGGAATAAATTGTTCCTCGCCTCGTCACTAAGATAAAAGGGTAATGTCCACTCTGCACCGAGGAGGACGTCACACTCAGCGTTCCCTTTCAATATGACCACTTGGTACGTAACCAGGATGACTCTTCTCGAAGAGTCGTCTCGGAGATACGTGCATTTAATATGAATTGGACTACGCATTATCGAGATAGAATGCTTGAAAATATATTGTATAAACCTTTCTTTGTACACAATAACAAATCGCATACAGCAATAAGAATGCTTGGAAGTATATTGTATTAAACTTTCTTTGTACACAATAAAAAATCGCATACAGCAATAAGAATGCTGGGAAGTATATTATATTACACTTTCTTTGTACTCAATAAAAAAAAACGATTACAGCAATAAGAATGCTTGGAAATATATTTTATTACACTTTCTTTGTACACAATAAAAACATCGCATACAGCAATAAGAATGCTTGGAAGTATATTGTATTACGCTGTCTTTGTACACGATAAAAAAATTATACAGCAAACCAGCCTTCTTGTCTTTTTAAATTCCCATATATTGGGTTTTTCAACGATTTGTGATCCCGGAAGGTTAATGCGTATTCCCGTATGCCTTATTTAGTGCATTTAATCTAGATGAAACTGTCAATTAACATATGTATTCTTCTGTGAGAAGGGTTCAGAGACGTTGAAATTTAAAGCATCATTTCTGCTGAGGTGAAGTTATGCTTTGACAATAATTAATATATTTAATCAGATGACGATTATAAACGCGATGGGAGGTTAAAATAACGAGTGCAAATAGGTGCACCGATGATCGATACAGGGCGAGCGCATAGTGTTGTCAGCCTCAGCCCTACCTCACGATAACCCGAAACCTGTAGTGCCGCGCCACACGACCGTCTGACACCATTACAAATCAATCCCTGAATTAATTTGTGTTGTGTTCAATCCGAGTGTAATACGATACATATCTAGTAAATGGAAATTATTTATTTTATTTTCAAATAACATATTGTATAATACGAGTACATGACTATTTTCTTGAAATATTTACCTATTTTCTAGATTTTCTTTCTAAACTTTTGCAAGAAAAGGGTGACAATTCATCTCATTTTAAGACATCGACGAAATAAAAAGTTGACAAATTTGCATTATAACAAGAGTTGCACGTTAGAGCTACATAAATACACTTAAATTATCACAAAAGGTTTTTCTAACTATTTATTTATTTTTGTTAAGGCTTTGTGTACAGTGTACCATATGGCAGGTTTATTGCCAAGTGCTTATATCTTCCAACAATGTCATCGATGGCCAAGATAAGGAAAGGGATTTTGGAAAAAAAAATGATTAAAAACCAATAAAAATAAGCTGTCACTGAAGAGAGAAGTAATGTTTTTCAATTTGCGTTTAGACGCACATCAACGATGGGGCGAATCTTATATTATATATTAGCTGGTTTCCGAGCCTATTCGAATGATATTAATCAAGATATTATTTTGAAATAGGCACTACTATGATATTAATCAAGATATTATTTTGAAATAGGCACTACTACTCGTATGATATTTATAGAAAAAATATGTTTTTCAGTCTATTTAAAGTACATAAAATAATTTCCTACTTCAGACATAATTTGGAAACTAAATAAGGTTATTTAAATTTACTGGTTTTATTTTTATTAAAGAATTCTTAAATTGGACCCTAGTATAAAATGTTTTTCGGAGCTGTTGCCGAGTTGCGCTGGGTGTTTTGACATCCCCCTGAGGATGAAGGGATGAGGATGAAGTCTGCAACGCCTTTTAAACGGCCTAATTCTAATCATTATAAAAATGAATACCTAATACTTCATTAGGTAAGTCTGTTTCATTATTTTGTTTATATATTTATTAAATATATTAATATTCTATATATGGTAACTTGGACTAATAAAAAAAATCACATGTTTCTATCAAAAATATTTTTGATTTATATTTTAATATATATTTTTGTTTAAACCTTGATTTTTAAGAACGATTTTTTTTTCTGTTATATAAGTTAACCTTTACTGTTTGAGAATGGTGAAACCAATTAAAAGGTTAGGTAATTTGTATTTTTGAGGGAAGAAGACGTATTACAAAGAAAAAACCAACGTTTAGGATTTAAAGTGAGATATAGCTATTTGAACTCAGTTACGTTTTCTCGGCACTGTTTTGGAAAAAAGTATCACTGAATACCTTTAAAAGCTTCTGTCGAACACTGGAGATTGTCAAAGACAATTTCGAAGTCGAAACGTTTTAATCTTTCTCGTTGTCAAGTAAAGCAGAAATCTTGGATATAGGTATTTTACTAGTATTATTTATTGAATTTTAAATAGTGAAATAACATCTACAAAATATCCATAACATTTTTTGGCAGCTTGTCTCTGTATTGTCTATTAACTTCAACATTATAATAGAAAATAAAGATTAAAAAATCAGGTGGGTTGATTGTGGAGAGTCGCTAGAAAGGTTGGTTTTGGACAAGTCTTAAGAAGCCGGAACAATTCCCAGACGAAGAGAAAAATCATTATCGACTCGAAAAACACGCTACAGCTTAGTTGAAACTTTACTTCAAAATGATAAGACTAAACCAATACTCTTTCTTAACACTCAATCTGTAGAAGAAGATCGAGGAACTGAAATATTAAAACTTCGAAGAAATCCTGAAGATGTTACAAATAGAGAAAACACACGTAAGGAATGGCCGACAACAGGGAGCTATGAATTTCACCAAAACAACGAAGCTGATCTTCAATGCAACCATCATTGGTCCAACGTAAAAGCCGCATCTAAGATAAGATTTTTTGGATTGTATTTATTTACCTGTAACTTGTCATTTCAAAGAATATTTTTCTCCTCAGTTTATAACTTCATCGGAATTCTGATGGAGATATTACATTTTGACTTAAATTTATTGTTTTTTTCTCGAAAGCCCAGACTTATTTTGTTACTGGTATTAGAAATATTATACATTTTTTACGTGTTAATTTTATTTTGAGAAGTTATTTTCGTTATCTTCTTTATCAAATTTGACATAAAAAGTATTTAATGTTTTTCAAATTTTAAGACGAAAATTTGCTGATCCATTTGTTAAAACTTTAAATAGATAATAAATTAATACACCATTGAATAAAATAAAAACCGTATTTAAATTGCTTGAACTGTAGTTTAATAATTTTTACTTCATTTTGCGCAAAGTAAAATTTCTTTTTTATTTTCTTCTTGGTATTTTAACGATTGAAATTTCAAGATGCATATTTCGATGATACAAAAGACAGTAAGCAAAATGTGGCCAATAATATGAGACAATAGACAATAATATAGATATTGTGTATTAGCACGTCAGTGCTCGTATCATATAATACAATAATTTATTTTAATTTTTAAATGATACTTTTGGGTTTCGGAAAAATTGATTACATATAAGAAGTACGACCAGAAAATGATTGGCATTAAAACGAAATGATTTTTTGAGATCGTATTTATACAATATTTTGATATCTATTTTATAAAATTAAAGTTCTCATAATGCATAAAACTTCTTTCAATGCTGTTATTCGACATGAAACTGAATTTGATGACCTCCGTGGCCTAGTTGGTAAGACGCTTGTCTTACATCCCGGGAGTTGCGAGTTCGATGCTCGTTGAAATTCAGATTATTTTAAAAGAGGATTCCAATCTATTGTTTACTTAAGGCATTTTGTGAGCTTTTTGGTTGGTTGGAAGAGATTGCCATATGACAATTCGTTGTATTATATACAACGACAGTGTTATACAGTACAGTGAAACAGTCATTTATTTTTTTGAACACTATGAATTAATTACATATTTTTCCTCTAGAAAATGATGAGTAAGATAATTACATTTCATGAAAAATACGTCAAAAATAAACAAACAATATCATACGAGTACAAGTACGAGTACGAGTACGAGTACGAGTACGAGTACGAACCAGTTAAATATAATAACAATATAATCAATGTGCTTTGTTAGTTACTTCAAAACATTATTAGAGTCAAACAAAAACTGATCAAAACGAAAGATTTTCATTCAATAGCGTCAACAAATAATATTTTGCCTATTATAATATTTAATAATCAATTCTTATAAGTCTAGAAAGGTGGAAGGAAAAAAGGACGTTTATTAAACATTAGAGCAATTTTAGGAGTTTTGATATTCGGGAGTATTTTAATAGACGTATAAAAATATATACACTTCAAGCTAAATATCTGAATGCTTGCTGCGCTAAGTAATAAAGCCTGTCAATTACTCGATGTCAACATCCTCGAAATAATATATTGTACGAGTAATAGTTGATTGCTGGTGTTATACTTGTTGAATGTATGTGGATGAGGAAGAAAATGAGATTGTAGAACGAGGAAAGGCTAACAAGAGATATATACTGTGCAAATTTGAGTGGCTGATGTGGTAGATGAAGACATAGGAAAGCATGGTTGAATCAAGTGAATGATATTTTGAAAGAAAGAAATGTAAAAAGTCATAGTGATCGAAGGTGTTGTATGAAAATATGTGTGGATGTAGAAGAGGCGTAATGCGTGGAGTCAATATATGAAAGTCTGGCGCTCTATCGTCACTGCCTACTCCGACAGGGAAACGGTGTGATGGTATTTATATGTGTTTGGATAGATATGTATCCCAAAAGGAACAGGTGTAATGCTAATTATGAATTTATTATATATTACTGGCAACATTTCTCTTACGATAAGAAACGAAGCTGAATAATGCAGTCAGAACGAAATGAACTGGCTTTTATCTACTCGTATTCATTGATTTTTGTGTTCCAAACATAGGAAGAACATAAGAAATTTCCATTTATTAGATCAGTTTACATAAATACTCGTATAACATATTATCAACATTTTTGATATATGTTAAATTTCTGTGAAATGAATACAATTATATGTTTTTTGTATATTTTATTTCTCATGTATTCATAGTTTATTAAAATACCTTATTGTTTCTATTGAGGTATTTTAAAGACCATTTCTTAAGAAAATTCGTGTTGTTTTGACATGTGTTGTTTCATTATTTTCTGTTGTGTTTGAATTGATAATTCATATCATGTTTGTGTGTTATATGTCAAAATGTAATAATATTGAATGTATTTTGTATAAAGAAATGGCAATGTATTATGACTGGAAACGAAACAAATTATCGAATTTATAAATTATTTAATGATTTCGGACAAAATGCTAGAAAAACAAGTACAGGTTTAATTTGAAAGGATTTTTAAAATACTTTCAATATGAAATACAATTACTATCGGCTTAATATTTTAATATGTTATTTAAATAAATAATATATTTTAAATCTAAGTAATTTAAAGAAAAATGTATTTAGTGGAATAAGACGTATAAAGTAGTTTTTTTAAAGCTGCAATATTCACATAATTGGTAATTTTAAGGAGCTGCAGTTTTAAAGATATTTCTGAGGGCACCCGCTATCAGGTCATTGACGAGTATCCATTTGATGGAGTGATCGATCATATGGAGGGTTCTGCTATCGAGTCTGACAGGACTGTTCCGTGGTTGCTTACTGTAAGACTTGTCCATCAAAGTGGTACTGAAGCAGTTAAGTATACAGTTGTGACAGTTTTACTTCACACTACTTGAAGAAAAAAGTGGGCCGTTGAATGGGGAATGAAAAAGAAGAAATTAAAACATTAAACAAATCATCATCCCCCTGTATGTTGAGGACATCAGGGTTGCCGGTTGCAGAGATAGAGCATACATTCAGTTTATTTTGATTTCGATAAACCTATGAAAAAATAAACTTTGTTTGAAATTATAAAATCCGTCGAGAGTGCAGGTTTTAAAGTAGTTTCTGTCACGTTAGATTTGGGAGGGGAAAATAGATCTATGTGGATGGGACTCCTGAATTGTAGTACAAGGACAAATTATCCTATTAAGAACTCTTTCCGAAATCCGTTTGATAGCTCACGTCAGGTTTTTGTATTCGTTGACGTACCTCATTTACTAAAACTTGCCAGAAACTACTTTGTTGAAAAGGGTTTTGTAGTTTGCGGCAAAGAACGCATCACTAAAAAGCCTGGAAAATATGATAAGTAAAAAAGTGATCTAAAAATTGTGTTTATCACAAGAATAGTTGTTTCCAAAAACAAACATAATGTTAAACTTGCGGCTCAACTTTTTTCAAATACAACTGCAAGTGCTCTTGGTTTTATGGAGGAAAGTGACAACTGGAAAGACACCGCTAACATTAATCAAATGTTCAATGACTGGTTTGACATATTTAACTCAAGTGTGCCATATGTGTTACATCCCAGAAAGAACACTGTGATTTGGGTTTACATTTTGAGTTTCAAAAGAAGATTTTGGAAAACATGTCAGATTTTATGCGGGTCTCAGTTGTATGTATTTGGCCATGAACAGATTCTGCCAGTCCAGAAAGGAATTTTACTTACGAACAAATCGTTGTTAGACCTGTACGAGTACTTAAAAGAAACACACAACGTGAAGTACATAATTACCACAAAACTAAATCAAGATATTTTGGAAAAATTATTTTCCTACATTCGTAGTACAGGACACACAAACTACCACCCCGATGCTCTTCAGATTATTTATAGAATGAGATGGTTTATAATGGGAAGAAGTTTACATTCCACCACAATAATGTCAGTCAAACACAACATTCAACAGGGTACGGAAGAGTGCTTAGCAGGAAGTAACATCCCTTCGATCGGCTCTCTGCAGTTTTCTCATTTTATTTATGTTATTATGGTAATTTTATAAATCTTTTGTAAGTCGTTCTTCCTTCAAATTAACTCATTCATTTTATTCACCGCGGCATTCTTTTATATTATTTTATCATTATAACAATTTAATAATTCTTTATTATAATTCGTTCATTCTTTTAATTAACATCCACATTTTTTTTTCTCATTTCTATTGTACGGGTATTTATACTTCTTTCATACATCAATTGAAAGCCATAATTTATTGTAATATTATATATTCATGGCTTTAAGTCGTATCAACTTCTTTTCTCTTTTTTTCTTCTTTGATAAATTTTATGTATTAATGTTTTTATTTGTTATTCTTTGATCAGTTTTATGTATTCACGCTCTTCATTCACAAGAGATTTTCTTTTCATTTCTTTAGTGTGGAAATAGTAATTTCATTAAACGTTTGTAAGCTATTTTTCATATTAATTCTAAGTCAAAGTCTCATTTACATCGAAATTCGTATCTCGTTCTTTTAATATCATTATACAATAGCAAGTTCATGAATAATTTGTTTATTATTCTTCGTTTCAGTTCGTTCATTCTTTTCATTCGCATTTATTCTAATTTATTTTGTATTTGTCATGCATTCATTATTTTTCTATTTTTGTGCTCTCATTATATTACAATATTTCCATTAATAATTTGTTATCCTTTGATTTATTTTATGTATTCATGTATTTCATTCGTATTGAGGTTTTTTTGTGCCATTTCTTTTGTATCATAATAGTAATTTCATAATTATTTATAAAGTTTAGACATTCTTTTCTCATTTATTTATTATCATCATACTAATTGCATAATGCATTTGTAAGTATTATATAATAATTTTTCATTTCAACCTCTTAATAGGTCTTATTTACAGCGACCTTGTACCTTGTTATCTCGTTTCTTTAGTATCATTATATTGTATAATAGTAAGATCCTACATAACTCATTTTTATTCATTTTATTCATATATTTCTTTAGTATGATTTTTATTATTTTATACATCATTTGTAAGCCATGGTTTACTGTTATATATTCATTCTTTCAAATCACATCAAGTTCTGCTCTGTTTTTATGCTTCTTTACATAATAATAATTTCATAAATAATTTGTTATTCTTGGATCATTTTTATGTATTCATGCATTTCATTCGCACATATATTTTTTGAAGTGAAACATCTGTAAGCGCGGTAGGGTAAATTGGCCTGAACGTCACGAAAAGTGAAACGCTTCCCCTTCTCCGACTCCAGAAGAAAGGAAAAAGAGGGAGAATCGTTTCTACTCTCTCCGTCGCATACGCCATAGGCCACGCGCATGCGCAGCGCGACGCTTCTATTTCTCCGACTCCAGCCGGCAGTTGAGAGGAAAGAGAGGGAGAATCGTTTCTACTCTCTCCGTCGCATACATCATGGACACGCTACGCGCATGCGCCGAGTGTACTGTGTGTATACGTAGTACTATATAAGGCAACCAGTAGACGCTTGCGTATCCGTCACCAAATAGTGTACTTAAGTGAACAATAATATAAAACACAAACAGTGCTTGAGTGTCACACCCGACGACATCTCATCAAGTGAAAAATAAACACAGTGCTTGCGTGTCGCGTCCGACGACGCTCACCGAAGTCACCTCATCTGGTAAGTGGAACGGACATTCTCTTTCCTCCCTCCTCCCCCTTTTATATTGCATATGTATTATATAATATTTTAATATATTTAACACAACTCACCAACGATGTCCTCCAAAAAGGCTGATGTCACTCACTGGCGAATCAACAAAGGGCGGAAACGCAAAGTTTCGCGGGTTCTCCCTGAGCCAACTCCCCCCCAAGCCCCCCCATCCGTGCAAAACGTGATTGACATGTTCAAGGATTCTTACGAAAATCCAAAATCCACTGAAAAGCAGCAATACCGTGCCGCTAAAGCTCTATCCAAACTCTTGCAACAGGGGCAAGTTACAATAATTGGCAGTGACCCCGAGATGAGCGTTGACGAATCCATCTCTCCTCGCTATCCCCAAAGGAAAGCAGTGAGGACTCCCTCCCCTCCTGCCAACCAGCCCAAAACTCAAACGAGGAAGTCCGTCGACTCTCCCACGCCACCCCCTTCAGAACCAGAAGTTGTTGTCACAAACCGTGACTCCATCATCTATGCTCCTCGCCCCATATCACCAGCCCGGTCGGAATGCTCCGGCATGGACTGGCAGGTGGCCTCAAACCCCCGAAAAAGGAACCAAAAGTCGCCAGTGACCCCAACAAAGGAGCCAGCGGTTCCTTCCAAGCCGACCGCTTCCAAAAAGCTAAAAAGGCGTAGCCCTGCGAGCTCACCTCCCCCAAGCTCACCGCCTCCCCCCAAACCGGCTCCATATCCGACCAGGTCGGATCGTATTCCGCCTATCATCTTGCGAGAGGCGGATAAATACGCGGAGCTCAGAAGCAAGCTCCACTCGGCCAACATGCCTTTCACGGCAAAGGCCCTCAGCAATGACGACCTTCGCATCCAGACAAAGTCTGTCGAAGCATACCGTCTGCTGATCTTATATCCTATCTCAGTCAGTCTTCAATTTAATGTACTCATTCGTGTCATTCGCGTCGAAATATTTTTTTTGTTCTGTCATAATAATCATTACATTCATAATTTGTAAGTCATTCTTTGTTTTAATTAATGCATTTATTTCATTCCCCCACGGCATTTTTTATTATCATTATAGTAAATTTAAAACTCATTTGTCAATTATTATAATTTGTTCATTCTTTTCATTCACATCCACGTTTTATTCTCATTTATTTTGTATCATTATACTTATTTCATACATCATCTATAAGCCATTGTGTATTATACTCGTAAGATACATATGGTATATATCATATACGAGTATATTTATATATTGTTTGAAATCACATCAATCATTTTTCAATAATTTTGTTCTCGTTATATAATAATATTTACATTAATATAATTTGTTATTCTTTGATAAATTTCATGTATTAGTGCATGTCATTCGCATAGACATTTTTTCTCATTTCTTTCGTATCATAATAGTAATGATTTTTTTCTGTTGTTTTTGTTGTCATAATATTTTCATAAATCTTTTGCTATTCTTTGATCAATTTCATGTATTCCTGCATGTCATTCGCGAAGACCATTTTTCTCATTTCTTTCTTTTTTTGGTGTCATAATATTTTCATAGTTCATTTGTTATTCGATGATAAATTTTCTGTAGTCATGTATTTAATTCATTAAACATTTTTTTCTCATTTCTTTAGTATTTTTATAGTAATTTCATAAATCATTCGTAAGTCATTCTTAATTATGTGTTTTTACGTCTCATTTACATCGATAATTTTTCATTATTTCTTTAGCATTATAATTATTTTATAAATCATTTGAAAATCATTCTTGATTTTATTTTTTTCATTCACATAAATATTTTCTTATCGTTTCTGACATATCATATTAGTTATTTCATTAATTATTTCTGAATCTATCTTCAATTTGATTTGCTCGTTCATTTCAACGCCTCGAATATTACAATTTATTATTATAAATTCGTGAAATTTTATTTTTTAGACCTTTTAAATGTTAGTCTTCGTTTTTTTTAAACATTATTTGCACAATATTTAATATCATACGTTATATTCGTCCAATCATACCAAAAACCCGGTCATTTTGTGTGATCAAATTAATCTTTGAAAAATTAAGTTTATTTCTAAAATGTTATTTTTTTTTAAATACAATACATGACAAACCTCCCATATATTATTTATTGTAGTTTAAATGTGCAATACGAGTACAATCGTGAAGTATTCATTATTAGTAGGAGTATAAGATAATATAAATGTGCAATACAATCGTGAAGTATTCATCTTTAGTAGGAGTATAAGATAATACAAATGTGCAATACAATCGTGAAGTATTCATTATTAGTAGGAGTATAAGATAATACAAATGTGCAATACAATCGTGAAGTATTCATTGTTAGTAGGAGTATAAGATAATACAAATGTGCAATACAATCATGAAGTATTCATTGTTAGTAGAAGTATAAGATAATATAAATGCGCGATACAATCGTGAAGTATTCATTGTTAGTAGAAATATAAGATAATACAAATGTGCAATACAATCGTGAAGTATTCATTGTTAGTAGGAGTATAAGATTATATAAATGTGCAATACAATCGTGAAGTATTCATTGTTCGTATGTTAGAAGTATAAGATAATATAAATGTATAATACAATCGTGAAGTATTCATTAGGAGTATAAGATAATATAAATGTGCAATATAATCGTGAAGTATGTTGTTCATTGTTAGTAGGAGTACAAGATAATATAAATTAATGCAAGTCAAGATTAAGGAATCAATCGGAATATCATCAGTTTTATTTTACTTTCCGTTTGTGCCCGTCTTCTCCGACGTGCATCGTTGGTGTCGATGGGCGCTAGAGAAGGTAATCACAAACGGGAAAAATCTTCTGTGAAGATAATGGACAAATATATTGAACGGCACATAATTGCAGATTTATGAAGATGTATAAAGAACTGAAAGGGAAAAATTATTTATAATTGAAATGAGGTATTTTCAAAAATATTTCCAGGGATTTTAATATAGTGGTTTCTCGACAGATGACGATCGCCAACCTGATGGACGAACTAAGTTAGAAATACGACAAAATTATCTATGATAGTGATACTCGAAGGATGGAGAGTCGTCGTAAACAGAATTCGCACTTATTCTAACAGGGAAAACATAATCCTAGAACTTAAACCCAAAAGTGGTTTCTAAGCTAATATCGAATCAAAGAAATTTAGCACAGGACGATGTGATAATAAAAAGGATTTTCTCAAGATATGTTGAACATCAACCTGATACAATTGTTTTACTTCAAAGGAGGCGAAGAACTTAATAGTATTTAGTGTATTGTAAACAGCTATTTGAACAAATACATCTCAATATATATATTTTTAATTCATGAAATTAAATATTATAATTTGAGAACCTTAATATATTGGGCTTATTGGATGGGATACGGGTACCGGAACAAGTTTAGGGATATTATAATATATTTATAAAAAATCTTCAAGTCGCAACATTTTCAAACTGTCCCTATTAAATTTACTTCGATAGCATCGTACACTTTTGATATTACCAAGAGCAGGACCTTTGTTTTTTATGTTATTTTACTAAAAGTATAATAACTAAAGAAAACCCTTGTTAGTTTATATCATTTGCTTTTCAGTACTCCATAAAAATCCCATGCGTTGTCATCTTCAAATGGTAGAGTAACTCCAAATAACCTATGTTATTATTTGATAAATACATATTCAAGCTAGACGTCTTAGGGATAACGAAAACGAAATTCTTGGAGTTGATTTTGGATAGAAGGAAGATTGACGAATCGATTGTCGAAATAATGTGTGTTGTTTGGTAAGGTTCCTTTATCGCATAATTTGCGCAAAAAACACTACCGAGCGATGGGAAAGGTTGATTACACCCTGCTGGATGCTGTTCGAATTTAGAACGTGAGATGATGAGACCTATCCGGGATACTGATGGGGGCAGGAAACGATGCAGCTCCGGGAATAACAGGATTAAAAAATCAGTATTTTATGTCATTGTTTTTTTTAGATTATTATAAGTCGGATATATAATATATATATTCTTTCATATTGCAGGAAAAAACATAAAACGAGGGGGAAATTATTTAATGAAAATCATTTCACTGTCCAAAGCACTGAATAATCGAGATTTTTCAAACGTTTACAAATTGAAGATAATCTAATGAAGATTCTTGTAATTAATGTTCTAGCTCCAACATATGTGGAACTGTATGATTTTATCTGTAACCGCGAGAGATGTATTTTTTTGCCTTTTAGCAGATTTTTTATCCCATTTTAAAACCCACTGGTTGTTACATCATTATTATGCATATATCATGTATGTGGAGTTATACGATTTTATCTGTTATCACACGAGATGTAGTTATTTTGTCTTTTTGATTTATTATCTCATTTTAAAACCACCTGATCGCCGTATCATTAATTCTATTCAACGACATTAATTTATACATCTAATACAATTTGTACATGAAGTGGAAGTATATTGCTTTCTGATATAGTATGTTCGCAAATACGCAAAAAAATTATATATTTTTTTATTGTCATATGTTGAATGAGAAAACCTCATATTTAAATATGCTTATATGAAGTCAAGCTATAAAAATCATTCAATATATACTTGTACGAACAGATCGTATGTTATCTTAAATATTTCAAAAAATGCTGAAGGTGGGAATACTTTTCGGATATATATATACGTATGTGCAAATATTCTTTGATGTGTTGGTAATTAATGTAATGTTCATAACAATACTTATTAAATTTAGCGATAAAATAATTTTCAACTTCCACCCGAATCGGTTACATTTTCAAGCAACTAAGAATGGAAACGGATTACGTAATATGAAATTATCTATGACCTGCATGCAGAAAGCGGGAAAACGAGTAGTGAAAATACCACCCTAGATACATATGCGCCTGCGCAAAAGAGATGTTCGGTTATCTCTTTCTGTAGGCAAAAAAAAATCAAGAGGGAGGAAGACAGATATTCGGTCAACATGGTGGCCGATTTATCCGATTTTTCTCCTTTATTCTACGTTTTGTTAGAATTCACGCATTTTTTTGTATTGTTGATTGTAATATTGTTTAACAGTTCTTTTGACGATTTTTTCTTAACTCCGATGTTTGACATTATGTTCGAGTAGGGTTTCGTTATGTATCCCTTATATTTCCACTCCCTCGAATTGTCAATGGCGTCTGCATATAGGTGCAGTTTACGCCTTAAAATGTATATTTTAATTGATTAGTATAAGTTTATATAAATTTGGGATGTGGTTTTTAACGTAATAATAAATTAAAATGTTGGGGAGGAAACAAAGTTTAAAGGGTGAACCTGTTTTAGCCGATTATGGGCCAGAAGAATCTCTCAATGAAAGTGCTGACATCGAATGGGTGAACAAGGTTTGACACTTATTTTATCATTTTAAACAGTTAAACAACAATGTCATATTTATCTTTTTAGAATAATAAAATCATTTAGTTTTAAGTGTTCTTTAGAAGTCAAATGCCATTGCTATTTTCATTCAATTTATTAAATATTTATGAGAACCCAGAATTACGTTTTGACAGATTGCGTAAACATTTTGTAAAATTTGACATTTAAATTAAAATTCTTATTTCTTTTCATTTTTCATTATAAAATTTAGGTATACTGTTCACGAGATAAGACCATTATATACTCCAGTTTTCACACATAACTTTTCATTCAACAGCAATTGACATAAATCTACGTAACTTATGTCTGATTGGGTGAAAGAGATTGCTGTATAGTAATTAACTCGCAATTTACATACTTGACTATAAAGTGTCTAGATAAATAAAGACTGACGTCATCAACTGTTTATCGTTGTGTTCTGACTGCCTTCTCTTGGAAATATTCGCTTTGACACCCATCTGAAACATTTTATCGACAGTTTCGAGCCGTTTGAGATCACTCAATTAAAATATGGATATAACCCTACTTTCTCCCTTGAATTCAGATTGCATCTGTCACTTTTATTTTCACAATTAATTTTTAATAAATTCCACCTCAATTCATTATCTCAGACAATATGTACTTCACCTGTAATTCCGATTAAAAAATAGACTGAATTATTCTCACATTTAGATAGTAATAATATTTTTTCGTGGACAAACAACAATTTTAAACATTAAAATATAATAATACAATATTAATACATATCTTATGGCTTGGTTGATTTAAGATCTTTTATTCTTTTGATAGTATATAATTTTTTGGCTCAGACAAAATATAAATTTGAATGAATGTTTTTCAAGTAATTGGTTTTCCACTTTTATATTTCTGAAATTTAATCCTTACTGAATTATTTTGAAATTCAAGTATGCTCATGCCAACTTTGTTCATCGATCCGTGGGTATTATGTTTATTTTTATACTATTCACCTTACAATATTTACAATTCACGTAGTTTTAATGGAAAGGCAACACTAGAGTACAAATAGATGCCAATGCATAAACAGCCTCCATTTTGTAGATATAGAGATCCACCTCACTAGGCAAGGCTTGTGACAAAGTGGTCTCATGTTTTAATCATAATTTTAATATATTTGTCTTAAATACTAAAACATTCAGCTGAAACATTCACGTACTTTTAAATCCCAAGCTATCATACATAATTCCAACTGCACCTGTAATCTCAACAACCACTCATTGCATCAGTTAATTCCACACGCTCCACATTCGCATCACTCATAGGCCTACGTGGAGTCTCCAAATATTTTTTTATTGGCTACTGCTATTTTCCAATCCTTTTATTATATAATATGTATATACATACAATAACCTTAATTATTCTTCTAAATATCTAAACAGTAATATAATTTATTTAAAAACTGAGGTATTTTTTGAAATCATGCTTACAGGAAACAACTTATGTAAGCACTTTTTCTTTTGATTCAATTTTTTAACACTCAAATCGGCACTCTTCTGTATTGAGTAAATAATTCATTATCGCTAGGTGTTTCATTTAGCTGGTATGAAATGTACCTTTTTATTTTAAGATTCACATTTTAAATTTATTTTTTTAGTCGACTTTAATAAGCTTCAGTTTAAGTACGGGATTGATCATTGTATATTTACATTATGGATCATTTCATATTATTACATGACATTCACATTCACCCTTTTAGCAATTCTTATAGAGCCAGTATTTTTTTATATTTCATATTTCTTTTTTTAGATGAAGGCAGCACATTCTTCTTTTGATTTTATATATCTCTAAGGTTATAGTTTTTAATCTTCATTTAGTTTTTACTTTTTCTTTGCAATTTCATTTTCATCTAGGACATACGAGTTGTACCTACACAAAATTATTTTCCTTTTTTTTTCTTACATATCTATGATATTGTTGGAGAAAATAGAAATCAATGCAAAAATTATAAGTGGACTGGAATATTTTAATTTGTTAAAATATTGTTTGAACAAAGGTTTTTTTTCTATCCAATAATCTATTTCACAGTTTTAAACTAATTTATATATTGAATTTATTTTTATATTTTGAGAATAATTTATCCATCGGCATCTCACATGTATAACGTACTTGGTTTTGGGTTTAATGTGTATAGCGTTCCGAAGTAGAAAAATAAAAAAATTATAATTCCCGCATCTACGATTTCTTACTAAAAGTCTCCTTAAAAAGCTATAAAATGGCATTTTTATTCAAATGTATGTCACTCTTTTTAAACTCATTGGATGAGCAAAGAGTCTTTACTTGGTCTTTTTCAGCTTAATTATGCATTGTAGAACATCAAAACACAGAAAAATGTTATTTCCCTAGATTAATTTACAATCTATAAATATATAGCATTGGTGTTCTGCATTTGAAAAATCACTAAATTATTACAACTACATATAACATATTATCTAATTATTAAAGAGACGAGACGAGTGGAAGATTTCATAATTTATTATGTAAGTTGCCACTGTCATAAAATGTTTAAAAACTTAATTCATAGAATGTTTAAATATGATAGGTAGGTCTTCAAAAGATAGGATATGCATGTGGCAACTATCTGCATTTGTTTGTTGATACACTATAATTCAACAATTGATCATAATACGAAGAAAACAAACTGTATTTAAAAAAAAAAACAGTTCATATATTAATTCGGCAGTCTTTTAATAGAAGTATGATGAAAGCCTTCACAGTTCTTCTTTGCACCACTTGACCGCTCTGTATATTTGACAGTTGCTTTTGTGTACTCTAGCCTTTAGGATAAAGAAAGAATAAGTGAAGTGATAAATATCACTAACTTGTAGTTTACTGGCATATGTGGTAAAAAGGTTAATTGTTTTATTAGTATTTTTTTCTTTATTCTAACAGCATTGTTTGTATGAATTAATTATGTATTTAAAATAGTTGTGTGTTATTTGTTCATCATCATCATTATGTTTTCCATCTCCATTTTGGCCAGGTTGGACCCTCGCCAGCACATATCTCAACTTACCTAGATATCCGGCCAACTTTTCCTCCTACAATTAGTTCTGTCCTAGTCTCTCCTCACACAACCTCTACACCTACCTACTCCAACTCCTTCAGTATTGATTGTTAATATGTATCAGGTGTTTCATACAATTAATATGTTCAGAGGTTTGTATTTTTGGCATGTTTATAAAAAATGCAGAGAGCATATTACCCAGTTAATATGTCGTAAACCACTGTATTTGAAATACTTTTGATATTTTATTAATCTTGGGCATACCCTGTATTATTAGTACAGTGCGTATACCTACTTATTTTGGTATGAGCAATTAGACTCTTCTAACAGAGATCTTGTACGAGTAATTGATCATTATATTAAATTGCCCATATGTCACAGAGTGAAATGTGGCCAAAAAATTAATCACAAGTTATATAAAACAAGATTATGGCAAGAATTTATGTGAAGAAAACCCTAGCATGATGTAGTTGAAAGGCTTTGATAATAATCTCAGAAAATAGCACAAATTGATTTTCAAATGTTTCAGCTATGGGTCCGAAGACTGATGAGATTCTGTGCCCTGGTGAGCCTCATGTCAGTGTCAATGAATACTCCAAAAACATTTGAGAAACTTCCACCATTGCAGTACTTTACCTTCTCATGTGATGTAGTGGTAACATTCCTGTTTACTGCCGAAATGATAGCCAAAATGCACATCAGAGGGATTTTGAAGGTAAGTCTTCTCTATTGCACTTTTATTAGTCTTCTGTTGTGTGACAAAAAAACAGACTCCCTCAAGAAAATTTCTTATCACTAGTGCTCTTTAATATTCACACAAATCATCAGCCATGCCAAGAAAAAAGTAAGCGTTTCATATACACAGATGATCTGGCACTTGCAAAACAGGGTGACATATACCAAGAAATCGAGGGACAGATGCAGCTAGCATTAAGAGAGCTGAGTACTTATTGCTCCAATAACCACAAAAAACCCAACTCTGTTAAAACTCATCTCTGCGTTTTTCACCTGCGTAACAAGCGGCATGGGAACTCAATGTATGGTAGAAGGGAATCAAACTTAAGCACTACTGCCCCACCCTAAAGTACCTGGGCTAATGTCCCACCTACAAAACACATTTATAACATCAAACAGAAAATCTTCACCAGGAACAACCTTCTGCGTAAATTAACTGGATCAACTTGGGGAGCGTAACCAAACCTCAAAGTTAGTTCTTTGTTACTTAGTTGGCGAATATGCCAACTCAGTATGGAGCATATCTGCCGATGTAAAGCAGATAGATATTGCATTTAATGAAACATTTAGCCTAATTACTGGATATATCTGACCAACTCCAATGGAAAAGGCTTACATACTTTCTGGGATATCATCTTCAGACATCTACCAAAATATTGCATGCAGGAGAGAGAAACACAAACAACTTAGAATTTCCAAATACCTTATGTATGACCAAAACCAACACAGCCAAGACTGAGGTCACACAGGAGTTTTATGACCACTGACAACTCCCTTGAAGGCTCTCTGAAAAGTGAGCATGTTGATTCTTGAAAAGCTTATAGCTGAAAGCCTGCAGCCATAGATGCAGCCGTCGAAGTGCTTGCCGGTGGGACACCACCTTCCATGGGCACTATGGAGATCTCTTAATCTTGGTAATCCTTTTACTTCCCTTTCTTGGTCAGTCCAACAAATCAAACTGAAAAACTAAAATTTTATTATTTTTGAAATTCGTATAGTAAAAACATATTTCATGTTGATACAGTAACAATAAGCTTGCAATTACACCAATGTCAAAAATGAGTTCTCAGATTTCAGTGCTCACTATGTTAGCAGTTAATCTCAAATGTATGAGGTATGTCAAATCGCAACTATTAATGTTACTTAATGAGGTATGTCAAATCGCAACTATTAATGTTACTTAATGAGATTGCCTGTTACAGTTGCAGCTGTTCTGTAATATGAACCTATATGAAATGAGTTTTTATTGAAGTGTAATTGTATAATTTTTAAATTAATCATATTTAGGGTTCAAGCTAAATTAACAATGTTAATTTGTTTTAATTTAATAAAATTTTGTAAAAAAGGTGTTTTCACAAACGAGGAAAGTTTTTTCTGATTGTCACTAGAAATCATCTTTTTATTATTAGAGTATATTTTTTATTTTGTCATAAATATGTCCAAAATAAATTATTAGGTGTACAAATAAGTTTCCGCCATTTTTTAATAAAAAATTAGGCATTTATTGTGAAAGAACGGAACCTCGTGTTTTATTCAAAGTATTGCCCATCGCTTGCCATTAATTTTTCCCATCTTTCTGGCAGCATACGGATACCGGGTCGGAAGAATACTTCATCTTTTGAGGCTATCCACGAATCGACTCAATTTTTGGTATCTTCATATGATGTGAAGTGCTGCTCAGACAGGCCATGCGTCATCGATCGAAACAAGTGGAAATCAGAAGGAGCAATGTCTGGTGAATATGGCGGGTGGGGTAAAACTTCCCAATTAAGTGTTTCCAAATAGGTTTTGACCGGCGCCGCAACATGTGGACGAATAATTTTGTCGTGTCTGTAGTAGTAGTGGGCGCGCTTTTCCTTGAGTGCTCGACTCAATCTCATTAATTGTGTTCGGTAGACAGCCCCAGCAATGGTTTCGTTCGGTTTGAGCAACTCATAATACACGACACCAAGCTGATCCCACCAAATACACAACAAGAGTTTTTTTCTATGAATATTTGGCTTAGCCGTAGATGTTGAAGCATGGCCAGGTTGTCCCCATGATTTCTTCCTTTTTGGATTATCATAGTGGATCCATTTTTCATCACCAGTGACTATACGGTGCAGAAAACCCTTTCGTTTATGCCTGGCAAGCAGCATTTCACATGTGGAAAATCGGCGTTCAACATTTCTCGGTGTCAGTTCATATGGAACCCAATTTCCTTGTTTTTGAATCATTCCCAATTATTTCAACCGATGTGAAATTGCTTGTTGAGTTACTCCTAATGTAAGTGCAAGTTCTTCTTGCGTTTAGCACGAATCTTGATCCAATAATACTTCCAATTCCGTGTCTTCGTACACTTTCGGCCTTCCGCTACGTTCTTTGTCTTCGATGTCAAATTCACCGTTTTTAAACTTTTGAAACCACTCACGACAACTTCTCTCACTTGGCAGCCTCACCATATGCTTCTACAAGCAATCGATGCGCCTCAGCTGCAGATTTCTTCAAATTGAAGAAGTAAATCAATTGTTCCCGCAAATGACGCTTATTCGGCTCAAAACTTGACATTTTCGCACACAAAAGAATATATTATACTGATAAAAATTCACTAATATTTTAAGGTTATGTTGTTAGATGTACAACCTTACGACTATGACGTTTTAACCATAACTTACTGGTGTCGCCAACTTTTGTCAAACGGCGGCGGCTTATTTATACACCTGATATCATGGCTTGACCCATTAGCAACTAACCCTTGTTTAGTAGTTGTGTCCACATAATACATTTATAGTGCTTATTTTTTCATTCTAGGGTGAAGTTCCATACCTCAAAGATCACTGGTGCCAATTCGATGCTTCCATGGTGTTCTTCCTTTGGGTTTCCGTAATCCTCCAAATGTTTGAGATGCCGGGTGTTGTGCCTCGTTTCAGTTATTTAAGTATTCTCCGAGCTCCGAGACCTCTTATTATGATACGATTCCTCAGAGTTTTCCTAAAGTTTTCTATGCCAAAGTCCCGCATTAATCAAATATTTAAGTGAGTATATTGAATTTATTATCATGAAATATTTATCAATAAAAAGCGCTATTTGGATAAATAAAATTACTTGATTTCTGTAGAATTTTACAATGTCCTTTTGAGTTTGGTTTATATCATTAAAATATTGTAATATTTTGTAAACATGTGCAAAACTCTTAAAATGGTAGTAACTTGTATACTGTAGAATCTTGATTACACAACCTAAATGAAATTGTGGGAGGGTCGTATAACCGAGAATGACGGATAGTCCAGAACTGCAGGAAACTAATTATCAAACTGAATTTTAATTTCTTCCTTTATATTTATTTTTAATCTTATAGAGTTCTCTTTAATGTCAAATGGACTCAAACTACTAATATTAGTTTTTTTTTAATGATGAACACAGTAATTGACGAGTTACTAATCTTAGGGCGACTGTTAAATTAATTGTTCTTTTAACAATGGTACATTTCTCATTTTTCTCTTTTACAGACGTTCCAGTCAGCAGATTTATAATGTCACACTATTTTTCCTTTTCTTCATGTCACTGTATAGTTTGTTGGGTGTACAATTTTTTGGCGAGCTAAAAAACCATTGTGTCTTAAATACAACTGCAGAGTAAGTTTAATTCATAATACTATGTTTTTTTATTAGTCTTACTGAGATTTCAAGCATTATTTTTAAATCTTCCTGTTGTCTTTGTTGAGTTTTTAACATTCATGCATGGGACATGAAACAGTTTTCACTATTAATGAGGTCTTGCAACAAAATTTGCAATAACGATTTTATAATCTCAATAGGTAACACAAAGAAAGATTCTGATTTATTTCACAATTTTTTTCGTTACATTTGAATAAGTTACATTATTAAAATTTAAAAAACCCTCTTCTGATGTTTTGTGACGTTACATAGTTTTTGGTAAAATCTTTGTGAAAAGTTATGAAATATTGTTAGTGTTTTCTTATTGCTAATCTCACCTAAGTTTTATTTTTAGAACATTTCTGAATTCAAAAACATGCTTTATAATGGTTCTTCTCAGGAAAAAATATTGAAATACTCAATGGTAATTTCATTACTGTTAGTTGCAGGCATAAACACAGACAATAAAAACACATTTCAAATTATTATTATTGAGTGAAGTGTTGTGTTTACTATAAGAAAAAATAATACATTTTTAAACTTATCTTGATGAATTTTTTTTGTATGTTGATTAGTGTCGGAAAAAAACATATCATCATCATTATCTTACCCTTCTGCTTTCGAATTAAAGTTACAGCCTCATCAGTGCTGTTCTCTATTTGTCATATTTTGGACCTAAACTGCACAGTCTAATCTTAACATTTCCTCACACAACTGCTTCAACTGATCCCTCTAATTACTATTGTGGAGACCTACTTACTGGTCTTATTTCTGGGCTAGAATTAAAGTCACAGCACCATCAGTGCTGTTCTCTATTTGTCATATTTTGGACCTAAACTGCACAGTCTAATCTTAATATTTCCTCACACAACTGCTTCAACTGATCCCTCTAATTACTATTGTGGAGACCTACTTACTGGTCTTATTTCTGGGCTAGAATTAAAGTCACAGCACCATCAGTGCTGTTCTCTATTTGTCATATTTTGGACCTAAACTGCAGTCTAATCTTAGTATTTCCTCACACAGCTGCTTCAACTGACCCCTCTAATTACTATTGTGGAGACCTACTTACTGGTCTTATTTCTGGGCTAGATTTAAAGATTCTACAACGAATTCTAGTTGAAATACACGTAAATAAACACGTTTTAATTTTTGTTGTGAAATCTCATTATGAGTTGAAGATTTTATTTATATTCTTTACGTGTGATGCACAGAAAACAACTCAGTACTTTTACGAATCTTCAACGTGTTCTATGAGCCATATTAATAATTAAAAATAAACTTTTATCTTCGAAAAGCATTAAATATTTTTCTTGTTGCCCAACTTTGTGGTATATTTTATTAAGTTTCTGGTTATAGAGATTAATTAGCAAAACTGCCAAGACCATATATAATTATTTAATTTTTTTTTTGTTTCAGCGAAATTACAATTAATTCAATAGCAATACCGGACACATTTTGTTCCCGTGAACCTGGTTCTGGATATCAATGTCCTTCTGGAATGAAGTGCATGAAACTTCACCTCTCCAAGTATATAATGGGATTTAATGGATTTGAAGAATTCAGTGAGTATATTTATATTAGATAATGTTTACCACGATATTTTTCTAGTGAAAATAGTTTTCCCTTTATTGTTTTTTTATCACTTGAAATGTATTTATCAGTGACATTTGAAGAATGAAAAGTACATTTGAAAAATAATAAATATTTTGAACTATTCCAAGAGGATGCACAGCACCAATATGGGTTGGGGTCACAGAACTGCCAGGGGTGGTGTTCCTAGTGATGATTTATTCTACGATATAAAAATAAAGATTTTTGTCATTACTGTATAGGAAAAAATATCTATGTTTTTAAAGGACAATTTTTATTGTATTTTATTACACTTTCATTTGTATAACTGTAGTGTAACCTATTGGGCTTGTAGCCATGTGGCAATTTCTTTCAATCAATCAGTAAGATGTCAAAAGATTAAGACACTTATATAGTCACCATAACAACCTCTGTGACCTAGTTAGTATAACACTTAACTTCCACCTGGGAGTTTTGGGTTCCATTCCTGATAGTACCGAAAAAATTAATAAAAAAGGGTACCAGTCTGGTAAAGAGTTTAAGCGCTAGACATGTGCTAGTGTTGTTGCCTCTTTACATGTGGGGTAATGCTGCCAATACATGCGATGACTAACTTTGAGCTCCATGCCTACTCAAGTGATCCTAAGCTCAAAGACTCGAATGGAGCCAAAGATAATATTGTCTCCTGGCTATATTCTTCATTTTGTCCAAATCACAAATTGGCTATATTGCAGGTTATTATACAAATAAAAAAAATCATCATGAAATGTCAAATTCAAAACTCCATAGAGTACTATAGAGTTTTGGGTTTGACACTTAATAGGGTTGACCATGAAGGTCTCTTTCAATTCTGGTTTTAAATGTTGATTTATTCATTGTGTTTATTCTAATGTTCTTTATTAATAGATAATTTTTCTTCTCAGCTACAAGCATCTTCACTGTGTACCAGGCAGCTTCGCAAGAAGGATGGGTTTTTATTATGTACAGAGCAATTGACTCCTTACCGGCATGGAGAGCAGCACTGTATTTCAGGTACTTGATCATTTATTTTAATTTTATATACTATTCATATAGAAGCAAAACCTTGTTACATAGTAAACTCGGTAAGAGATATAACTGTTTCAATAAGAGAAATAACTGTTTTGCCGAAACAACTTACTTCCATAACTAAAAAAGCTTCATATAATTTTTTAAAAACATTTTTTGAAATCTTGAAGAGGTCAATATCTGAGTCCTCGTTCAAACGGGACATCACACAACCAAAGAAAGAGCAATTAATTAGCAAGTTTGTTCTACTTATTGCCAATCTAAACATACCAATATTTCTGGATGTGAAATAGTTTTCAAGAATTTAAAACCATATCTTTACCAACTTAGTTGGATTTGATGTTGCTAAACTCACAGTTCCTATATAATAAATTATTATGAGAACTGTGAGTTTAGTATTATTTTTTAAGAGACTAATATTTTTGAAATAGTACTATGTTTTTATAAAATTAGAAGAGTTGAGTCTTAATATCAATGTCTAAAACCAGATGTATAGAGCAAGAATATAATGAAGTATCATTAATGTGGAATAAGCAGCAGGTGGAAAGAGTTCAACTGTTCAAATATCTCAATTATATTAAAACCGACTCTGTCCAGGCATATTCTATGTATACATAATTTCTCGTTGCCTGAAGCTTTTATAAACAGCCCATTCAACTTATCTTTCTACATTCTTATTTGATCAGAATAGTCGTTGTATAATATATGTGCAAACATCATATCGATGGTCTAATGTATAGTAAGTATACTTGTTCATTATTGATATCCTGATTTTGTATCAATTACAGACCTCATTCCACTTAAATTTATTTAGTGGCACTTTATGAACTGCCTTTTAAAAATCAGAAACAACGATTTTGAGATGATATTTTATTTCTAAATAGTGCTATACAAACCATATTTTTATTCTTATCACCACACTTTCAATTAGAATATATGACCATATATATTTTCAAAAATAATCCAACTCACATTTTCTTCTTTATGTGTGGTGTGGCCCTTAAACGTAACGTGTCTTCTCAAGTCAAGTCACGGTGTCTGGAGTTAGTTTGTGCAGCTTCCAGGAAATGCACGCAGCTTTTAGCTGTTAATAATGTGGTCCATTGTCTGGCACCCTTGCACACACACACAGAAAGGCGACTGCTAAGCCTCGCTTGTGCATATCATAAGCAGTGCAATCCACTCTGCACCTGATTCTATTCAGAGGGCACCACTCCTTCCGAGGTAGGGAAAACCCAGGCAACTCCACCATCAGGTTGCCTACAAGATGCCTATTTTTTTACATCACACTCCATCCAATGGGATTGTCATTTATCGACGATGGTCTTGTTGTCGATTTATTCTAGTCTTCCAGTTGGTCAACAGAAGGTGAAATGGAGTGGTGGTGGTTCTCTTGTTTCCGTAATTAGATGCAGTTAATCTTTTTGCAACATCATTTTCTACTCTTTAATGAGAGTTTCTCCACAAGTTATATCAGGAGGTAGAATATTTGACAGGCTTTAGTGTTGCCGTGACTACTTATATCAGTTTTTTGGGATGAGACTTGCATTGCTTTGCTGTTGTAATAAATTATTTTCTAAGCATCATTATTAAATATCATAAATTTATAACAGGAAGCTTATAAGATTCATCATCACGCCATAGACAGAAAACAGTTCTCCACTTCATCCTATCCTGGTACACATATTTCGCTTCTGCCACTCCCGTACACCAAGTCATGTACACTTTCCTATACTTGCATCTTCCTTCTTTCATAATTTGATTCATTTAGTCATGTTGGGTTTTTCTAGATCTTCCCAAACTTTTCATACCTACTGGTATAGTATACTACTGGTATACGAGTAGGGTGAGTCGGGGTAAGTGCACCATATAAAATGAATATATGAAATTCAAAGGTATCCAACCATTCTCAGGATCATCACATTGTTTTCTAACTTTTATACGAAGGACTTCAACTATTTCATATTTTAATTAGTTTATCACCAGAGGACTATCTGCTCTTTTTATTTGATTTTTAAGCATTTTCTCGAAGGAAGTCCTGACAGATGCACTTACCCCGTCTTCGGGGTAAGTGCATCTGTATCTTTTGGTTTTATTAATTGCTAACATAATGAAAAAGTTTGACATCCAATCCAATAAAACACAATAAACACGTAATTTAGATATTTTAAATCAGAAAATATAGTGGTATTAATATATAATATCAAATGAAATTATGCAGGATGGGGTAAGTGCACCTATTCATTGCTAGTGATGGGACAAAAAATATATATTGTTTGTTTATAATATTATTATTTGAAAATTCAAAATGATAACACTAATATTGAATAAGCAAAATGAAAAATAAAGATGTAGAAATAATAACTCGTAAACTGACTTTGTGGCACATTTTGTCTATAAATTAGACGAAAAATAAATACATAAGAAAAAATATTTAAGTAAAAGACATTATTTGTTATTTAAATTGGATTATTTAAGTGACTTATTTAAGAATATGAAATTACTTATTGAATATTAATACCATCAAAGGAGATTTTAAACACCAATTCTCCTCTTCTTCCAGTAAAGGGTTTTGGCAAAATAGTCATAATATCTGCGTTATATATTTCAGATATGTCATCAACTTTCGGGTATGAAAATACATTATGATTTTCTTTACTTAAATGTGAAACTTTTCTTACAAATTTGACAGTAATTTTCTTATTTTCATCAATATTTAAAATGTTTCCTATGTAATGTTAGAGGCTTTTCTTCGCTACAAATTTGGCTAGTATCCAATCGCCAACATTTTTTTTTTCAAAATTTTAATTTTGTTGTATATCTATTTCCGATTTTTTGTTAACATCATTATTTACCAACAGAATTTCATTCAAATCTGCGTTTATTTCATTTTCCATTAAAATATTTTGGAAATAATCACTTTCATCTTTAGAGCTTGATTTCCATTCCCATTCACTGATTTCTGATTCTGATGATGACTCCAGGTTTTGCAAATATTTTTTATGATCCAATTTTATTGTCCTCTTTTTGTTAATAACTTAAGTATTTTTGTTGTTCTTCCGAAGGTTTATTTTAGTACTTATTTTCTTTTTAGAATCCTTCAGTTTGTTTTTTAAACGTTCTACAAAATCATCATAAGTTATTACTTCAGCTCCGTGTGCAATTTTTGTCTTTTTTACCTTAGGAGGCTAATTTTTCTTTATATATCTTAACACAGGTTCTTCAAATGAGTGTTTGTCTGGTATATTTTCTGCAAAAAAATCATCACTTCTCAAGAAATCTGAATTAGGTGGATTAATTATTATGTCTTCTAAAACTGCAACCTTCAATGGGTTAACATAGTGATTTTTTGCAGTATAAGTAGAATGCTCGGAATATTGAACATGTGAATCGAATTGTGCTCCAAAAGGTACAATTTGTTTTGAGGTGGAAGGTTCAGCATAGTTTGCGTACAAATTTTCTGTAGATGATAACGGCTCTGTATTATTTTTCGTGTTCACTGATTCCTCATCCCGGTCGTGACTAAATTTATTAAATATTTGTAATTTATTTTTAACAAACACTGTTTATTCCACTTTTTATTTTCGATCGCTTGGGATTGATCTATACAATGTTCAAAATCTGTCATTAATATTGCTTCACTAATATCCGATCCATTTTTCAAATTATTTCTATACTTTTCGAAACGTGATAAAGCTAAAGGATCAAAATTTTGCATATTTATAACATTTCTTTCTAGCCGATGAATCCCACCTTTTTGAACCCATTTTTTATTTTCTGATGATCAAGTTTATTCCAAATGTCCTGTAAGCATTCTCGAAAAATGTTTTTTTGGAAGTTTCGAACCTACATGCAACCATTGCCATTTAACGAGGCTCTCGTCCCAAGCATCATTCGTCGATTTCATTACACTAAGGTCTAGTGGCTGAAAGTACATGGCTGGAACGAGGTGGTAATTTCAATATCGTCACATTCTCGTTTCTGGCCTCCTCAATTATGCCTAAACTTATACGAGTATGTGTACTATGGCCATCATAAATAAGTAATATTGGACGAATTGGCCCTACCGTTGGAAGGAAACAATTCTTAAAATAGTTTTCAAATATTTTGGTTTCCATCCATCCATTTTTTGTAGCAGCATACCGCGTAGCTGAAGACTTTTCTGGATTAGTCCACTCATCCCGCACATACTTTCCCTTAAATATAATCAGAGGTGGACATTTGTCTCCGCCTGCACTATGTTACACCCCAACAAAACAGTGGTGTTGTCTTTTCTTGGTGAACTAATGGTTCTGGTGGAAGGATATCCAATAAGCTCGACTGCTTTCGTTTTGCTGGGGTCTTTCGAGAAACTTGTTTCATACAAGTTCCATATTTGAGGAGGGCGATTTTTAAGGTCTAGTTTTTCCATAGTAATTGTTAAAATATTAAAATATTCATTTATTATAAATGGATCTAACATTCTTTTTCTGGCATATTCAACAGGTTGGGGGTTTTTTATTGACAAATTGTTCCGTTTTGAGAATCCCATAAACCAATCATGACCCGGAATTCCATTTTTAAAGGGAGTTTTAAAATTATTATCGACGATATATTTGGCGACTTACTCAATCACTTCCTTTTAAGAAAGTCCGAATCCATATTTCTCCATAACATGTAGATTTTCTGCCAGTTTTTTTTCAACTTCAGCTGGAAGTGCCGTTCGTGGTGGATTTTTTTCCCACGTCTCCCAGAAACATAGCACATAATAGTCAATCTGGGTATTTAAAATTTTTCTCTGCCTGGTACCCACTCATCCGACCGCTCTTTACTTCTTCTACTGCTTCTAAAAGTGTTTCTTTTGTATAAGGCATTTTACTTTCTGTAAAAAAATATAGATAAGGATTTTACAGGTTAATAACTACTTCTTTTTTATCTTTTACATGGATACAGGAACATGCCCAGATAGTTGAATATTAAAATAAATTAAATTGTTATGTTGTTAATAATATATTAGAGTAATACATAAACGTACATAAAAGAATTTAAAAAATATAAGTTATTAATTTTTTTAATAAATATATTTTTTTTAAAGTAATGCACATCACTAGTTCCATTTCTGTCCATACAAAAATATCGAGGATAAGTGTATCCACATTGTAGTTGCACTTACCCCAGTATGTAAAATTATGGGGGAAGTGTATGTAGTCTTATAAGTCACAATTCTTTTAAATATTTATTAAATGAATATAGTATATACAAAACAAACAACAATTTGAATGAAATGCACTTACCAAATTTGAATCTCCTAGCACAAGTTATTGTAAAGTTACAGAAGAATTACGAGGGAGCTCCCGACTCGTACGTTGATAAAAACCAACCGTCAAAATTTGAACATTAATAATAATGGCCCCGTATATGCACTTACCCCGATTCACCTTAGATTATTTTTGTAAATCTTTCATTATTCAATCTTTCTACGTGGCACTTAAACTTTTTCAACTTATAAGTGCTTTTAAATAAATTCAGAAACACTCAATTAAAAAAAAATATGATTTAAAAAAAAAAAAATTTCTTAAATGAAAATGTCAATTTAATTAAATAGTGAATTTAATAACTTAAATTTTTTTATATCAATGATTAAAAATGATAAGTACTCGATAGAGTAGAGAACACGGTAAATGTATATATAAATTTTATGAAATTATACTTTGTATTCTTCTCATAATACATATTTTGCTCAGAATCAGTCTATTGTGAGTTCAAATCAGCGGATATTACGATTTCAATGCAAGTAAGTGCATACTCGTTCATGCCCCCTTGATGCCGTGCATCACTCCCAGCATATTACCGGGGCTATTTGTGAAGGTGGGTCATGACACTCTTGGTTCAGCGAGTGAATGGCCAGGGTTTAATTTAAATTAGAAAATTGGTTGTCTGTATATGCTGCACAAAGTGTCAATAATAATCTGCACAGGGACCCCATTAAAATATAAATTGGTTCCACTTAATTTATGAAAATCGGGACAAACATATGCATATAACTTTCCTTTGTAGTTTGTTTTATTTAAATTTATTCAGTTATTAATTATTACACATAATTTATATTACATCAAATTATTGTTGTACAATGCTGAACCAGATATCCTCCGTGGCCTAGTTGGTAAGACATCTGTCTTCTGATCCGGAGATTGTGGGTTCAATTCCTGGTATTATCCAATGTTTTTAAAGGGGTATCAGTGTAGTTTTCACTGAATTGTCCTCTCTTGGTATAAAGCAGACACAAATGTTTTGATGAAGCATGTTAAAAGGATGCAATTTTGCAAAACTTTTATTTTGATTATTTAAAATATTGAATAAGCATATATGTATGTTATCAAGCCAAACAAGAAATATCAAGGTAGTAAAATGTGTACATACAAAGCCATTCTATGTCTCCTCACACATCTTAAAACAGGTAATGTGTGGTTTGGATCGTTTTTCATGCAACTACTATTGCTGTTTCTTACACTCCCAACTTGGAGGATGAGGTTATAAATTATCTCTACACCTGATTGTCCGATTGCCGTCGTATCCATTGTAAGAATTAGATGTATGAAACTTTTTCATGACCTTTGGTAATAAATATGCAAGTTTTAAATGAGACAATGTGATCTGCCTTGCAGGTTCTAAATGTTCATTTGTCAACTCTACTGAATGTGGGTAATTGAGAGGCAACATCGAGAGCATTATTATCATATGAAATATTTAATCAGATTGGGACCCTTTTTTAATATTTCTCTTTGGAATTAAGTTCAATAAACCAACTAGCCGAATCGATGATAAATTTTATAATTGAGGACAGTTTAGAGTTTTTCTATTTTGTTCATCTCCTTTTACATATCTATGGCCTAGATAAGATACTTGACTTCCACCCAGGGGTATTATGTTCGATTCCAAATAGTATCTGAAAAGAAAATATAAAACAATGGTTTGAGTTTGGTAAAAATATGAATACGCGCAAAACTTGTTTGACTTTTGTTGCCTCTTTATGTGTGCGGTAGTATTGCCAATAAGTATGGTGATCCATAAGTTCTGTGCCTTCTTCATTGGTTCTAAACCAGAATGCAAAATTAATGGAGCCAAAGACAATGTTGTCTCCTGGCTATGCTTTTCAATGTCTGAATAACTAGTTTGGGTATAGTAGCAAGTTCTGATTGTTTAAGAAATGTGTGCATAATTTTTTTCAGCACAATGATTTTCTTCCTTGCTTGGTTAGTAAAGAACGTTTTCATTGCCGTCATAACAGAAACCTTTAATGAGATAAGAGTACAGTTTCAACAAATGTGGGGAGTCCGAGGACATATACAAAATAGCACAGCCTCTCAAATACTCACAGGAGATGACACTGGTTGGAGATTGATTACGCTCGATGAAAACAAACACGGAGGTAAGTAATGTTTTCTATATTATTTATAGTTAAGGCATTGACATTGTGGAGCTTTAAAGACATTGTCATTTGTTTTATCAAACACTGTTTATTCCACTTTTTGTAACGGTATAACCCTACCGGTTTCAAGGTGCACACCTCATTATCAGGGAGAGTTTTGTTTGTGCTCCCTGATGATGTTTTCTTCTAGTCCATTTATTTGACTAAATTTTCCATCATCGAATTAATGTGAACCTAAGAAGTTTAGATACATTTGTGTGCGAATGTGTTGTTAAATGCATCATTGGCTAAATTGAGAATATGGTGCAGTGGCTGATAGGTCTGTATTCTCCTCGCAACACGGTAGGACACAATTGAAAGTGATTGAAAGTAATTTGCGACTTACTTTGTGATCGCCCGCTGTGATTGACTTGTCCTATTTGTTTAATGTTTAATGCCCGGATCATACACTGCATCCATTACCTTTGTGCAATTCAAATGATGCTGATTTTGGCCTATGTACCTTTGCAGGATTCATTATCTTTAAGCTCAAATTCTTACCAGGACATTGAACCTTCATTGGATAAACTTTGGAATTTTGTCATGAAGATTGTTTTATTTTTATCTATTTTTGTCACAAATTGTCATATGCTCAGCTGAAATATCTATGGCCACTTTGTATCTGCCAGTTTTCATATAATATGGTATATATATATATCAAAATATTGAGTTTTGGAAAGCAGTAAGTTTGGTGCGCCTAGCAAATTTTATGAAAAAATGTCAGATGCAAGGTGTCAACTCATGACCAATGATATGTGGCCGTTGTTCTTATTTTTCCTAAATTATTTCAAGGTCTGGCACCAGAGTCATGTCAACAGATATTAAGATCAGCTTACTTCCGCTTGCTTGTCATGACTGTCATTCTCGCAAATGGCATAGTGACGGCAACCATGAATTTCAAGCATGATGGCCGTCCAAGAAGAGTATTTTACGAAAAATATTATTACATAGAGGTAAAAAGAATTTTAAATATATGTCGTCGAATTTCTGGCACAAATTTGTATGTGCAATGTTTCGAACACTGTCATTTTTTTTGGTAATAATCAACAAAAGATCAATGTGCATGCTTCATAAAAACTTCACACGGTTGAAGTATATATTAAGTGACCAGATGCATATATGTTAATATATTGGAAAGAGTACACACTTTTAAATTAAAATATCTCAGAAAGAGTAAAATGTTAGTTACCAATTTGTGACAGAAGCCCAACGATATATAAGCCCAACGATATATACATCGATCAATAAGTCCCGGGACTAACTACTAAAACAACATTTGTTTGCCAAAATTCTTCTTTATTCATCAACATAGTCTTATTCAAGAGCGATACATTCATTACAACGCTTTCCTAACTTTTCTATGGCAGCCGTGTAGAACGATTTATCTTCGGTTTCAAAATAGGCATTCGTTTCGGCAATCACTTCTTCATTGGAGCCAAATCTCTCCCTGGAGCATCTTTTTGAGGTCTGCGAACAGCCAATAGTCGCTGAGGGCAAATCTGGAAAATACGGTGGGTGTAGAAGCAATTCGAAGTTCAACTCATGCAATTTGGCAATCGTTACCATCGACTTGTGACACGGTGCATTGTCCTGATGAAAGAAATCTTTTTTCTTTTTGATATGGGGCCGTTTTCTGCCTTCAAACGCTTCAATAATGCTATGTAATATTCGCTTTAGATGTTCCCTTTTCAAGGTGATCGATGAATATTATACCATGCGCATCCCAAAATACGGAGGCCATAACCTTCCCGGCCGACTGTTGGGTTTTTGGTCGCTTCAGACGACTTTCACCGGCTGCTCTCCACTAAACTGACTGCTGATTTGATTCCGAAGTATAGTGGTGGATCCAAGTTTCATCCATTATCACATACCGATGCAAAAACTCCTGTTTATTTCGCATAAACAGTGCCAAACAGCTATTTTTTCCCATTAAAAAGCAGTGTTTTATCAACACACGAAATTCGGTTTTTTCCATTGTTTTGAAAATAGCAAAAGTAGCGTCACTAAAACCACTGTAACTCAATGACACAATGTCGGAATCTCATGAAAGTTTACTAAGTGAGAATGGTATGGATTTGTTATTAGAGGCGCCATCTGTTGGTTAGTCCCGGGACTTATTGATCGATGTGTTATTTATTACTTGTGCATTTTTACATTCTTACTTGGATAACTCTGATATTAAAGGAGCTTTACTTGTTCAAATGTCCTAAAAAGGTAGAGTTGAATCTGGGGCTAGTGGTATTTAAAATCTTATAGATACTGAATGACAGAACTATTAAGGGTATGCTGTATGTGTAAGTGGTATATTGAGATCAGCTGATGTTGAGGTGGATCAAGCTAAAGGACCTCTTATTTCGATTGAGCTCTTGGAGTTTTGTTGTCAACACTTTTGTTGTAAACAATATAGGTTTGGAGATAAACAAAAAACTTTTTTATGATTTGTATAAAATAGTAATCTCCAATATGTTATGATAATCAATTGACCGATATCTCCACAGAATTTATTTAATTTTTCTCTATTCACATATACTTTCAATGTCATACATTTTTACTATCAACAGTTGGTAAAAAGCATACACTTATTTTTAATGTTTATATGTACTCAGTAAGATACAGGCAAAAACCTAGTTTACTAGGGACACGACAAATGAAAGACAACAAACCCAGATTCAATTGAGTATCCATTTTAAATTACCTGATACTACTTGTCTTGTTTTTCAAATAAAATGTTTCTCATTTCTCATAGTAAAAATAAGTGAATTTCCTTGTTCACTCTTGGACCAGAAAAGCCCATTTTTGTTCATAAAAATTCTAGAAGTTCATTAACACATTGTATTGCTCAATAATTTATTTTAAAGTCATTGCGGGACTAAAAAAATAGCCCATATTTAATATTCTTAAAAAATAGTACAATTTTTTTTAATTTGGTTCTCTGAATTTGAATGAATAGACTTTTACTGTAGTGGTTTTCCTAAACATGTTAATATCATGTTGGTCCACAGCATTGCATTCTACGTCTTCTTACATTATATCAAGCTGACAAATCTCACTATTGTAATACCAGAGTAAGTGTTAAGTCATTAATACCAGAGTAATTATCATCTAACATTAATACCAGAGTAATAATGTAAGCTGAACCTGATGTATAAATTTACCAATATATACTATCATATATTTTACCTGTATCATCCATCCCCCATTATAATAATTTGTGGTAATTATTATTTAGGACATTCATTTAATTATGTGACCAGTGATTAATACTTTGGAATTTTTAGGTGGCGTTTACAATATTTTTGGACTTAGAAACCCTTTTTAAAATATGGTGTCTGGGATGGAGAGGATATTTCAAACATTCAATTCATAAATTTGAACTCCTTCTTGCGATAGGCACTACATTACATGTTATCCCAACACTGTATCTTTCAGGATTTACATATTTTCAAGTAAGTTCTTATTATAAATTCACATGGAGAAAAACAATCAAACACAGTCTTATCTTTATTAACATAAATAACTTTTCATAGTTGGATTGTCTTTATCTTCATCCTCCCTTATATACTTTAGGATCGGAGTTGTAATCATGCCACAGTACTGCTTCAAATAAGTATGTCCTGGGTCATCTCAGAAATAGTCTAGTCCAGTTGATTTCTGTCTTTGCATAATAAATGTATTTGCCAATGCCACGTCTTTATGGTTCACATTATTAGTATTGTAAGATTCATAATTAAACTTGAATTTCGTTATATTTTATTTTAGTTTAATAACATTTAAACATTTAATCTTAAGAATCTTTTTTTGCAGAATCTTAGTGATGGTTTGTTCAGTTACTTGTTATCAACAATATATCTGTCATTTTCTTTTGCATTTCTTAAAATTTTATTCAACGAGATTTGAAAAAAAATCTATAAATGTGGTTTGAATAATTTTTTCACTTTCAGTATTTCATATTTCTATTCCATTTAAAAATGATCTATCTCATATTTTTTCAGGTTCTCCGTGTGGTACGCCTTATAAAAGCATCACCTTTATTAGAGGGATTTGTGTATAAAATTTTTGGTCCTGGAAAGAAATTGGGAAGTCTCATTATATTCACTATGTGCTTGCTGATAATAAGTTCTTCTATATCAATGCAATTATTTTGTTTTCTTGTCGAATTCACAAAATTTGAAAGTTTTCCAGAGGTAATATTTTTTTATATTTCTTAAAACAACACAAAATTAACATTATCTGTTATTTCAAAAAAATAATTTGAACACCTAAAATGTAGATATTTATTGTATGTAGGCCATTAGTGGTCTCTTAAGACCTTCTGACTTGTTACCATAATTTGAACACCTACAATGTGGATATTTATTGTATGTAGACCATTAGCGGTCTCTTAAGACCTTCTGACTTGTTACCATAATTTTTATGAAAAAAATTGAAAATGATTTAGTTTGATTAAGAATCCCATAATGCATTATTAAATATATTTGGTCCGTAAAGCAAATGTAATAAATTTTGCCTAATAAAAATACTGTATTTTGAAATGAAAAATTCTTTTTAACTTGACATAATGGTTATTATTTTACAGGCCTTTATGTCTATGTTTCAAATCCTCACGCAAGAGGCTTGGGTAGAAGTTATGGATGAAACAATGATCAGGACGAGTCACACGCTCACTCCTCTTGTGGCCATGTACTTTATCTTGTACCACTTGTTTGTCACACTTGTGAGTAAATTGTTTTATTTTATTTTTCTAGAGATCGATCAGAAATAGCAAAGTGCTTCCAGTTGTAATAAGTTCAATTTCACTTAACCTAAAACATGGTTTGACTATGATCTTTCTAACTATATCTCCATGTTTATGGTGCCTCTCTCGAATTTTGATGTTGAGCTCTGAGATTTTTAACTTCAGCTCAACAGGACTAATAAGTCAAAATATACCCACACAGCCTTTTGTGCTTGTGGATCAGTTAGGTGTCTTGATAATCTGGAGACTTTCAGAAGAAAATTGAAAATGGTTCTTTGTAAGAGAAGTCATCAAGAATGGTCCAGTTAGTAAATGATACCGATAAATAAATAATAACCATTCTTATATTAATATTTATTAAGAAAATTTAATAAAAAGCCATCTCTGATGATAAAACAGGATACTACTCGATTGCTCAATTCTATTGTATTCAAGTAGCAAAACTGTTTTATTAACACATCAACTGCTGAATAGTTTATTTTAAAATCACAGCGATGCTAAAAAAATTGTACACATTTAAGATTCTTAAAAAATAGTGAATGGAGGTGATCAGATATAATTGATTGCCAGCATATACCTTTCAACATCACAAACTCTCTAGGCTAATTTGTTTTTGAATCCATCCAAAATAATCCATAACAGAACGGAGATGGGCATTATAAGCACCCAGCAAAAAGTTCTATAAACACCTAGTCATTATCAGCACTAAGCATGTTAATCATTTTGGTCCATTTAGTAGCTTGGAAATATATTTTTAATTCTGTGTAACCAAAACAAATAAAACATAAGTACTAGGCGTATCCAGAAAGTAAGTGTACTGAGGCTCTCACGACCGGATGGATTTTATTTTCGACATGTTGGCTACACTTCCGTGTAGCCTGACCCTTCCCCTCCGCAATGAGACCGGTTCGAGGTCAGTACGTTGAGAAGTGTCGACGCGACAACACGTTTCGTGAAAAATGTCAATCCAATCTCCCGCCAAGTGCGAAATAAATAATGCCGGGCAAGAGTTTTTGAGGCGCTGCAAACTCCATGGAGATGAATTTCTCCGCTCCATCGTTACTGGAGATGAAACTTGGGTTGCACACTACACGCCTGAAACCAAAAGGCAGTCTCAACAGTGGCGTCACACCTCTTCACCCTCCGCCAAAAAGTTCAAAACCACAATTTCAGCCAAGAAAATCATGGCATCCGTGTTTTGGGACTGTCAAGGCATAATTTTAATTGAATATATGCCTCAATGGGAGGCCATCAACTCTGCAAGATACTGTGAGACCCTAAAAAAATTGCGGAGGGTGATTCAGAACAAGAGGAGAGGCATGCTGACAAGGGGAGTCTGCCTGCTACACGACAATGCCAGACCACACACGGCCAACGCCACGAAGGAACTGCTCGCCTCGTTTAAATGGGATGTCCTGAACCATCCCGCGCATTCCCTTGACCTAGCACCTTCAGATTACTATCTCTTTACCTCCCTAAAGCTGCACATGGGTGGAAAAAGGTTTTCAACCGACGAGGAGGTAAAGGAGGAGGTGGAGAAGGGGACGGAGGGGTTGGCGGGAAACTACTTCGAGGAAGGCATCAAAAAGTTGATACCCCGCTTCACTACCTGCATTGAGAGGAATGGCGACTATGTCGAAAAATAGGAATGGTGACTATGTGGAAAAATAGGAAAGGTAACCACGTAATTTTTTTGTTTAAATAAAAAAAAATGTAACCTACAAAAATTCAGTACACTTACTTTCTGGATATGCCTCGTACATACTTTTTTGTTTTTCTTTAGTTTTCATTTGCTTAAATTAATGTTTTTTACAATTTAAATTAGTATTTATTTTCAAATGCTCTCTGTCTTTTACAGATTGTGCTATCGTTGTTCGTGGCCGTCATTTTGGATAATTTAGAGCTAGATGAAGATATTAAAAAGCTTAAACAACTGAAGTTCCGCGAACAGAGTGCCGAGATCAAAGAGAGTCTGCCATTCCGTTTACGAGTATTTGAAAAGTTTCCAGATAGTCCACAGATGACCTGCCTTCATAAAGTACCAAGTGATTTCAATCTTCCTAAAGTAAGTGAAATGATGTAAAATTATAGAATGTTTATTTTCATAATGCCTCTTTTATAATTGCCGGCTCTTCCTTGCCCATTGTTATTTGCTTTAAATTCGTAAAAACACGATGGCCAGGCCAAAGTCTTATTCTAATTATTTCTCAAAAATATCATCACATTGATATTTTATGCTGGTATTTTCCAAAAAATATTATAGTCATTGTTTTTTCATCCAATTATTAAATTTTAGTGTCTAGAATACATAAATTGATATACTCAATTATTCTTAATTAATTCTACTAACCAGAAGCTCAATGCTCAGTCTTGTTCCTTATCATTTACATAATTCTTCATGCCATAGAAAAACATAGTTTTAAAGTATTTTTTAATGATAAGACAAGAAGATTCGATAAAAACAGTAAAATCAATTAAATTAATTGAACCATGAAATACTCATTTAATAGGCTTGATATTTTTGTACATACAGAATTGACCTATGTTTTATTTTATATTTTAAATAAATCAAAAACATGTGTTTTGTGGATTATTGTATATTTTTTTGCATATACTTGTCCAATTATAGTGTATTTATTGATGAAAGAATCTTTAAAAAGAGTTGGAATAAGATCTCAGATCAATGAATGATATTCAGCTATTTGTTGTAGGGCTATGATGAATTCTGCTTAATTAAGTATGTACAATGTGAAAGAACCTGTACATACGTTAGCAGGGAAAAATGTATATTTTTTATGAAAGCGTTATATATTTTTATTTTTTCCCCCTATAGGTACGAGAGTCATTCATGCGGCAGTTTGTTTATGAAGTAGAAGAGGAAGAATTGGACGGAGCAGCGGGGAAGAAATGTGTCGGGGGTGCGGTTTGGGACTGTAAAATAGTTTACAGGAAACAAAGACCAGTGAGAACCCTGGCTAATGCACCTAAGCTTAGACAGGGAACTACAGATCTCAGAAAAGCTGCAGTTGCTATCATTATTAAGTAAGTCTTGTGTTCTCTTGACCTCTTTTTCCATTATTTTGTCCGATGAAGGTCTTCAATGAGGAACCACTATGTGTTCCTTGCCAGCTCCTTTTTTAGGTTTTAAACCCATTCTAACTGCATCCTTTCTCCACAGAGTTACTTCACTAGTTTCTTTCAACTCTAATGCATTGAATTATGGTTTAGCATCTACAGTGCTGAAAACCTACATGCATTAATATAAACTGTAACTGGTTGCCTAAAACACCCATTGCTGTTCATTTTCAAATTTCTTTGGATGGATTAAAAAAGCAGTGACTTAATAAAACTGATAGGGTTAAGAAAAGCATACAACATTGAATTATAACTGCTAACAGCTTTTTTAAGAATTTTTAATATGGGCAAATTTTTTAACACCACCATGATTTGGAAAGAAATTATTCAGCAGTTAATGTGTTAAAGATAGCAGCAAAAAATACAATGATTAGAAACCCATTAATCCATTTTGTGAAAAATGCTTCAAGACCCTAAAGTTTTATATTGGGAGTACAAATTAGTTCGGTCCGTTTCCAAAAGATGGCTCTGGCTGTTATGAATGGTTCACAGTGACAGCCGATTTTGGCAGTTTCAAAGAGGTTAGACATCTGCCAATAATATTCAGTTTATATCGCTTTGAGTTTCATGCAAAAACCTTGTTTTGTACAGTGCTGAAAATGTCGAATTTTGTGTTAACCAAACAGCATTTGCGGGAGGTTTTAATTTTCTGCTTTAATTGGAAGAAAAGTGCAGCTGAAGCCTATCGAATGCTTGTCAAAGTTTATGGTGACGCTGCTCCAACTGATAAATCATGTAGGGAATGGTTTCGACGTTTCAAGGATGGAGATTTCAGCGTCGAAGACAAGCCTCGCTCTAGACAGCCAAAAAAATTTGAAGACAAAGAATTAGAGGCATTACTCAAAGAAGATCAGAGTCAAACGCAAGAAGAGCTTGCAGAATCATTGGGAGTGACTCAACAAGCCGTTTCCGTACGATTGAGATCCATGGGAATGATTCAAAAACAAGGAAATTGGGTGCCTTATGAACTGAAACCGAGAGACGTTGAAAGGCGATTTTTCACTTGCGAGCAGCTGATTCAAAGGCAACAAAGAAAAGGATTTTTGCATCGGATTGTAACTGGAGATGAGAAGTGGATATTCTACGACAACCCCAAGAAGAAAAAATACTACGCTAAGCCCGGTCAATCGTTGCCATCGACCTCAACATCAACACCAAAACCGAACATACATGGTTCGAAGATCATGCTCTGTATCTGGTGGGACCAAAGGGGTGTTGTTTACTATGAGGTGCTGAAACCTGGCAATTCCATTACGGGCGATCGGTATCGGCTACAATTAATTCGTTTGAGCCGTGCATTGCGAGAAAAACGGCCGGAATATGAGCAAAGACATGATAAACTTATTCTTCTTCATGACAACGCTCGGCCTCATGTCGCAAAAGTCGTAAAAAAATATTTGGAAACGCTCAAATGGGATGTTTTACCGCACCCGCCGTATTCCCCGGACATCGCTCCTTCTGATTACTGGTTGTTCCGAAGGATGCAGCACGATTTGGCAGGTCACCGGTTCACTTCTTTTGTAGAAACTGAAAATTGGCTCCAAACTTGGATTGCCTCAAAAGACGAGTCATTTTTTCGAGATGGAATTCGAAAATTGCCTGAGAGATGGGAAAAAGTAGTAGCCAGCGATGGACAATACTTTAATTGATCTGTTCATTCATTTTGTTTAGAAATAAATGCATTTTTGAACACAAATAAACGGACCCAACTAATTTGTACACCCAATAAAAGCCAACAGCTTAAAAAATTGTGTTCTTTTAATATAAAAATGTGCCTTGTTGATCATCATAGGACACTAAAAAACATATTTTTTTTCATAGTAGGATTGTCTTGAATTTTTATCCATGCTGCATGGTCAACACAAAAAAAGGATCACAGAGTATACTGGTCTATGTTGAGTACAGTATATAATATGTCTATGATGTCAGTTGATTACATATTGGTGTTCTGTAATATTTTTATTGGTGGTTAATTCATCAGTCATCAGTTATGCTCCTGTACTTGACCTAGTTGAGTGGATGAAATGCATGTGCACAAACAAAAACTGTTGAATTATTTCATGTAAATTAAGTGAAAGATAAAATTTAGATTTCCATGCTATATTTGTTAAAATAAAGTTCTATATTCATTCATCTATCATATATGAATTAAAAAAAAAATAACAAGTGGTTTTAAATATTTTATTCAGTGTTGTTGCAAGTAAATATTTTTGATAAACTGTTGATGTCAGTGACATACAATTATAATATTTAATTGCACACAATAATAGTAATATCAACATGACAACTTAAAATAACAAACCCAAAGTGAAACCTTTTATTCTTGTTTTAGAAATAATTTTTGCATTGGCATCCTCCATAAAATTCACTTTTTCCTAAACTCTCATCTATTTTATGAATATTTTCAATCAAAAATTGATAATTTTCACATTCCATTTTCGAAGCATTTCCCTTTATTTAATTCATTCATCATCATTGCTACAATCCAGTCTGGATTTTGTCTCCGCCAATCTTTATTCTGGACAGCTTGTCTCAAGACCCTGGAGACGTTATCCTCGATCTTGATCTGTCAACTCATTGACATCCTCCAGGCTGGATTTTCAGGAAGTTTTGGAAGACGACACTTCTATTCGATGTACATGTTCTGATCATTGGAGTTTTACAATATTAATATATTAGGTCCTTACATATGAAATTGGCGTTTTGCCGTACTGGCAACTTTGATCTCAAATATCTTCTCTTTGGTTAGGAATTCCAAATTCAAATTTATACATCTATTTACTCAAGTATTTGTGTTTCGAAAATTATAATTCATTTGTTTTTTCCTCAATTGTTTTTTGTCTTTGCGTCACTCAGTTTACAAAATAGAAAACTTGAAAAATCGCGTTATTTACGAGTACGAGTTCCACCGTGGCACCAGTGCTGCAGAAACGGCTCGAAGGATTAATGATGTGTATGGCGACGGCGCCGCAAAAGAAAACACAGTGCGTTTTTGGTTCCAACGTTTTCGTTCTGGAAATTTCGACCTGCAGAACAAACCCCGTGGACGGCCGGAGACCAAAGTTGATAATGAAGAATTGAAGGCTATTGTGGAAGCGGATCCATCGCAAACCACGTCCGAGTTAGCTGCAGGCTGCGGTGTTAGTGATAAAACTGTTTTAATCCACTTGAAGCAAATTGGGAAGGTGAAAAAGCTTGAAAGGTGGGTACCTCACGAATTGAGTGAAGCAAATCAACAAACGCGCGTTGACTGCTGCGTTGCATTACTCAACCGGCACAATAATGAAGGGATTTTGAATCGAATCATTACCTGTGATGAAAAGTGGATCCTGTATGATAATCGGAAGCGCTCATCGCAATGGCTGAACCCTGCCGAACCAGCCAAACCATGCCCCAAGCGAAAATTGACTCCAAAAAAGTTACTTGTGAGCGTTTGGTGGACTAGTGCTGGTGTCGTTCACTACAGCTTTCTTAAATCTGGCCAGACGATTACGGCAGATGTCTATTGTCAGCAACTGCAAACCATGATGGAAAAGCTAGCTGCTAAACAACCGAGGCTGGTTAATCGCTCTAGGCCACTGCTGCTTCATGATAACGCTAGACCACACACTGCACAACAGACGGCTACCAAATTAGAAGAGCTTCAATTGGAATGTTTAAGACATCCACCGTACTCTCTGGACCTTGCCCCAACAGATTACTATTTTTTTCGAAATTTGGATAACTTCTTGCAAGGGAAAAAATTCAACTCTGATGGGGCAGTCCAAACCGACTTCAAAGATTTTATTGATTCCCGTCCGAATGGTTTTTTTAGTAAAGGGATCGATGAACTACCTATGAGATGGCAAAAGTGCATAGATAGCAATGGTACATACTTTGATTAAATAAATATATTATATTAAAAAAAAATCAACTTTATGTTCCTCCCAAACAAAACGCCAATTTCATATGTAAGGACCTAATATTTGGAGACACGGACTTTTTTGAAGAGCTCATACACGTTATCATTGTATCATCTGTAACAAGCCCCACTCTTCTGCATAGATCCAAAATTGAAGGGCTCGGCAGTAAATAATGGTAAGCTTCTTCTCTCTGGCTCCATCCCAACTCACTCTGCGAAGACTGTTGGGGTCAGCTCTCCTCGTCCTCAGATTGTATGCTTTTCTGTCCCGGACTACGTCCCCCAGACCGTGCCTCTGCATCAGGTTATCTTTTTGCACCACCCATGAATTCTTTGGTCTTCCTCTGGTTGTTATTCGAGGAAGATCCATGGATATTACCTGGTTCACAATGTGATCGGGTGCTCTGCGTCCAACGTGTCCATACCATCTCAATCGCCTCTCCTCCATCTTGCTGTTGATGTCTGTAACACCTAGGCTTCCACGAATGCGTGAGCTTTTTATTTTGTCTCTTAAGGACATACCAGCTGACCATCTTAGCATGCGCATTTCAGCAGTTTCTAGTTGCCTAGAGTAAGAGTTATACATCGTCCAGCATTCAGAGCCATAGAAGAGTGCGGGTCTGACAATCGTTTGGTATACTTTTCCTTTTAACTTTACTGGCATTTTCGGATCACATAGAACTCCCGTCATTGATCTAAACTTCATCCATCCCACACTAATTCTATGTGTTACATCTGCTGCACATCCTCCATCGCTATGCATGAGTAAATAATGGTAAGCGACATGTATCAATTTTGAGATATTAAGAAAACAAGTCTTTATAAAATCTTGAAATTTATTTATGAAACCTTTATTAAAAAATTATGTAATTTTAAAAAGTTTGACGTTTTAAGACTGTTTGAGTATTAGATTTTTAATTATACCCTTAAGTATCTAATCTGTAATTTTGAAACTCATCTTTTGTAATTTTGTCGCTTACCATTATTTACTGCCGAGCCCTTCAATTCTTAACTATTTATATCAACATTGTCCATGTTTTGAATGTGTATGTTAACGCAGGTCTTATATATCCAATTTTTTGTTTTCCTACTTCTAGATTTTAGTATGTGCTATAGTCAAAAGTAGCACTAATTCGCATGAAGAATTCTTCTTTAAATTTATGATAACGGGGCTCTTTTTTTTAAGGAACTAGATTGCTTTTTCCAGTTTTTGAGTGTACGACATGAATGCCAACATCTCACCTCTCATGATATTTTTTTTTTTTCAGTTTTTCCTTTTTAAAACTAACTGTAGTTTTTAGCTCCAATAGTTTAGTTGTTTAATTTGAGTGTTTGCCTATTTATTATTTTGTTCAGTTAAAATGTGTATTTTTTCCCATGGGAGAATTATGAGGCGTGTTTAGAAATCTTAAAAAAAACGTGAAAGATAAATATAGTGTAATATATTCAAAATAGAATTACACGTTTACATTATTATTTCATAATTGACATTGATTTGCTCAAATTTTAGATATTTTGTCACCTATTTCCTTATTCCATTATCAAAATAGTACACCACCAGTGTGTTGTGCCATTCATCAACACTGTTTATCAGTTCATCATCATTTTAAAACCTCTGTGATGCAAGATATTTCTTTAAATGCATAAATAATTGGGGCAGTAGGTAAAAAATTTAACATCACACCCGATATTGCTGCTGACCAACCTCGACACTCGAAACAAACAACACTATTGCCTAAACTTAACATCACACCCGATATCCCCGATATTGCTGCTGACCAACCTCAACACTCGAAACAAACAACACTATTGCCTAAACTTACTATCACTCATAACATTTGGTCCATATACCTTGCAGTATTACCTGTGTATTTCAGCACCTCTATTCGGATCATAATATGAGCCTCGCAGTTAGCAGCTTTGTTCATTGTTGCATTAATTGTGAATTACTCACACACAACATCAAATAGAAATCTGACTGCGACAGAATAGTCGACAGCAAGCTATTTAACTATTTAACTATTCGTATATAAATATAATTTCAAAACTGACATTACAAAACTTGCCTTCTATTTTTATACATTATTCATTCAAACTCCTTTAATCTTTTTTTCTCAAAAATTATATTATCTTCATTCTTTCGTTCTCTATTTTACTTCAAATTTTAACTCCAAATTTTTCTAGATATTCTACAAACAAATACTTTTTTATTTTCTTATATTCCTTGTATATTATATATTTAAAACACATAACTTTTTTTTACCCCTTTTGCTTGCATTAACTCTGTTCACATTTATTTTCTTGTCCTTTTTTGAAGTAAACAAATTCATATTCCTTCAATGATATTCTTTATACAATTATTATCATAGATATGCAGCATATATGCTGTTAATGTCTGTATCAAGTTTTACTGTCATATGTTCAGCAAAGAAAAACAATTAAAAGAATAAGCACATGAAACAAAACACCACTAAAACAACACATCTTGGTTTGTGCCTAGAAACTTGTCCAAACAGTTTTAAAATTGCTTCAATGTACTCACTTCACAGCACTCACTATACTATAGTATTGGTCAGTTTGTTCCAAGTTTCTGTAACCTGTAAGCCAAACAATGTTTCCTTGAATTAGTTATGAAATTCTAGTTAAGTTTTAACTGATATTCTTTCATATGTGTGTTTCAGTTAAAAAAAAACTGTTGATGAAATTCTGAGCAATCATAATGACTGCTTAAGATCTTATAACAATCAATCAGGTCTCCACAATTTCATCTTTGTTGTAGAGTGGGTAACTTCAATGAACGCAGTCTCTTAGTAAGTCAGATTAGTCAGACATCTTGGATTTTTGTGGCTCGTTTTTGAAACCTTTTAAGTAGTTGAATGTTCTTTATAAAAGAAATGTTCCATATTTGGTAACCAAATTCTAGCAAAGATCTAAGATAGATCTTATAGACTGACAAAAACATTTGTCTATATTTATGCATATATTTTTTTCTCAATGCTCAACTACAGGTTCAAATGTTTTCTGAATTGCATTATTTTTTCAGGTCTAGTTTAAATGAGCAACATTTAGCAATACTGGTTTTTCGTTTGATAATAGTCTACTGCTTTCTTTTGTATCCATCCACAGATATTCCATTCACCTAATGTAGACTAACCATTTCTTTAGTCTTGTTCCATTAATATTACTATCAAAACTGGATTATCTTTCAATAAATAAATTGACAAACCTGTAATAGTTTTAATTTCATAATTATCTATATTGATAATAGTGATTCCAACAACCAACGCCTCATGTTGGGAGACTCGGCTCTGTTGGCTGTGGGCGGGGGAGGGGGCAAGAGTGCGGGAGGACTCAAGTCACAAGGGACCGTTACAAGTGCCAAACAATTGAGAATTGACCAAAAGAAGTTAGTATTTTAATATTTTCCCTCTTGCGTGTCTTCTTCAGGTGTTGTTTCCATTTTTTATATCAGAAATATGTCTGGCAATAGCATTCCTATTTAAAGTATTGCTATTAATAGTTCTTAAATATTCTATACTCTATTTTTTTTTATAGTTGTTCAATTTGTTTGATTATTCTATTATTTGTACCATCATAGTATAAGAGTCAAATATGGATGTGAAAAATAAATTAAAGAAGCCGAATAAATATTAGGGAAAATTAGTGTACTGAAAATAATATTTGGTTTATCAATGTATGACAATAAGATATCTAATTATTAAGGATACATGTGAGCTAAACACTGGTGTGCTAAGTAGGATGAAAAAGAGTATGTTGAGATGATTTGGACATGTTGAATAGATGGGTGACGAAAGACTGACTAAACAAATTTATAATGCAAGTAGTGGTAGTTGGAGTAGAGGATGACTGAGAAAAGTTTGGTTGGACCAAGTGAATGTAATTTTCTAAGAAAGGTAAGGAGCAAGAAAACAGAATGAGTAGTATAAGAAGATATATGGATATGTAGGGGGCAAAGGAAATATGTTGTGTTAGAAAAGTTTTACACTCTGTCCTCTCTGCAAGTTTTTTGTTTGATTCCCAAATGAGTAGAGCTTTAGCTTTTTTAAGCAATCTTGAGGTGAATTTTTACCTAACTTAAAATGTGATGCACAAAACACAATGAATGCTGCCTATTTTGAGAAGGAACCAAAATGTGATAATATAAGACTTCTATATGATGGAAGGCTGAAAAATATTGCTGCCTTGAAAAAATAAGTACTCTCAATTTATTATGGTTATCGATAATGTGAACCCTTTACTTTTAACAGCTGTTTGAATTTAGTGTGTTGGACATTTTTGTGAAAATGGATAATATATAAAGCTGCACTCCATATTAATTTTTTTTTTCTCAGAGGTTTTATACCAAAATAAATCTTTGAAGAGATTTTCGACACACTCAAAGTCTGCTCCATCATATGCAATGATTAAAAAGTGGACAAACGAGTTTAAATACTGATTGATGGCAGGAAGATCTTACGTGAATGAGTGAAATTCATCTTAACTTCAGAAATATAGTTGTCGAAGGTTTCTGTTCAGTGAGTGCCAAGATTTATGATACTGAAGCAAAAATATGTTTGTTTTAACTTTATGGGAGTTTTTGTCTATATGTGATACCATTTCTTTGACCGATTTGTGACTATGGATGATACCTGGATCCACACCATAAATGGACAGTATTATACTAGCCTTATAACTCAATTGAAAAAAGAAATTAAGAAGAGATTCGGAATGCTGACAAAAGGCATCATTTTTCATCATGACAATGCGAGGGTACACACAGTAATAGTTTAGTAAGATTAACTGTGCTGTACGTCACTGGTTTCCAATTGATAAGCCATCCATCCGTCTTTTTCACCTGACATGGCACCATCAGACTTCCACCTCTTTCGTAACCTTAAAAATAATTTTGGTAGAAAAAAATTGACTCCTAGTAGAAAAAATATTGTCATAGCGGCTGAGAAGCAATATTCTGATGACCTTGATGACTTCTATAAAATTGGTATGTTGACTTGGAAGCATTTTCGGGAAAAGTACATCCAACTTCAAAGAAGTATTAAAAAAAATACTGGTGTTTTTTTCAAGGCTGCGGACTTTTGTCTACTTTCATATAAGGGGCTTTATTTCTATTCAGTAAATAGAAATATTTACAAGCCTGTAATGAAATATCAATAGAAAAATATTTACTAGGGTCACCGCACTATAGTTTCCTTTTAAAAATTCAGCTCAGCTGTGAATCTACAACATATTTTCCTTCTGGATGTTGACTTATAATTTGGCAACGTTAAAAGTTTAGCGCAATACCTCCTTGTAAAGTTTAACACGGTCAGTGTTGAAAACGCCTATAGACCTTTAAACTTTTTCTGGGTGTTCAAAATGACCATCATTGTTCTATTTAAATTTTTTTGGATAGATTAAGAAACAATGAATCTGAAATGGCCTTCCATTACTGATTTGTAAGGGTATATGCCAATGAATTATACCTGCTCTCACTTTTTTATATTTTTACAAATTTTAAATAAGTGCAAATGTTTTAGCACCACTGATTTAACCCTTTCCGGTCCACAAAAAAAAATAAAAATGTTCCATCAGGTTCACAAAAGATTGACAGAATTACAGGGTAAAACAATACATCCAGGATGTTTTTAATAAAACGTCGAATGACATTCGACATGTCGAATGACATTGAATGGCGTCGAATGACAATTGAAAAATGTCGAATGACATTCGACATAGGACTCACTGGAATAAAGTCGATGTCGAATGACATTCGACATAGGACCGGAAAGGGTTAAAAAAAAGTTATTCAGCTATCAATGTGTTGATTAAATCGTGTTTTTTTATTGTATTGTATTTTAACTAAGTAAAAATGAAATGTGATATAAAAAGTAAATTTTTTGCACACTTTAATTTAATAGGTTAGTCAAAAAGTTTTGAAAGCGACATCTATGGAGCAGTAGAATAACCAAAATTTCTACGCCATTTTAATATTTCATCTTTCATAAGAACGTACTCAAAGTGTCATTTCGATCTGTCAATTCATTCTTTGTTTACAAGCCATTTGAAGTTGACGTGTCAGTGTATTTTTTAACAATGGAAAAATCCGAATATCGTGCAGTGATTAAATTCTTTGTTTTGGAAGGTTTATCGGCTACTGAGATCCATGCAAAGATGGTGAAAGTATTAGAGGAGTCTTCTCCTTCATTTCCAACCGTTCACCGATGGGTTTTGGAGTTTAAGCGTGGCCGTACAAGCGATGAAGACGATCCACTCTCAGGACGTCCAAAAAGTGCATCAACACCAGAAATCATAGCGAAAATACAGGATATGGTTTTGAAAGATCATCGATCGACTGTGGATGTGATAGCTGACACCATAGGCATCTCACATGGAACAACATGGCATATTTTGGCTGAAGTTTTGGGTTTCAAAAAACTGTGTGCACAATGGGTGCCGCATTTGCTAACAATGCAACAAAAACACGTTCGAATGCGACTTTCTGAGCAACATTTGGAGCAATTTCGAAAGGATAAAAAGGATTTTCTGCGTCGATTCATCACTATGGATGAGACTTGGGTCTACCACCATGATCCTGAATCAAAACAAGAGGCTAAGGAGTGGTGTGAACCAGGCACTTTGGCTCCGAAGCGAGTTCGTGTCCAGAAATCGGGCAAGAAGGTTTTAGCGTCAGTTTTTTGGGATGCAAAAGGAATTTTATTAATAGATTATCTCCAAACTGGTAAGACAATCAACTCTGATTATTATTGTGACCTTTTGGACCAGTTGGATGAAAAGATTTGTGAAAAAAGACCCGGTTTGCAGAAGAAAAAAATCATTTTTCATCAAGACAATGCACCTGCTCACAAAGCTCAAAAAACCATCGCGAAAATCAGTGAATTGGGGTACGAATTGTTGCAGCATCCACCCTATTCGCCAGATTTAGCTCCCTCTGACTTCTGGCTGTTCTTACACCTCAAAAAATTCCTTCGTGGAAAGCATTTTTCATCAAACAAAGAGGTTATAGCCGTCGTAGAGGAGTATTTTGCAGGCCTTCCAGAAAGTCACTTCCGTGATGGGACAACAAAGTTGGAAGATTGTTGGACCAAGTGTATTGATCTTATGGGAGACTATACTGAGCAATAAAAGTTATTTCCCCCCAAAAAAAATGTATTTTCATTTCCGCTTTCAAAACTTTTTGACTAACCAGTAGTGTGATTGTAGAAAATTTAAATATATACGAGTATAAAAAAGATTTTTTAAATTTCATTATGCGATGATCATTTGATCAAGATTTAAAAAACCTAAAATAATAAGTTTACTATTTATTCTTTTTCTTTAGGTGCCTTGACTGTTCCGAATGTTGGAAATAACTTTTTTATATCCACTGCACTTCAGAGATAGAACCAATCTCTCAGGTTTCAAAGAACTGCGTCATCTTCCTGGTCTTATTCTGCTATCTTATCTTCTCCTGAAGACTTAATAGCTCCAATATTTTATATTTATTGTTTTACATTATACGAGGGTCATCCAGAAACTAAGGTTACAAGGGCTCCTGAGGCCGGGGGAATTTTTTTGTTTTAAAGTTGGTGCACCTGGCGTGTAGGGGGGATCCTAATGGTCAGTTAGTTTGGTCCCGTGTGTTTGTCGGCCTTTTGTTCAGTCACAGTAAATTCTTCCGATGGAGAGATCGTCGCACGCTCCTGCCAACTCTCGTCCGTGCGAGACCCGCGCGGTCATCAGTTTTTTACTTTGCAGAACAATACCGCCGCGAATATCCATCGGAAGCTCGTGAAAGTTTATGGTAGTGATGGGATAAGTCGACAACATGTCACGAAGTGGGTTAGGTTGTTCAGAGAAGGCCGTACTGATACGACGAGGCAAGGCAGTGATGTCTGACGAATTTGTGCAAAAAATTGAAAAACAAGTGCGAAATGACCGCCGTGTGACGCTTGACGACCTTCACGAAGAATTTCCTGAAATTTCTCAGTTTCCTTGGTAATATTGTGTCGGAAAAACTTGGTTACAAGAAGTTGTGTTTGAGATGGGTGCCCAGAATGCTCACACGAGCACCGTCAAAATCGTGTGACCGCCGCGCGTGAATTTTTGGATCGTTTTGCACAGGAGGGAGAAGCTTTTCTGGACTCGATCGTGATGGGGGATGAGACGTGGGTGTGTCACTACACCCCAACAATTTTTCAACGATCAGGAGGTTGAGGAAGCTGTGAAGAAGTAGCTGAAAGAGCTGGCGGCGGAGGTCTATGACAGTGGCATACAAAAACTGGTGCCCCGACTACAGAAATGTCTCGATCTCGACGGCGGTTACGTTGAAAAATAGTTTAATATATTTGTGAAGTATCCTGTGAATTTCAATTAAATACAAGCATTTTTCGATCCTACATAAATGTTTTAACCTTACTTTCTGGATGACCCTCGTATGTCTTAAGTATTTCAATTTTTTTTTCTTTGTTATTTGTGATTTATTTATCTATGTTTATCCCTGAAAGAGCCTGTTGATTTGTGACATGTATTCAAAAGATTATTATTATATATTTTTTGTTACCCTTTCAAATGTTTATTTATCCAAATGGTACCTCTCAACATATCCAAATTGGTGATACATCATGTTGAAAAGTACAATATTTTCTTGGGTCCCAATAATCGAACCTTTGGGATAAGAAACACTGGAGTAGACATGTAACATAGTTCACCATCGTATGTGTTTAAAATACTACTGCACATGGACAATCAATAACTTTTGCAGACGTCTAGGCCGTGGAAGTATTGTTACTAGATAAACTCGAGTAAAAGGCAATCGAGTATCAGTCAGAGTACAAATTAAAATTAATTGAACACATATCTGTTATAAAATGTCTAACCCACAGTTTATTTGAAATATTTAATGAACATATATAAATCATTTACGATGTATTCAAGCCAAATCATTATTTTAAATTAGTGCTAAATTCTGTCTTAAAAATATCAATCTATACATGCCCATATAAAACAACTTATATTTCTTCAAATATTGTCTCAAAACTAGTCAATTTTGGATGGCCATTTTTTACATGGACAGTCCAATTTTATATAAATCTTATACACTTCACTAATCTCAGTATTCAAATGGGCTAAGTGTAACAGTGAAAAAAATACATTGTGGGGTTGGGTTAATCATGGTTAGTGATGACCTGACCTACGTGGCTTATTTGGTACGATGCTGATTTTCAAAGGCGAGGTTTGCAAGTTCCATTCTCACTTATATCCGATTTATTTTTCAAAAGGGTTCCTGTTTGATTTTTCACTTCAGGCCTCTTGAAAATCTTTTTGGTAATGATTTATTACCACATGATCTCTTATGTGATAAGAGATTATCACATGGTAATAAATCCTCTAGGTTGTACTGTATACAATAAAAGTTAATAAAATACATTACTTGGTTGAGCAAATAGGACCGCGTCCTATCCATTCTCCTCAACTGTTCATTTGCCAGATTACTAGTTAATATACTCATATTATTTTATCCTTTATTAGGATCGATTACTTGTCACTTGTAAACAAGGAATTTATATATACATTAAGAAAAATAATAGAAAGAATGACTATGTAAGTATAAGTACAAGTCAGATGTGCTTGGAAGAGGTAGACTGAGGTAAATGTGGCTGGATCAAGTGGACCAGATTTCGAAAGTAGGTAAAGTGAGAAGTATGAAGAATAGAAGATTGTGAATGACTAGATGTATAAATGTGGATGAGGTGTTTGGAGATCTGTTCTCTCTGTCTATCCCACAAGGTATATGGCGTAATATGTATGTATGTAAGTTCTAAGAAAAATATCCATAGTTTAGTGGTTTTTAAATGAATTATTTTCCTTTGTTCATTATATCCACATTTTGAATTTATAAAATTTACTAATCATATTTTAATTATAACCTAGAAGATTATTTATTATAACCTAGAAGAAAAAAAAGTATATGGCCATATATCTGATATTTAATGTTCCCAATTTGGGACTGTCAGGTTTGGATCCCGTTCCATCCGAAGATCAGTGCGTTCGGGCTCCATCAAGCTGAAGCAGACATACGAGCATTTGATGGAAAATGGGGACATTGGAGCAGCTCCTCGAGTTACCAGCAGCAGAGCCCGGCCACACGATTTGGACATCAAACTTCTGCAAGCAAAGCGACAGCAAGCTGAAATGAGGCGGTAATTCATTTTAAATTGTAATTTAAAACTATTTTTAAAGGTTCATGTGTCATTATCATCTCTTGATCCTTTACATACACAAATGAAAAAAATAATTGTTTCCAAATTTCAATGTTTAGTTTAAAAAAATATGCAAACTTAGTATTAACTCGTCCAGTGCTGAGAACACGCGTGGCGTGTCCATGTGAACATCGGCTTCATGCTCAGAACACGCGCGGCATGTCCATGCCTAAATATTGTTAGTATATTACATCAGCATATGATATTCGTCATTATTTCGGAAGATTCCGAGCATTCGGGCGTTTGCGCATGTGCAACGCATTGTAAAGTTGAGGTTACACCCGCAGTTGTAAATAATATTTTTTCTAGTTCTTATTCCGTTTGTTTTCATTGTGAGACTTGATAATAAAAATAATTGGACTATTTCTCTAGCGCTGTTTTGTGAAAAGTTCACTCACTGCAAGGAATATTTTGTTTATGTTTTCTAGTTATTTTCAATTTTGAATGAGTGACATGAGTGAATTGTGAGCAAAAATAAGTGCCTTTTGAAAAATATATTATAGTAATTGGTGTATACATAGTGATATTTAGTATCATATAAGTTTCCTTTTTGATTTTACGAAAAAAAACACGTTTACCTTGAAAAATGGATCGCCCATCGAGCTCTAAAAGACAAAAGATTGAGGATGATATGGATGATTCATTTAGTGACGTTAGTGATGAGGAATTCACCATCATCGAGGACGATTCTGAATTTGAGTCAGATATTGAAAATGATGACAATATTCAAATTAAAACTGTTTCACAAACATCTAGAACACCAGATGTTAGCTCTACGCAATGGTCGAATATAAAAAAACAACCAGCCTCTATACCATTTTCAAAAATACCCGGGTTGAAAATTGAGATGTCAAGTAAAGAACCAATAGATTATTTTGATTTGATTTTCAATGAAGATTTGTACAATCTTGTGACAACCCAAACTAATTTGTATGCTGTTGAAGTATTGTCGAGATCAGAAGGTGATACAAGCAGAATCACGCGATGGAAAAATGTCACTAAGGACGAAATGAGGGTGTGGCTGGGTTTACTACTACACACCGGAACAATACGTTTGAACCGGTTGAGTGACTACTGGAATACGAACTACCTATTCAATTTACCGGCGTTTTCACAATTCATGTCAAGAGATAGATTTTTACTCATCTTACGGGCACTTCATTTTAACAATAATGAAGAAGATCTGTCGAGCTTGGCAAGTCAGGGCATTGATTGATTTTTTCAATGGAAGGATGAAAGTAATTTATGATCCACACAGACAACTATCGATAGATGAATCATTGGTTCTTTGGAGAGGCCGATTGATTTTTCGCCAATATATAAAAGGCAAAAAGGCCAAGTATGGTATAAAACTTTACATGTTAGGGGAATCAAGTGGATTGGCCGTAAAAATAATTGTATATGGTGGATCATCAGATGAAGAGTTAGATGGCAAAGGCCACACTAATAAAGTCGTTCAGAAATTGCTAGAGGGGAAGACGGGAGTCGGATATTCAGTTTACATGGATAATTTCTATAATAGCGTTCCTCTTACAAAAAAATTATTGAACCAAAACACATATGTTACAGGAACACTACGAGTAAATAGAAAAGAAAACCCGATCGATGTTATAAATAAAAAACTAAAGAAAGGAGAAAGTGTGAGTCAGTACACAGAAAATGGTATATGTGTTACCAAATGGAAAGACCGCCGAGAAGTCTTTATGATTTCTTCTGAATTTGATGGGGAGCTGTCTGATAGTAAAAACCGACATGGTCAAGTGGTCACCAAACCAAATATGGTAATAAATTACAACAATCATATGGGTGGTATAGACTATCATGACCAGATGTTAGCTTACTACCCATGCAAAAGGAAAACATTACGTTGGTACAAAAAGTTGGCCATTCATCTATTCCAGACGATGTTATTGAATTCTTGGCATTTACACAATGCATACAATTCACAGAAAATGCCGTTGTATGATTTCAAGCTATTTATAATAAAAAAATTACTAGGTCCACCTCCATCATCAATTCCGAGACAAACAGTACAATAAAAAATCAAGATACATCTGCCGAAGTTTTGTGAAAAAGAAACTGATAATAAAATCAAAAGACGCAGATGTAGGCAATGCTGGGATACAGCTAAGAAAAGAAATGCTTCATTATTCTTTTGTCCAGATGGCCCCACACAACCTGGTCATTGTTTGGATCCTTGTTCCTAACTTTACCACAAGTATTAAATTATTTAAAAAAAATATTGTGTACACCTAATTAGTAGTATATTTTTCTGTTAGTTTTTATAAAATATTGTTTTTTTTTTTGTAATATAATGTTGTTCGAAAAATGTCATAAAAACCTCCATTCAATACCATTACGGTATGCATCAAAATACCGACATCACTCTTATCACACAAAAAAAGTCACTCAAGTACGTTTGATAAAAATAAAAAAAGACTGGGTATCTCATTTTGCGCCGAATTACCAATGGACAAAATAAAAATAACATAAAAATAAACGCATTTGAAAAAGGACAAAAAAATATTTGCTTGAAAATTTTTAATTTATTTGACAATATTTTTTACATGTGTAACCCCACCTTTACAGCTCACCCCACGCTCTGATTCGTCGATCGCATTTTTGAACCGGTGTAAAAGGGTATGATGTATAAACGATATATATAAACAAATTCTATATTTATGAATATATATTTTCTTAAATGTAAAATTTGTTTTACTTCCGTGAAAATACCACGGCCTGTAACTATTCAAATATATTGCGCACTGATTGGCTGTTGTGGAAATTGTCTCAGCAGTGAAAGAGTTAATTTAGCATAACATTGAGAAAAAGGTTTGAAATAAAAATCAATAGTCTTCGTACAAATATAAGTTGGTTTAAAGTTCGATAAAACATTCTCTCAATGACACCATACACTTCATGAATTATAAAGATACAATTGAAAGTTGTAAAAATACCTTTTTGATTTTCAATTACATCTTAACCGATTAACTGCCGGCAGGTACATGTATGGCGGTACCCAGCACGCCGCGAATTTTACGACAAAAATAAAACCTTCTAAACATATCGTTATTGAAAGTATAATAAAGTTTATTTATAAAACTTACCAAATAAATGAAGAGCGCGCCAGTCGTGCAGTCATTTATCCATAATCATAAAATGAATTGTTCATGGTGCAGGGTTGTCACAAAATTTGTCATAGAAAATATGAAAACTAAATTATATGTCAAAAGTAATTGTTTATGTTAGTTTAATATTAAAAGTATACACACACACTATGATTTAAAAAAATTAAAAGTCTTCTATCGTATCGTAGTCTCAAAACAAGTATCCACGCAGAGAGCCACTTTGCACTGTTTGCATTGATATCTCGATTCTTTCCGTATTTTTTTGGACAAACACACTACACATCTCTTCATTGATTTAACTTTACCCTCTTTTGTAGGTAATTTACCCATAAAATGCCTTTCTGTTAGACGTGATGGTAATTCCGATTGGCTCTTCCTTGGCGCGGATTTGGAGGTCACATCACGTTTGTGCTCATGTATAAGTTGCCGAATTACTTCTAACTGAAATTGTTCTAGCGGCACCCGTTTTTTGACAGTGTAATATATGGGCATTTAATAAAGAAAGGTCCAAAAGGTGGAAAAACATTTTTTATACCATCTCATCGTTTTTCGCGATGAGTGTATATTTGACAGTACCATGTCAGATTTATCGACCGCACCCATATTTTTGTTGTAGTCCTGAACGCATTCAGGTTTGAATATTGATTCATGTCGGTAGGTGGTTTTTCCTGTATCGGTAAGGTTAGCAGGATGCAGAGTTGTAAGCATCGATACCTCCCTTTTATCCTTCCAAATTTGTGCCGAAACGGTAACTGTGTGAAAAGCTTTCATTTCGCCTTTTTTTAATTTTTCAGTTAGTTTTGGCATTCATTTTCGGTTCATCCTAACAGTACCGCAAGCATTTTTATTTCGGGCGTGTAGTTTTTGAAACAAAATTGGGCTGGTGTACCAATTATCCACATACAACGTGTGTCCACGATCTAAATATGGCTCCATTAGTGACATAACTACACTACCCGAAATACCGATGTGTGGGTGTGTCACATATTCTGTCGATTTTCCAGTATAAACAATAAAATTTAATACATAACCAGTAGCACAATCACATATGACAAAAAAATGTATGCCGAAACGGCTGGCTTTAGACGGAATATATTGACGAAACCACAACCTGCCCTTGAAAAGCAACAAACTTTCATCGATACATATATTCATGTAAGGATACATGTATTGTCCAAAAATGCTTTTGAAATGGTCAACGAGGAATCGTATTTTGAACATCTTGTCTCCGCTTGCTTGTTGCGTGTTGTCGCAGAAATGAAGCATTCTAAGAATTATCTGGAATCGGTTGCGGGACATGGTATCGGAATATATTGGTGAAAACAATAATATATCAGTAGACCAGTGATCTTTTATCTTATTCCTTGAGTTGCAGGCCATCAAAATAGATATCGCAAGAAAGAGGTATAATTCTTCGACTGTTACGTCTACCCACTGTTTTAGCCTCCAACTTAATTCGTTGCAGTTGTTTTTGACGTATTGGTACTGCTTATTGGATTGATCGGCGATAAAATTCATAAGCGTGCTGTTCATAAACAGTTTGAAAAAGTCTACTTCTCTGGTACCAACACTCTCTACATCCGCTCCTGGTCTTGAGCTAGAGAACGAGTTGACAATGGGAATAAAGTCATCCGTTTTCCATTCAAAAACTGGTGCCGATTCATCAAACCCGGGAACGTACGACACATCTGGTTCCTCATCATCAGAATCGACACTAAAATCACTGTCATCAGAGTCGGCAGTGACGGCAACTCTGTCCATAAATTCTCCGCACGGTTGAGTGTTTTGAGACGTACTAGGCTCTTCTTCCATTTTGAGTGGATCGAATATCAAAAACTTTATAACGTATAAAAAAAATGTACATAAAAATTTGACAACGTGCGATTAGGTTCAGACACTCGTAAGCTTATAAAATAAACTAACAGATTCACAACACAACAGGCACAATAGTAAAATTTAGCACGAAAATACACTGACAAAATGCGAAATAACTATGTCAAAACACTTTTTTTTCTCTCATAAAGTAATTATGATAAAACTTATTCAACAGAAATAAAAATCTGAAAATTCTACCGCGAAATGAGTTTCAAATATAATATGAACTGCTATACATGGAACACGAAATAAAACTGTACTCTGTAGACGAAAAATTATATACGCAAAACATCGATAGAAATTTGGGCATTCCTAAAAATCCCAGCTAATAAACTGTGAAAATATATTACACAACCCTGAGCGCCATCAGTTGTTCGGACGACAAAGCTCTCTTTAATTTACGTTTAAAGTGGTAAAAACAAATTCTGTTTCAATTCTAAGTGTGCAAAGATATTCTCAATAGAAGTCACTATGTGTTCAATATATTTGTACATTTTAAATAATTGATTTTCTTTAGTAAAAGCCCATTTAAAACGGTGCGTCTTAAGACGTAATTTGTGTATGAGCGGCGCTCCGTTCACAGAAAATTATGCGTCTTAAGACGCTTTTGGCAGTTAACCGGTTAATAAGTCCAAATAGAAAGCACATTTTTTGGGGAATGATTTTTCTTTGCAAATCGCCTTGTTAAGCAATAACTAATATGTTTTACTTGTTATTCATCAACATTTTATTACATCATAAAAAATAGACTATGTGAATTGTTGTTGTGTGATGGAAAGGACTAAAGGGCTCTAAATAAGCACATAATCAGTCTCATCCACGACTGATGCTGCTTGTATTAATCAACCTATCTCCTTACAATTGTTCAGTATGCTTGAAGTGCCAAAATGCTTTGCAAGTTATAGTTAGATAATGATGTTAAATATAATATTAATTATCTGGTATGAAATGAAAACATAAAGCATAGAATGCCAATCTAGATTGTAATATAAATACCATATATTATTGCAAAAGGAAGTAAAAAGAGAATTATTGTATATTTTATTGCTAACAAGTGGTAAATGGACTTAAAAACAGCTTCTGAATTTGAATTTTTGAGTAGCGTCATCACAATCAATCATAGTAATTAATATGCACACTAATAATGTCATTTTGATTTGTGTGCAACATCTTTGTAGACTTAAAAAATTAAAGAAAGCAATCTAAAGTAAGGATTCATCTGAAGATGAACACGAACAAAAATGCCATCCACCTTCCCATGAAGTATTAAAGCTTTATATTTTTTTAAAGGACTGGTGAGAAATTTGTGTTTAATTTGGGATCACTATGTTAAATTTTAAAACAAATCTGTGGCATTTTATTTCACTTAAAAAATTGTTTACAGTAATCAACGTGAAGAAGATCTTCGAGAAAATCACCCATTATTTGATACGCCACTCTTGGCAGTACCTCGTGAATCGCGTTTTCGCAAACTTTGCCAGGGAGCTGTGTACGCTCGCTACGATGCACGACTTAAGGACCCTCTAACTGGGAAAGAAAGGAAAGTCCATTATAAAACATTGCAGTGAGTATTTACTTTATATATTTATCATATTATGTGAATATTATTATATTTATATCTCTGTTAAGTAAACACCGTTTTCAGAAAATTAAGTCCCTGCCAAAATTGTTAGTAACCCTTGACTACTAATATTTCTCATACCATAGTTTGTTTACATATTTATTTATTGATAAGACAAATTACATTTACGTGTCCTTTACAGTAACAACCACAAAATAAATTATAAAAAATATCAATATTTTCCACAAAAAAAATCAGGACACATATCTTTCTAAATGTGATGCATAAAAATACCAATGTATAAAAAAAAATCTAAATAATCAATTAAATTCAATCAAAAAACAAGACTTGAGCTGGAAAAAATAAAACCAGTCAATGGGAACGGGAATATTAAATAATAGGGCAAATTCACAAAAAAAGTACTTGAGATAAAATGGTATGACCAATCTGAGTCAGTATTATGCTCAATCAAGACATGAGATTGAGGATAAGATGTAATTCACATGTTTTTGGATAATTGATTTACATTTAAAGAAACACCATAAATAGTACAAAAATAACAAAACTCAACATTAGTAATTTGTGTCTCAGATAAAATGTCACTGTTTTTTTTTAAACAAAATTAGACTAATATGAGATTATTTACCAGTTGAAATGTTCAAAAAAGTTATGGAAAATTCAATAAAAGAACCGATTTGTGTAGAGCCGTTGAAGACGTTCATTTAATCTATATAGGAGTATTTCTAGAAAATGGACAAACAAAATTTAAATACTAAATAAACATTATTTAAAAAAAAAACAAAATGCTTTCATTCATTTCAACATTGTAAACAAAATAAATTTTGAGTTCATCCCCCCTCCCTGTATATATCCGTTTTTTGATCAAACTATCAGTTAGGTTTTTAGTTAGTTGGGTTAGGTTCTACTGTTTTGATCAATTTTAAGTTTCATCTTAAAAATTTCAGCATTCATTTCAATTAATTAATAAATTTTCAAATCTGTTAATATATTTTTTAATTGAGTTTATAGAAAACAGTATTTGACTTCCTGTCAAATTATTGCAGATATACAGAGTACAGACGGTCCTCGATTTTTGAATCCTCGATTTAAAAAAAAAAATTTAAGAACTCTTAAGGATTTTCGTGATATCCTGTTGTATGTTGATTATTATTTTAATCTCTTGAATATTTCTCTTTCAGCAATTTTCTTGGTCTAGTGACATATTTGGACTGGGTTATGATATGTGTGACAACTCTCTCTTGCTTGTCAATGATGTTTGAAACACCATCATATCGAGTAATGGATAATCCAGCATTGCAGGTATTTTGGTGTGGTTTACCAAACATTTACAGATTTGGCATTTAGAATATCTTTTATATCAATCAATCATAAACTCTATCAAATTTGACATTTAGAATATCTTTTACATCAATGAATCATAAACTATCAAATTTCACATTTAGAATATCTTTTATATCAATCAATCATAAACTATATCAAATTTGACATTTAGAATATCTTTTATATCAATCAATCATAAACTATATCAAATCGACTACAGATGAAAGAAATGCAGACTTTGATCCTTCTTGTTATTTGCTTTGGGTCATAGCTACCAGAACTGTTTATTTGATGTTTTAAAAAACTTAAATTTCAATTTAAGATTTTTTCAATTGAACTTATTGAAGCATGTTAACCGAGATACGTCTAATCATAAATTTGTCATCTTCTCACTGATCAGTATCATTGTTGTGGAAAATGTCTTCATTGTTCATAAATTTGTCATCTTCTCACTGATCAGTATCATTGTTGTGGAAAATGTCTTCATTGTTCATCAATTTGTCATCTTCTCACTGATCAGTATCATTGTTGTGGAAAATGTCTTCATTGTTCATCAATTTGTCATCTTCTCACTGATCAGTATCATTGTTGTGGAAAATGTCTTCATTGTTCATACATTTAAAATATTTGGTGTTTGATGTTGGCAATTTTTTGTGAAAAGAGAATGGATAATGTTAAATATCATTAAAAAAAAAAGATGTCATGAAATAATAACTTTTTAACCTATTTTCATCACACATATGGTTTTATGGTTAAATTTACAAGGCCAGTGATTTGCTGGTGTGCACATTGTAGAAATTTGAAATGTAATACTAAATTTCTATATGCGCAAAATCAGGAGTTCATGCAAGCATAATCAGGAGTTCATGCAAGCATAGTTATGTATTTTTTTTGTTTTTTCAACTTATTTTACGAGGATGAAAGGGACTGGAAGGCTCAGAAAAATGGAACATCAAATTGAAACAATCTGAAAGATTTCGTATGTAAGAATTAGTTGTAGTTCGCTACGAGTATACTCAACTTACCCTAATGGGGATATTTTGAAAGATGATCTTTTAATTTCACTGATAATATGCGATTTTCTTTTTGCTAATTTAAAGCATAGCGAGCTATAATATATTTTATTCATGTATTAACTTTTATTATTTGCTTATGGCGAATTTCAAAAAATGCGAGTGGCTAATAAATAGGTGATTAAGTAAATTTTTTACTTAAAAGTATTGTATTTTTTAACTTCTGTTTTAGGTTGCAGAATACGGCTTTGTTATATTTATGAGTTTGGAGTTGGCGCTAAAAATTTTAGCTGATGGTTTATTTTTCACCCCTAAAGCTTATTTGAAGGATGCTGCTTCAGTATTAGACGTGTTTATTTATGTGGTAAGAGAATTTTGTACTATCATAGAAATCAACAAATTTATGTAACCTCTTGAGTAATGACTGTGAACTCCTCTATTTATATGCCAGTTCAAGTTGTTTCCACTTCATAGGATTCTTCATTAGTGGCACATAGGCAATGTTTTGACACACTTAAGATGCCAGGCCCTTCGTTGGTATTGTTTTGATATAGTAAAATGATTCGCCTTCATGATTATTAATAGCTAGCGAGGTCCTACAGAGTTGTGAGAAGACATTTTTAACAACTAAATAACAATTAGGCTGATCATTTATCAATCACAAATTTTATGTACATTTTTAATATGATGGAAATAATAGTGAGGTTCATTAACCACTACCCTGTATTTCTGGCGAGAGTAGTGAGAAGAGGATAAAGCTGAGGTGAGATGTGTGCAATATTTGGGGAGGAATGAAACAGAAGATAAATCAATTGTATGACAGTATGCTATCAAAAAAAAAAATGGTTCTCATGTGCCTAAATGAGACACAGAGGAAAGGATATGTAACAGAAAATATGAGAAGTGCTAGGTACTCGTATATGGTTGGGATCAATGTAAATAAATGGGCTAAGTAAGATGTGAGAGTGTTGGTATAGTATTTGAACATGTGGATAAGAATTAAAGTAAGTCTGTGCATGTTACTTGTAATAGTATGGCCCGGTCAATGAGACAGATAAATGAAAGTTGAATTTTGAAACTATGTAAGGTACCAGAGAAGAAAAGGAGGAACGAATAGATTATATTTTGCTGGCGATCTAGATGTATGGGTTAACGCCAAAAGAGATGGATTTGAATCAGTGTTAGATATGTTTGGTGATAAATGGACATGGTGACAGAATGTTAGAAGAATATTTGGAACACAATATTAATGGGTCTTGTATCTTATTTGACTAGGAATCATATATTAGGTAAAGCGGAAAGAAATGACAATTTTTTTTGATGCGACAAAAAAATGATTTAAACAAAAACTATACAATATTATTCCGTTAAATAATTACCGTTGTTACCGATGATCTTCCTCCACAGAATAGGCAGTTTTTTAATACCTTATTCGTAAAATTCTGGCGGTTTTACGGTAAAATATGACTCCAAGTGATTTCGGAGTTGTTCGACACTCGTAGATTTTTTATCTCGAAGCGAATGTTCCATCGACTTAAAAAGATGGTAATCCAAAGGTGCAATATCAGGTCAATATGGTGGATGCTGCAGAACTTCTAAATCTAGCTCTCTTATTTTGTCCTGCGTAATCCTTGCTGAGTGTGGTTTTGCATTATCATGTTGTAGAATTCTTCTCTGATTCTTTACTAAAACTGATCATTTTTTAAGCAGTTCTGCCTTTAATCTTTCGAATTGGGGACAATACACATCTGCTGTAACAGTCTGACCAGGTTTTAGTAATTCATAATGAATAACTTTAAAAATATCCCACCAAACACAAAGGAAAACGTTTTTCAGAGTCAATTTCGGCTGAGGGGTAGACAGATGTACCTGATTCGTCGAAAACCATTGTTTTTTGTTTTTTTTTTCTCCTCGGATTGGTGTGAAGGACCCACTTCTCATACCCAGTAACAATTTTTCTAAAAAACGGATCAGTTTCATATCTGAAGAGTGAAGATGAACAGATTGTTATTCGTTGTTCCATGGCCGTTGGAGAAAGTTCGTGCGGCTTCCAAATTCCTTGTCTATTTTGTTTTCCGAGCCTTTTCAAATAGTTCTTCACTATTGATCATGGACAACCGATATCTTGTGACAATTGCTTGATAGTTTTACGCGGATCGGACCTCACTAATGAGTTTAAAGTGTCATCATCGATTTTAAGAGGTCTTCCTATTTTTGGTTTGTCCTTCGATTCCCTTTCACAACTTTCAATTTTTTGAAACCATCTTTGGCACTTCCGAGGATTCAAGATGTCTCTATAAATATCGCAGATGGTCTGGGTAGCTTATTTTGACTTCAATCCTTTATCGAATAAAAACAGCATAAAATACCGCAAATGTGTCTCTTCAATCTCTGGCTTTTGCAGTTTTGTACTTTAGACCAAAACCAAAAATAAATATCAAAACAGAAAGGATATTAATAGAGCTTCAAAACGATACCAACCACGACGTATTAACCCAACGGTAACTGGTGGCAAACTGGTTTCAACGTGACGCCTAATGAAAATTGTCATTTCTTTTCGCTTTACCTAATATATACTTGATAAAGAGCTGAAAGCTCTATGATTGACTTTAGATGTGAGAATTCTTCACTCTAAAAGAGAGTTCTAGACACAAGAGTTTTCAGAGGTGCTATATAGGTTCTAATAAGAATTTGCCTACAGTGATGATTATATATAAGAAACTGTAAGGAGATAGAAAGCTGAAAGTATTTAAGGTGATTGTGAATGAAAAAATGGATGCCATAAATTTGGGTTGAACATTGGAGAAGATGGATGAAGATGAAATATATTTTGGTGTCTGTAACTATAGAGGTTTGTGGCACAGTAAAAGTTGGAGAGAGAAAAAGTGATGCATATTGAAATTATTAATTAAGTGGATGGAAGCAAGTAGAAATTATAAGGAGTGGAAAATCAAAACAAAATATATATTGATGCCTTCTGCACTTTTTGATGAGTGCTTATTCCTTCATTAGTTTGCTACTTTAGAAGAGAATGATTTTTCTGTAGATCAACCCTCCAGGCTTAAAATTACTAGAGTATTAACATATCTCAGGTCTGTCAATGTTAATTTAGAAAATACTACCGTATGTCAAAAGGTGACATAGGTCATCAGCGAACTATGAATATTTAATAATAAATTAATTAACTGTTATTTCACTTTCTTCTTAGTTTACGAGTATATGGTTGGATTAAAGTAGCATACATCGAATCCTCAGTCAGGGGGAGTAGCTTGACGCATTTCAGAAATGCCCCCAAGATAGGTGCTGATGGGGCATGTCTTTGTTATGTGATTAGTTAGTAGTCTGCACTTCTCGCAAAGGGGGCGACTCCTTTAGACCCACTTGTATGTATGTTATGTTGTATGCAAAATGATACTGACATGATTAGATTTGGTTGATAGAGCTCCATAACTACATAGGGAGCTGAAATTCAGGCTACTCCATTGTCGGATCCCAGATTAGGTGTTTACTTCTCACATCCACCTCCTGACGCTTTCGTCCCCATTTGTCCAAGGGATATAAATTAGACAACATTAATCTCTCTCGCTATCCAAAGGGCTTTGCGGAAATCTATTATATGCTTTTTTAAAAGTGAGAGTTCAATCCAAGGATATTTCCAAATATTTGGACTGATCATGCTTTGGTGTCTCCCCTGGGAATTGGACGCCAGCTACTGGTACTTCTCCGCATTATTCAGATAAAAATATATTCTAATAATTATTACTAATTATCATCGTAATGTAAAGTTCCATAAAGTTAAAGCAGAAATTTTTGATAAATTTGAGTGGTTCCCTTCTTAAGATCTAAAAGTACTTAAGCATAAATACAAGATTAGTGTTACATTCAATGTGCACACATCCAATCGAACCAATTTAAGGATGTTTAAATTTTTATCCTTAATTGATCTTTTATACAGTATAGTGGATGTATATTCTTAAGTAAAGTTCATCACTGCATCAAGCATGTACAAAATCAATAAAAATACCTTCTTGGCCTTTGTAATCTAGTTTGTAATGCGGTGGACTTCCATTCTTGCATGTGCTAGACATGTATCAGTGTTGTTACATCTTCACGTGCGATAGTATTGCCAACATGTGCAAGATGAACTGCGAAGGCTCGTTTAATGGAGACAAATATAATATTTCTCCACACCACACTTTTGCATATACAACATCAGTTCAGATGTATTTACCATATGAATGAATAACAATACCTAAAGTAGTGTTTCCAAAAGTGACTGACACCAATCATAGTGGGGGATATAAAGATGTATAAAGATAGTGAGATGTTTTGTAGTGAACAGAGATATAGGTAAAAGTGATTTCAGGTGTCACTGACATTCTTGTGGTGGATGCCAGTGAAGGTGCCCCCGGGCTCTTCAGCACAGCTGCTTATGGTGTTACGCTGTGTGCGGCCACTAAGGATCTTCACACTGGTACCGCACATGAGGAAAGTGGTCTATGAGCTTTGTCGAGGATTTAAAGAAATTTTATTGGTTTGTCTTTTGTGCATTTTATGTTTGAGGTCAATTTATTTTAATGTTTTACATACATATTGGATTATCCTATTATATAAATAATTTTATATCTCATAAATACACACCTAGAAACACACATCTATGTAAGTATTTGTGGGCCTTGGTCAATTTCTGATAATTGAAATAAGGTAAAAGTAACATTTGTCTAAAGATTCATATTTTTTCCAAAAATATTTTTAATTTCATTAACACAATATTGTTTGCAAATGTTCATTTGAGAATTTTATATTGCGACACTTCTTCAATTTACAGAGGGATATAAATAACAATAGTCCATTCTTATCCACTGGGGATATATTTCACGACCCCCAGTGGATACCTGAAACCACGGATAGTACCGAACCATATAGATACTATGTTTCTTTCTATACATAGAAACCCATAATAAAGTTTAATTTATAAATTAGGCACATTAAGAGATTAACAAAAATTACTTATAAAATACAACAATATACTATAATAAAAGTTACATGAATCTCTCTTTCTGGCAAAATTGATTATTGTACTCTATCCACCTTTCTTCCTGTGATTATTATTTTGATGTGATAGATAAAGTGAGATGAATGACATAGGAGTTGTGATGTAGCATTAGGTTACTTTTGATTTTTGACGATACATTTGAATTTTCCATTTTATATTTTCGAAACACGGTCCACCTGTTGAGCCATGGAGGAAAGGGAAGACTACCCTATATAACTTTTAAAATGCCAATTTTCATTTATCAGAAGTTGGCCATAAAAAAGAAACATAGATATTTTAAGTTTACTTTTATATAAAATGTAACTATAAAATTAACATTATTTATGTATGGTTTGCAAATATCTTTAACCCAGCATTCCTAAAGTAAGACAATAAGATAAATTACTGAAATGGATTGTGTTAAACCCTTTAAAAAAATAGGTTTTTAAGAATTCTAAATCAATTTGTTTTTTAATTAACACATTGTTAACTTGTGTATGAAAATTATTTTTAACTTGAAAAATCTAAATATTTGTACAATAAAAAAAATAAATGTTTTTACTACAATAATAATATATGTACAGGGATTTTAGCATGTGAATGCGTATTTGATTGCTTTTTGCAAGACTTGCCTTCTTGATGTTGGTAGCACTGAGGATGAAAAATACACATTTTTCTGAAAGGGATTCCCGTAAAATTCGCCATAAAAACTAGCTAGCTGGAAAACTTAACCAGATCTCAGTGGGTATATCAAAAAGACTGATGACTCTCTGTTACCAAAAAATCAGATAAGGTAATTTCTGTCTATGCTCCCACTCCAGACTTAGCTGTTGAAGTTAAGGAGTCCTACGCCCAACTTGAAAATGTACTCAAAAAGATTTCTAACTATTCTACTTCACAACTTCAATACCAAATTGGAAAAAGACTGATATCTGACAGGATATAGTTAGAAATGACATAAGAATAATAAACACCATTGTTGAAATCTTACTTTTGAAGTGCGCTAAGTACAATCTTATAATAACCAACACATGCTTTCCACTGAATAACACATTGAAAGGAACATGACACCGATTGGTAGTATCCAAAATTAAAATATCTCTGAAATGAAAATTAAAAAAAAACACTTTGTTTTCTTCCATTCCAGGTAAGTTAGTCAAACTAAATTATATGTTATTTATTTTATAATATATACTAAATGTTGTCTATGGCCTTATGGGGAATAGATTTAGAAGTGGAGAAGAGGATAAATTAAGTTTAATATTTATATTTTTATTTTGTTTAGTTGCATTATGGATTTGTATGGTTTCAAAATTTTTTGTTATGTAATATTTGTATTATTTGTGAGTGTGAAAATGTGAGAGGCAACATTTAGTATAAATTATAGTGTAAGTAATGTGTAATTTAATTTAACTAATTCACCTGAAGAAAAAAACTGCGTGTTGAAATGCATTAGTAATGTGCTAAAGAAATAAAGTTAAGTGTTTTATTGTTTAATACATAATTTAATCTTCTACTTCAGCTCGATTTTGGTCCAAACAACATCTGACGCTCCTGTTCCAATTGGCTTAGTTATCCTTTTCAACTAGTAGAATTATCCATCTAAATATTGTAAGTTTTAACATATACAGTCACAACCATACACACATACAATTGGCATCACGCATTTATATACGAGGCATATCCAGAAAATAAGTGTACTGAATTTTTGTAGGTTACAATTTTTTTTATTTAAACAAAAAAATTACGTGGTTACCGTAGTACGACATAGTCGCCATTCCTATTTTTCGACTTAGTCGTCATTCCTCTCAATGCAGGTGGTGAAGCGGGGTATCAACTTTTTGATGCCTTCCTCGAAGTAGTTTCCCGCCAACCCCTCCGTCCACTTCTCCACCTCCTCCTTTAGCTCCTCGTCGGTTGAAAACCTTTTTCCACCCATGTACAGCTTCAGGGAGGTAAAGAGATAGTAATCTGAAGGTGCTAGGTCAGGGGAATGCGCGGGATGGTTCAGGACATCCCATTTAAACGAGGCGAGCAGTTCCTTCGTGGCGTTGGCCGTGTGTGGTCTGGCATTGTCGTGCAGCAGGCAGACTCCCTTTGTCAGCATGCCTCTCCTCTTGTTCTGAATCGCCCTCTGCAATTTTTTTAGGGTCTTACAGTATCTTGCAGAGTTGATGGTCTTCCCTTGAGGCATATATTCAATTAAAATTATGCCTTGACAGTCCCAAAACACAGATGCCATGATTTTCTTAAATTGTGGTTTTGAACTTTTTGGCGGAGGGTGAAGAGGTGTGACGTCACTGTTGAGACTGCCTTTTGGTTTCAGGCGTGTAGTGTGCAACCCAAGTTTCATCTCCAGTAACAATGGAGCGGAGAAATTCATCTCCATGGAGTTTGCAGCGCCTCAAAAACTCTTGCCTTTTTACAAAATTTCGCACTTGGCGGGAGATTGGGTTGACATTTTTCACTAAACGTGTTGTCGCATCGACACTTCTCAACGTACTGACCTCGAACCGGTCTCGTTGCGGAGGGGAAGGGTCAGGCTACACAGAAGTGTAGCCAACATGTCGAAAATAAAATCCATCCGGTCGTGAGAGCCTCAGTACACTTACTTTCTGGATACGCCTCGTATGTTAATTGTCTGCACACACGCACATATGTGCAAAAGTACCAAATACGATTTTCATTTTATACTACATCCATGAAAACACTTATTTTATAAAGGTTATAAGGATGAAGCTTAAAGCTTTAAAACAAATCATTATGTATTGAAAAAATGAGACAAATTTTAATATTTTTTTTTTGCCATTTTAGGTATCAACATTACTGATTTTACTGATGTTTATCTTTGCAAGTTACGGAGTCCAACTTTATGGTGGAAGGTGATTAAATTTATTTTTACCTAAAATATATCAATACATACTTTACTCTTGTATAAAAGGAAAAATAATATGGTTATCTGTATACTAAAGTTGTTAAATTGACATTTCATATAATTTTTAGCATTTTTATTACAAATTAGGTCTTAAAAAAGTCAAATCAATTTTTTATACAATACTTTTAATAAGTGTGACGGGACACGAGATGAGAGTTTTTGTTTGGAATCAAACAAATTTATGATCAGTTTCAAATAATAATGACCATTCAATTTCTATCTACTTATAAAACTATGCATTTGTGGCCCGGCATGGCCAAAGTTGGATCTAAAAAAAGGGATGCATGGAGGGACAAGGACATTAAAGACTGTGTGAAAGAGAAAAATAGAGCATGGAAAATATTTGTCTAAGCAATAAAAGGAAATAGTGATGAAGCAATGGAAAGAAAGAGTACAATGAATGGAAGGTAAAAACAAAGAAGAATTGGTTGAGGAAAAGAAGAAAATTAGAGATGAAAAAGGCAAAAAGTTGAGTATAGATGCGGGGGGGCGGGGGAGGGGATATGAAAATATTCAAGAGAAAAACTATACGAGAGGTATGAATGGAATCAAACATAAGAATGGAATGGTTTTGTCAGAAGAAAAATGGGTTCATTCAAGATGGAAGGAATATTTTGACAAACTGTAGGAGATTGGTGATACTAGTAAAAACAACAGTTTATCTGGTATTGCTGAAAATGGCGAGCATTTGGAAAATCTGAATGAGATCAGTCTACAAGAAGTACAAACGACTGTAAAAATCATGAAAAAAGGGAAAGCATCTAGTTGCGATGAAATGAGCACAGAACTAATAGTGTATAGGCGTGAACAAATGATCGAGTGGCTGAGACAGTTTTTCAACAAATGTTGGGAATGTGATTACACACCGAAAGACTGGAGGAGTGCATTGATAGTTCCGTTGTATAAAGGGAAGGGTGCAAAAATGGAGTGTGGAAGTTATACAGCCATTAGTTTGCTGAGTTTAGTAAGTAAACTCTACGGAAGAATTTTGATAGAAAGACTGAGAAGAAAGCTTGGAATTCTCAGAGTGCCTTTCTATGTGGAAGAGGTTGTGATGGATCAGATTTTCTCTTTACATATGCTTGTGGGAAAATTTATGGCAAAAATGTATATTTTAGTTTGTGGACTTGGATAAAGCATGTGACCGCACGATAAGAGACTAACTATGGAAAATATTGAATGAATGTAGTGTTGAACGTAAACTAATACGTGGTATTGCTTCATTATATGCTGAAAGTAGAGCATATAAATGGTACCATGACTGAATGGTTTAATATTTTGAAAGGGGTAAGCAGGGATGCATCATGTCACCCTGGTTGTTCAATATTTATCTAGATTCATGTGCAATGGAATTACAGAGGTCAATTTGTGGCATAAAAATGTTGAATAGGAATGTATGCGGATTGCTTTATACAGATGACATGGTAGTGTTAGGGGAGAGTGAAGATGAATTACAGTTTGATAAGTAAATTGTATGAGAGTTTGATAAGTAAAATGTTGCGAAATCCATAGATTTAGAGTATAGAGGGTGTAACATAGTTATGTGTTATCATTTTTAGGTGTATTAAATTTGACAGAATTAAAATATAAGTTTAGTTTATAAATCAAAACCATAACTGAGGTTTTAAAAGAGTTTATCTACAGAATATGTCAAGCTACAAAATTATAATCGATTTAGATAAACCACAACGGTCCAAAAGTTTCCATCCTGAACAAGTTAGAACGTTTATGCACAGAAACCACAATGACAGCGGTGTTCCAGTTAAAATTTGATATATCGAACCTCAGTAGTATGTCAACTAAAGCTGATAGATGACATGTTGTTTCGTTATATTCTGAAAATTAAATATCATGCGGTTATCAATTTTCTTTCATAAGAACAGAAAAGCCTGACAGAAATTAAATAATGTTTAGATGATGTCTGTAAAGATTTTTTCCATCATATTCTACAGTGAAAAATTGGGCTAAATAGTATGACTTAAGCAGAGAATCAATTGAAGATGACCTACTCCAGAAACAGGTGTATTAGTGCAAGAGCAAGTATTATAAGATAAAAGACTTAAGTAAATAGCAGTAAGGCTTTCCAAAACCTCTGCTAGGAATTCTGTACAATCATCTGGGCATGAATAAAGTGAGCACAAGATGAGTGCCAAAACTTTTTAGCACTGTACAAAAGTAACATGTTGAATGTTGCAATGTTTTTTGAATGCTCTGTGATGGAAAAAAAAGAAATAATTTAGTCAATTTTCACTAGGGATATAACTATGGTTTTCTGCCATGTTAAAAAGGGACTTGATAGAGTGACGTCATTCGGGTCATCACACGCTAAAAAAGCCAGTGACATAATCCCAAAAAAAATTATGGCAAAATTTTTCTGGGATTCTATCAATTGGCTTCGAAGATGGAACTTGACTAATTGACTACAAACAGAGAAACTACAATTACTGGCGAATATTATGCATCATTAATGTACAAATTAAAGGATGCCTTAAAAACAAAACGCAGATGAAAGCTGTCACGAGGTGTGAAATTATTGTATGACTATGCGCCAGTGCATACTTTTGTTGTTGTAAAGGTATTCAACACTGGTTTCCAAGAATTGAATCATGTGCCCTATAGTTCTGACTTGACCTCTAGTGATTATTTTGTATATTCAAACTTGAAATCCGATTTTCATACAAAAAAATGTAACAATGTCGAAGAAGTGATGCCCACAATGTTTCACCATTTTGAAAACAAAACTTCAGAATATTCTGTGGTATTGAAAAACTCACCTTTTTTATGTACTTGGGCTAGAAACTTTTGGACCCGACTACATAAATACCTAGAGATATTTTTCAGGCATACCTTTCTTTACGGCGTTCCACTTTACAGCACTTTAAAAATATACTAAAATTACTTCATATTTATAATTTTCGGCATTTGCATTGCTTTTATGGTACGAAATTGATGCGTACATCATCGGACTTAATTCGAGTCAGCTAATGTACACGCCAACATTGTGCAATAGCTTGGCAACATTCATCCTACACTTAGCATGTTTATATATAGCATTTGAACAATTTCACCAAAAAAGTTCAAGATTTGGTAAAATACTTAAAAATTAGAGATTTACAAAAGACTTTCGACAGTATGCTGAAAAAGGATCCTAAATCACAGTATTTATGCATCTCGTGTCTCAGTGTATTATTTTGAAAACCTTTCAATTTTCATATACAGTTAGTAGTAGATAAGTACTCTTCTTCCTGGCACTGTCCCAACTCATTGCCTAGGTAGGCTGTTGGGATCGGCTCTTCTCGTTCTCAGGCTGTATATTCTTCGGTTCTGGGTGTCGCTTCAATCTAGGCCGTTTCAGTTTTTCGGTGTCACTTTCATCTAGTAGTAGACAAGTACTGTACTATAGAGCTTAATATTTATTCCTAAATACGAGGGTGGTCCGATAAGTACTTAGCCTACAAAAGAATAACAAAAATTTTGGATAAGTGGCGATTTATTTCTCAACATAATCTCCTTTGAGTTCGATACACTTGACCCAGCGATGCTCCAACTTCTTTAACCCGTCTGAAAAATACGTTTTCTGGAGGCCTGCAAAGTAGGCCTCCGTGGCGGCGATAACCTCCTCATTCGACTCAAATTTCTGCCCGGCGAGTGACTTTTTCAAATTTGGAAACAAAAAGAAGCCGCACGGGGCCAAATCCGTAGAATACGGTGGATGGGGCAGCAGTTCATAGCCTAATTCTACCAATTTGGCCGTGGCGGAGGTGTGAGCCGGTGCGTTGTCATGATGGAAGAGCACTTTTGTCTTCGCCAAATGGGACCGTTTTTTCTGCAATTCGGCGTCGAATCGGCCCAATAATTCGGCATAGTAGAGCCCTGTGACCGTTTTACCCTTCTCCAGGAAGTCGATGTAGATCACACCTTTTGAATCCCAGAAAACGGTGGCCATCACCTTTCCGGCCGATAGGACAGTCTTCGCCTTCTTCGGAGCACGTTCGCCGGGTGAAGTCCACTGTTTCGACTGTTCCTCGGTCTCGGGTGTGTACCAGTGTATCCATGTTTCGTCGACGGTCACGACGCAGAAACTCCTTCGGATTGCGCTTAAACATCGTCAAACACTGCTCTGAAGTGGTCTCACGGTTGCGCTTGTTGTCCGGAGTGGTCTGCCAATACGAGATTGTGGATTTTTGTCACGTTATCCTCCGTGGTAGCCGTTTTCGGGGCACCTGGGCGTGGCTCATCAAAAACCGACGTGCGACCACGTTGAAACTCGTTAAACCAATTTTTGACGGTCGCCATCGAAGGAGAAGAGTCACCGTACACAGCATCCAAGCGCTCTTTGATTTCGCTGCGCGATTTCCCTTTCAAAAACAAGAATCGAATCACCGACCGATATTGCTCTTTTTCCATTTTTCTCAAATCCGCGGACAAGCTCGCTTCCACACGCGGTCAAAACAAAACTAAGCTTCTGATTCGGCTGAAAATTTGACAGTAGCTGTCGACGAGAATGTACTACGCGATAAAAAATTGCTCTTGCGATAGTGGTGCCATCGGGCGGTGAGGCTAAGTACTTATCGGACCGCCCTCGTACATGTTAACAGTACAATGAAAAAATCACTATCAGAGATAAGATTACAAGTATTGTATTTTACTTTAGTTATATATTTGGTGGGTTTATTGTCTTCTGGAAGTCTCTTCCATCCAGCGAGAAAGATATTAAATAAGCCTTAGACAGGAACCCTTTTATAAAAATCTGGGTACCGATGGGAATCAAAACCGCAATCCCTGGGTTGAAGTTTGGATTCACATTGGTATATTGAAGAGGAGATCCTGCATTTTGAAGCTGCATCTTCAAAATCCAGGATCTCTGCAATATGGATTTCAATCTCAAATTTTTTATGCAAATTTTATATTAAAAGACAGGGGTCTTGTCAAGCAAGATACATATGTATATGGATTTGTGAAGTAACATGTCATTTCAAGAATTTTATATTAGGCAAGTGTTATTTATTATTTTCCAAGTGTCAAGAAAAAGCCCTAAAATTATTACCAATCCAAGACTCACTGCACTGCTTTGATACATACGAGTATCATACTCGGTCAATATATACATTATGCATTTTTTTTAATTTTCTTGGAATATATATTCAGAAAATTTAAAATTATTTTTAGGCTGGCACGATGCAACGATCCAACTATAATAAAGCGCGAGGACTGTGTTGGTGTATTCATGAGACGTGTCTTTGTCACCAAAATGAAATTACAACCTGGTTCAAATGAAACTTACCCTTCAATGCTTGTACCCAGAGTTTGGTAATATTTTATTAATATTCAATAATATTTGATTGTATAAATAGATCTTTTCATTATTTTAATAAACTTTGTGTATTTCTTTAGGGCAAATCCCCGCAGATTCAATTTTGATAATATCGGTGATGCTATGCTCGCTCTGTTTGAAGTTTTATCATTCAAAGGCTGGTTGGATGTGAGAGATGTTTTAATCAAGGCACTTGGTCCTGTGAGTATATTTTTATTTCTTGTTTTCATGATATTACACTCAACAAAATCATTTTGTACTTTTATTTATGTGACATTTCACCGTGTGTTGCATTAATGTTAATCCTCTTTTATACTTTTTTCTTTTTATGGTTTACCTCCAGTGATAAGTCATTTAAAAAAACAAACCTTATTTTGTTATGTCTGCAAACTTCTTAAATATTTTGTTAAACTATCGAATAAGTCTTCTGAGGCACAAAAAAACTGAAGGCTTTGAATTTATATAACAACCAGATTAGCGCTTAGTCATACATTCAATTCGGAATCCGCAACTAACTGTCAAGTGCTGAAATAACTCGGACGTTTTAACGAATTGATAAATTAATTTAATCAAGCTGGAGATCAAGAAGAGATCAAGCTGAAATTATTAAAAAATAAACTCCTAAACTTAAAATACATAACACAAATAAAAATCTAAAGCTAAAATTAAAAATAATTTCTATATAAGGAATAACAGATCAAATAATTAAAGACAAAAAAATCTTAAGAAGATCAAAGTACCTTTGGGATGGTTGATATTACTACTCGATGTCGAAGACTAAATTATTAGTCAGGCATGCGTGTACTGTAAATAATATGAGGTAAGACTTATAACTTTTAGATGGTTCAGCAAGTCGAAAGCTTTCGGTGTATTCCTGTGCATATTCTGGTCCAGTGTGCACGTGAATGGAGTTCGTTGACCACATGTCTCGTGGTATGTATCTGATCACATTCATAAAGCAGAGACTTCTTAAGGCTTCATTTGTGTATCAAGACATAGCAACTGTGGTATATGTGGACTCAGTATAAACCACTTCTAAATTATTCAAGTCACACATTTTTAACAACTACGTTCTTAATAACAGAGAACCTATAGAATATACATAGTCCTGCCATAAATACTGTTACACAAATTCAAACACTCATAAAATCTAAACAACAGCAGGTAGAAACCTAAAACCTTTTTTTAGGTAATTCTCCATTCCTTGTGGTATTGCTATAATCAGTTAGTCACTGAACATTGACCAGTTAACATGGAGTAGGGCGGTAAAGAAAACCGTATCGCTGTAATTGCGTTACGTAAAGTTGGGAAGACGCTGGGAGACATTTTTAATACTTTAAAATCTTGGGTATCAATCGTCAGTTTGTATATCGTACTTTTAATGGATTCAAAGATACTCAATGTATTGAAGATCGGCAAAAAAGTGGTCGACCGCGAATTGTAAGAACTCCAGCAGTCATCAAAACCGTGAGTAACAGAATCCGTAGAAATCCACTCCGCAAACAAAAAGTCATGTCCTGGGAGATGGGTATTTCGACATGGAGTATGTCTTGTATTATCAAATCAGACCCAAATATGGGGGCTTACCAGAGAAGCACTGGACACTTGCTTACTCCATCTTTGAGGGGCATCAGGAAGACCATAGCCTAACAACTGATTCAGCGGTACGCAAAAAATATGCATCACAAAATCCATTTTTCCGATGAAAAAATTTTCAACATTGAAGAAAATTATAATAAGCAAAATGATCGGATGTACGCACATAGCTTTCGAGAGGCCGCTCAAGTCATTCATAGAGGTCATCATCCAGGATCTGTGATGGTTTGGTGGGGTGTCTCATACGAAGGGGCTACTGAGCTACATTTTTGTGCTCAGGGTGTGAAGCCAAGTGCAAATTCATACCAAAATGACATTTTGGAGAAGGTCGTCAAGTCCTAATGAGACTATGTTTAATTCAGGTCATTGGATCTTTCAACAAGATTCTGCGTTAGCCCACAAAGCAAAGTCCACCCAGCAATGGCTAGAAATTCATACACCAGAGTTTATTAGAGCTGAAGATCGGCCTTCTGGAAGCCCAGATTTAAATCCACTGGACTACAAATTGTGGTCAGTGTTGGAGATCATGGCCTGTGGCAGACGACATCCAAATTTGGGGAATCTGAAATAATAATTGAATAAAGCAGTGGCCAAGTGTCCAATGGACATTGTGCGTGCTGGCGTTGACAATTGGCCGTCACATTTAAAGGCCTGTGTCAAGGCAAGGGGAGAACATTTTGAGAAAGATGTATGTTTTCATTTAAGATGATATGTGTGTAAGTCTAACAATATAATAAATCATTTGTAAGATGCACTGTTTTTTTATAATAATTCAAACACTTTGTAACATAATTTATGGCAAGACTAGGAGATATATCATTAATCATTCTGCAATAAAAACAAAAGTTACACCTTTTCTCTATCTTGAAAATTAGAAGTTAATTACATTGTTTTCATTCATCAACATAGACAAGATTTGGTAGAAGAAATAGATATTATCTTTGATTTATGCATTTGTTATATCAACATAAGCTAATTATTCACTCTGGTTATTTTTTAAGTAACTTATTTACCCAATTGCACTGAGATTTTGCTGAAGTATTTCAGAAGAACAATTTGTATTTGGTTCAATAATTTTAATGAATGAAGTTCACGGTAACTTTTAAGAAATAAATTGAAATTTTAGACATAAAAGTATTGATGAAATAATATTACAATTACTAAACTATTAACTAGGATGAGTGAAGTGCAGTGGAAAAGAAAAACCTGATAAATGGAAAAATAAAGATCAAGAGGTTACACACAGCAACATCAAACGGTATGAAGGAAAATTCTGGAAACCTAAAAAAGGTGGATTGATGATAGATGCAAAGAGTTTAGAGGGAAAATGTGGTATTTTTAATGTTCATAAGAAAATCAAACACATGATAGGTATTCACAATTTCTTCACTAAAATATCTTCATACATTCAACATGTATCTTCACTAAAGGACAAAGATAATAATACATTTTGAATTAATGTAATGAATATGTTAAAGAGAGCTATTTGATGATAACAGACCACTGAAATTTGATATACCGAAGGAGCTAGCTGTCCTGAAATATTTAAGGCTAAAGTGATCAATGCAATAAGACTGGCAGATGTGATCAATGCAACAAGCACCGGGGCCAAATGGGGGTACTCACTGATTAACTGACAATTACAACATTATCAGGTCAACCTGTTCAACAATATTTGCAGTGCAGGGATTATATACCAATAAACTGGATTAACTCCACATTGTGCTCCACATTCCGAAAAACAAAATGCTAAAAGATGCAGTAAATATAGAACAATGAGCCATATCTTAAAAGTCATCTATGGTAGAAATTATAAAAAATGTGAAGTTAAAAGGAGTAGAATGCAGTTTAACTTTAGAAATGGATATGGCACAGAAGATGGTCTTTATTCTACTCAAATGCTTGGAGAAAAGTGTCGAGAAATGAATATAGACTTTTACGCTTGCATTCGATAAAGTACGAGTACATAACAAACTTATGGAAATCTTGATTGACAAGAAAGATCTAAGAATTATCAGTAATCTTGACTAGCATCAGGAAGCTGCAGTTAAAATATACTACGAGGGCGGTCCGATAAGTACTTAGCCTCACCGCCCGATGGCACCACTGTCGCAAGAGCAATTTTTTATCGCGTAGTACATTCTCGTCGACAGCTACTGTCAAAATTTCAGCCGAATCGGACGCGTAGTTTTGTTTTGACCGCGTGTGGAAGCGAGCGTGTCCGCGGATTTGAGAAAAATGGAAAAAGAGCAATATCGGTCGGTGATTCGATTCTTGTTTTTGAAAGGGAAATCGCGCAGCGAAATCAAAGAGTGCTTGGATGCTGTGTACGGTGACTCTTCTCCTTCGATGGCGACCGCCAAAAATTGGTTTAACGAGTTTCAACGTGGTCGCACGTCGGTTTTTGATGAGCCACGGCTACCACGGAGGATAACATGACAAAAATCCACAATCTCATATTGGCAGACCACCGATTGAAGGTGCGCGAGATAGCTGAGACAGTAGGCATCTCAAAAGACCGCGTGGGTCATATCCTGCACGAAGTATCGGGCATGAGAAAGCTGTCGGCGCGATGGGTGCCGCGTTTGCTCACTCCGGACAACTAGCGCAACCGTGAGACCACTTCAGAGCAGTGTTTGACGATGTTTAAGCGCAATCCGAAGGAGTTTCTGCTTCGTTTCGTGACCGTTGACGAAACATGGATACACTGGTACACACCCGAGACCGAGGAACAGTCGAAACAGTGGACTTCACCCGGCGAACGTACTCCGAAGAAGGCGAAGACTGTCCTATCGGCCGGAAAGGTGATGGCCACCATTTTCTGGGATTCAAAAGGTGTGATCTACATCGACTTCCTGGAGAAGGGCAAAACGGTCACAGGGCTCTACTATGCCGAATTATTGGGCCGATTCGACGCCGAATTGCAGAAAAAACGGCCCCATTTGGCAAAGAAAAAAGTGCTCTTCCATCATGACAACGCACCGGCTCACACCTCCGCCGTCGCCACGGCCAAATTGGTAGAATTAGGCTACGAACTGCTGGCCCATCCACCGTATTCTCCAGATTTGGCCCCGTGCGACTTCTTTTTGTTTCCAAATTTGAAAAAGTCACTCGCCGAGCAGAAATTTGAGTCGAATGAGGAGGTTATCGCCGCCACGGAGGCCTACTTTGCAGACCTCCAGAAAACGTATTTTTCAGACGGGTTAAAGAAGTTGGAGCATCGCTGGGTAAGTGTATCGAACTTAAAGGAGATTATGTTGAGAAATAAATCGCCACTTTTCCAAAATTTTTGTTATTCTTTTGTAGGCTAAGTACTTATCGGACCACCCTCGTATATGATGAGTTGATGCCTGATTTAGAAATATGTTGTGGAGTTCGACAAGGATGCCTATTCCCTCCTTTTATTTTTAATGTTTGATCTGAAGTCATTTTAGTCATAGATTGTCAAATAACATTTGATATGCTGATATAAGTGTTACTGAGGAGGGTTAAGATAACTCGTAATGTGAGAAGCTTGAAAATGTATGTATATAATGAAATTGTTGAGTGAGTCCAACCATATAAATATTTGGGATGCTGGCTGAATGATCACTGAGGCCAGTCTCAAGATATCCAAGTAAAAGTGGAGATGGCACGAAGCTGCATCTTCAAAATGCAGGATCTCTGCAATAGGGATTTCAATCTCAAATTGTTTTTATGAATTTTTTGTCGCTTCATTGTCGCTACATATGCTTATATTTTCCATACTTCTCTATGGTCCATACATATTCTCTGTACTTTCCTATGGTGTTGTATTATGTTATGCTTTCACTATATACATTATAATCTGGATAGCTTACCTCCAAGTGGCATCTCTTCCAACCAACCACAAATATGTTAAGTGAAAACAAGACTAGAATGCTTTTGTAAATAATCTGGGTTCCAACAGGAATCGAACCTGTAACCAAAAGATTGAAAGACAGGCATCTTATTAACTAGACCACGGAGGACATTGAGGTGTTGAAGCATAGACACATACCACCACAAAGAAACTAGAAGCTTTTGAAATGTAGGGTTATTTAGAATGCTGAGTCTCATGGGTTGAGGAACTCCATGATGATTACATCTTGAAACAGTTTATTTAATATGTTGAATGATTTCATATGATGATTATGATTTTTAAGAATTTGTAGTGTTTTAATATTGAGTAGTGAGTTTTGAATTCAATATGTTGAATTTGATGTTGAGTAGTGAGTTTTGAATTGATTTGTTGAAACTAATTGATTGGTAAATTATTTTCAGGTTCATGCAATTTACATCCACGTGTACATTTTCTTAGGCTGCATGATTGGATTAACATTGTTTGTAGGTGTTGTGATTGCTAACTATTCTGAAAACAAAGGAACTGCTCTATTAACAGTTGATCAAAGACGATGGTAATTATTTTGCATAAGTATAATGTAACCTTTTTCTTTTTCTGATTAAATAATGTCATTATATAGTAGACAGTTAACCCGTACGATGCGCAGTTTCTGAGTTTTGTTTTTATAACATTTATGAACAGTTATGTTGTAAAATGGTGTTTGTTGACAAACAAATGAGAAATGTATGTATCTCGAAAATGAAAAAAGTGTGCTTCTGAAAAACCACATTAAATAAAACAATTCCGTCCCGATACATTACCTAACAGCTGAATGTCAAAATTATAAAATCTTCACTCGCGGCTATTAGTTATTGAACACTACATCAGGACGTTGATAAATTTCAGTTTTATAATTGAATTACTAGAGAAAGTGCCTCATTTTATTTAGACGACATCTGTTATATTTAAGTTATTATCGACAGTAATAGATAACATCTGTTTTTAGATCTTTCAATTTTTTTCCAATTCGGACGAATTTTAGAGCATTCCGAATAGATCTCCGTGTTTATTATTATAATTATATAAGATCCCTGCTTTAAAATCTGTGACATCCACCACTCAAGAGTATGGGAAGTAGACCTTTTAAAAGAAAAGATTAGGTGAGAAGTGTGCATCATTGACAAGAATGCAGAAGATAAGGCACATTAGTTTTGAATATATCTAACAATTACTATGGTTATGTTATGTTATTATTATATACTATACAATCAACTTGTACCATACACAGTTTCAGTTTTGTTTCCATAACGTTTCTGAACTGTTAACGCAAGTCTTCTATCATGCGCCTAAAATATTTTTGATTTTAGTTCACACTGATAGAGCTTCTAATCTAGTCAAATCAATTGAAAAATTTTATCTCTGTCAAGAACACCCAGAATTGTTTAATTTCAAATTTAGTTTACTAAATTTGAAATTACCTAAAAAACTTTTAAAATTTTATCTATAATAGTAGGTAGGCAGAAAGGTGAGAGTTCCAGACTTTTCTATTGTGACAAATCTTTCGCCTCTTCTTCATCCATACACTTCATACAGCTCCTATGGTTTCTTGGACTTTTAACATTTCCTACTTTCAAAATATTTTACACTTGATTAAATATTTTGGTCCATGGTCTTTCTCCACTATGCCTTCCACTCACATTTACACTGTATATTGTGTTAGTCTTTCTTCATTCATTTGTTCCACATGCCGAAATCATCACTGAGTGCTTTTCATTGTGATCAACACATCAGCCTTAAGTTCACACTCATCCCTAATCACTTCATTCCGTATGTCATACATTGTCACCCCATGTATTCTAAGTGTACACATTTCTACAGCATTTATTCGGCTCTTGTTCCGCTTCCACTCTAATATCAAAATTGCCATCACATGATCAACTATGCAAAGAATTAATGGAGAAACTGAAATATTACTAGTTCTATCAAAGTAAAATTTGTAAAAAAAAACCCAACCTTTCTGTGTGGTGCCGAAACATGTGCATTTAGGGAAAAGGAACAAAAGAAGATGAACACCTTGGAGATGTGGTCACCTTATATAGCGTGTAACATGGATGGCGCGATGCGTAGGACAACTTCATCAATTTTAGAAGAACCGCAAATTAAACAGCATTTGTCTTTAATAATATAACTGCAAATCCTCATATACTTTGGCCATATTATCAAACGGGAAGATACAATGGAGAGATTGGTGATCCAAGGAAAAATGGAAGTACTAAATAGATAGACAGACCTGCTAAGAAAGCAATCAACAGCTTACGCTGAGAGAATAGTAGAAATGCTACAGATCGTTGAAGTTGAAATTGGAGGCATATCATTCTTTCTGCAATGTGGTCAATTAGCAGGCAAGATCAAATCAATGATCGCAATTGCTTTGTAAAGAGCATAGTGAAGAAGAAGAACATACTTTAAATATTCTGTGATAGCTCTATATTTCGAAGAATCACTGCCATGGACCAGCGGAGACCAGACGTTACATCTCAAGGTTCAGAGGTGTATCTTCAATAAATATATTTTTTTACTGAATTTCAGGTGCGACCTCAAAAAGAGGTTAAAAATTGCACAGCCTCTTCACTTGCCACCTCGTCCTGATGGCAGAAGATTTCGCGCGGGTGCATATGACGTCACTCAGCATATTGCATTTAAACGCTGCATTGCAATAGCTGTGCTGCTCAACAGCAGTCTCTTGGCAGTGACTGTATGTATTTTGTTCATAAATATGTTATATAGTATATTTATATATGTATATACGAGGTATGATCAATATAAAACCGGATTGACTTTAAAATCATCTATATTATAAAATAATTACATTTTGGGCTGTGTTTTCTTCATAATAGTCTCCTCTTACATTAATACAGCGAATTCAGCACTTCTGCCATGCTGCAAAAGTCCCCACAAAGTCTTTGTTAAGCTTGTCAAACACTGCCTGCGATTCAGCTTCAATCTCTACTACCGTGTCAAAATGTTGCTGCTTAAGCTTCAATTTCATTTTTATAATATATAAACTCAAGTCTCATCACCTGTGATAATCCTCAAAATGAAAGTTAGGCTAGGTCATTAGTTTATTGACGAAGATCTTGGCAAATGTTGACCTGTTGCTCTTTCTGGTCGACTGTCAGCAACTGGGTTGACCGCAATATAATGCATGTTCAAATTCCAACCATGTAACAAACTTATCTGATTGTGAATCGTCTATTTGCACAAATTATTCTCTGAATTTCAGCACCATTTACGGCAGTTATACTGATATAGCGATGTCCCAACTTCTCGTCCTCAAGTAATGTTCAACCATTTTTAAAATGCAAATACCACTCATAACAATAGATTCGACTCATGATTTCATTACCATAAACCTGGCGAAGCATTGCAAGAATTTCAAATGCTATTTTATATTTGTTAGTTTTAAACAAAATGTGATATTCGTGCTTGCTCGAATTTTGGATTCATCTTGGCATCATGCAATCTTGGTAAAGGGTTCAAAACAAGTGTTAACAAAATTGCTTTCAAAACAGATACACATAACACAAAGATTTTTGACACATTGAGTCACAAGGCTTAACATAACTGACAACTAGAAGCATTAATCTATACCCCCCACCATCCTTGCGGCATAACTTCTGTCCGGAGTTATATTGATCGTGCCTTATTAAAAAACGAAAATATATGTTTTTTTTTTTTTATTTACGTTAAATACTGAATAGATGACATTTATAGTTGACGTTAAATACTGAATAGATGACATTTATATTCTCGGGTGTCCTTTATTTTTGAATTAATAAAAACCAGCTCACCAATCCAACACCCTTTCATGCCATCAGGAAATCTCCTAATCATTATTCTTCCATCATATGGGATCTTCACAGTACAAAGGAATTAGCAGGTCTCTTAGCTACATTATCAATTCTTAGACACTGTTTACTTCCTGCAATCCATCCAGGAATGAGTATAGGGGGAAATCATCAATGATGTGATTCATAATCCTGGTCTTGAACTACATTCACAAAGACCCAATCTATACACGAGGGAAGCGCAGCTACCATGTCCACTACAAAGTGCATCATTGCCTTCTTGGAAGAAGAAAGCTGAGTTGAGCCTGCCTTGGGTGAGCCATTTCTCCTGACCATCGTTATTTTATAACATTATTACTATCATAACATCAGGAAATCGATGTCCAATTCTTCAAATTTCTTATGGGTAATCAGATAATGCAGTTCTTGGTCAGCTACCAGGTGACATTCTTAATAAATAACCCGCCCACTTCGAGTGTTTTACCCATACCGTGATTAGCGGCTGCTGCTGCATCTGAAGATAAACAAATTGTACGAGTACTACCCCTATACCCTTCATCCTGTTTAGGTATCTATTCTCAAAATTGACAAGTTTTTTTTACTTGATGTGATATTTTATTACGAAATGGCATTATAGAAGTCTTCTATTTATAATTATTATATAATATAACAGAATTCCAGAAGGTAAAGTTGAAAACAATTTATTTGCTCCTTGGGAGTTATCGGCAAACATTTTGTGATGCGCCGACAACTGAAAATTATCATCCATTTACAGTTAGATATTATGTCCAATCACATAGCGAGTGGGTGATATTACATGTTAACTTGCAGTGCTACTCTAGCTGGTGTTTTATTACTTGAACGTATCTCAGTTCAATTTGAGCCCATCACCCAGTTCAGTTGTCATGGGGGATACAAAATAAGGCACCGTCCAGCTTGACTCCTCTCACAGGTACATACGAGTACCACATATATGTATCGCAAAGGATAGATTTACATATAACTCCATCTTTAAGTTTGTACCAGTTATTGCACCCTTCATTTATTTATCAAAAGGGTACCGGGCCTCTTCTCAAAATAACATCTTGAAAATCTTACAGGGGCTGTAGGACTTTTTCTTATCTTTCGTCCTAAAACTCGAATTCTCCTAAAGAATATTCTCTAAAGAAAGGTATAATCCTTGAAATACCATAACCCCTTTAAATTGTATAAAAATTGAAGTGTTACAAATGAGAATCTTCTATTTAAGTTTTGATGTTACTAGGAACACTGTACTCATATACTATATGCATTAAATTGAGTGGGCTAGGATTGAGTATATTTTATTTGGAATGCCCTTAACATTTTCAATAATTATTTTTCAGTGGATAAAAGAAGCAGCTCACACTGAATGGCTTGCATTTACATCAGCTCTTCTTACATTAGTGTTTGTTGCTGAAGTAGTTTTGAAGAATATTGCTTTCACCCCACGTGGTTATTGGCAGAGTCGTCGTAATCGATACGATCTCCTAGTTACTGTCGCAGGCTGCATGTGGATCTTTATTCATTGCACTCTCAAGGTGAATACTTCATATTTTTAAACTTCTTTGATTCATTTATAACATATCTAAGTTGGTGATGTGGACATATTGAAGATTATGGCTGGGAGACAATATATCTTCAAGAAGTCTAGCGTCCGAGTATTATCACTAGGCAAACTAATTCATCTAATTGGGAAATTGATGATTTGCTCTCAAAATGTCAAACAAGAGAGAAAAATGTCACATCTCTTAGCATAAAAATATTAGGCGTTTTTCTACAATAGGTAATCACTATGTGATAGTGATTACCGTAATCACTATGTGATAGCGATTACCTTCATGTGATATTGGTAAAAAAAACTCCTCTCCTACCTAGGAGTTTCGGGTTCAATTCCCGATGGTGTCCAAAAAATAAAAAAGTGCCACAGTCGGATTTTTCCACATACAAGACTAATATCCTTCTAGTTAATTGAAAGAAGTTCGCGCACATGGCAATGAGTCTGCCAAGTTTTACTGAATACAATGGTTGTACTTAAATATTATTTTGGAACGTTCGTGACATTACAAAAGTTTTTTTGTTTTTCAGAATGATCTTTCATATTTTATTGGATTTATGGTGGTAATATTGAGATTCTTCACAATAACAGGAAAGCACACCACTCTGAAAATGCTAATGCTGACAGTAGGAGTTTCAGTGTGCAAATCATTCTTTATTATTTTTGGAATGTTTCTTTTAGTTTTCTTCTACGCTCTTGCTGGCACCATTGTATTTGGAAATGTCAAATACGGAGAAGGAATTGGAAGGTTGGTTCTTTTTTTGTTTCACTTAAGTTGCATTAATCCTGGATTATTAATAGTTAAACATTACAATTGTCTTATATACAATTTAGATTTTTTTTTAATCACCTGTGCATTTCTTTATTATTTTTAATTGGTTTCCAAATGAGTATTAATTGTGCTTAAATTTAATCACAAAAATGTATTCATGTGAAAAGGCAAATTTTTAGGAGAGCGAATTTCAATACTGCTATCCACGGAGTGGCAATGCTTTTCCGAATAGTAACCGGAGAAGACTGGAATAAAATAATGCATGATTGTATGGTGGCCCCGCCATACTGCACACCTCGAGATAATTATTGGGAGACAGATTGTGGAAATTTTACTGCATCTCTAATATATTTCTGCACCTTTTACGTGATTATTACATATATCGTACTTAATCTACTTGTGGGTAAGAAATCCTAAATTGTTATTAAATTTAGAGAAACACACTTAAGACTTTTCCCATTTAACTCTTTCCATGCTGTGACAATTTTCATGACAGCCGATCAGTGCGCAATATATTTGAATAGTTGCTGCCCTTGATATTTTCACGGAAGTAAAACAAATTTTACATTTAAGAAAACATATATTCATAAATATAGAATTTGTTTATATATATCATTTATACGTCGTCCCCTTTTATACCGGTTCAAAAATTTGATCGACAAATCAGAGCGAAGGCCATGCTGTAAAGGTGGGGTTACACATGTAAAAAATATTCTCAAATAAATTAAAAATTTTCAAGCAAATATTTTACACAATAATTTTTTTTAAATAATTTAATATTTATGGTAAAGTTGGAAACAAGGATCCAAACAAAGACCAGGTTGTGTGGGGCAATCTGGACAAAAGAATAATGAAGCATTTCTTTTCTTAGCTGTATCCCAGCATTGCCTACATCTGCGTCTTTTGATTTTATTATCAGTGTCTTTTTCACAAAACTTCGGCAGATGTATCTTGGTTTTCGATTGTACTGTTTGTCTCGGAATTGATGATGGAGGTGGACCTAGTAATTTTTTTATTATAAATAGCCTGAAATCATACAGCGGCATTTTCTGTGAATTGTCCGCATTGTATAAATGCCAAGAATTCAATAACATCGTCTGGAATAGATGAATGGCCAACTTTTTGTACCAACGTAATGTTTTCCTTTTGCATGGGTAGTAAGCTAACATCTGGTCATGATAGTCTATACCACCCATATGATTGTTGTAATTTATTACCATATTTGGTTTGGTGACCACTTGACCATGTCGGTTTTTACTATCAGACAGCTCCCCATCAAATTCAGAAGAAATTATAAAGACTTCTCGGCGGTCTTTCCATTTGGTAACACATATACCATTTTCTGTGTACTGACTCACACTTTCTCCTTTCTTTAGTTTTTTATTCATAACATCGATCGGGTTTTCTTTTCTATTTGCTCGTAGTGTTCCTGTGACATATGTGTTTTGGTTCAATAAATTTTTTGTAAGAGGAACGCTATTATAGAAATTATCCATGTAAACTGAATATCCGGCTCCCGTCTTCCCCTCTAGCAATTTCTGAACGACTTTATTAGTGTGGCCTTTGGCACCTAACTCTTCATCTGATGATCCACCATATACAATTATTTTTACGGCCAATCCACTTGATGTAAAGTCCCCTAACATGTAAAGTTTTATACCATACTTGGCCTTTTTGCCTTTTATATATTGGCGAAAAATCAATCGGCCTCTCCAAAGAACCAATGATTCATCTATCGATAGTTGTCTGTGTGGATCATAAATTACTTCCATCCTTCCATTGAAAAAATCAATCAATGCCCTGACTTTTGCCAAGCTCGACAGATCTTCATTATTGTTAAAATGAAGTGCCCGTAAGATGAGTAAAAATCTATCTCTTGACATGAATTGTGAAAATGCCGGTAAATTGAATAGGTAGTCCGTATTCCAGTAGTCACTCAACCGGTTCAAACGTATTGTTCCGGTGTGTAGTAGTAAACCCAGCCACACCCTCATTTCGTCTTTAGTGACATTTTTCCATCGCGTGATTCTGCTTGTATCACCTTCTGATTTCGACAATACTTCAACAGCATACAAATTAGTTTGGGTTGTCACAAGATTGTACAAATCGTCGTCATACAAGAGAAAGTGACCAACTAACAAAATGCAAAATGTTCAGGAGAGCCATTTAACCGTTTTTACACTTTGGTTTTTAATTTTTTTTTTAAATAAATGTATACACATTTGTGATTTTTTTTGTGTGTATATATTTATCATTGCTTTTAAAATAAAGAAATAATATTTTTGAAAATTTTCATACAATTTTGCTTGTAAGAAAATAAAAATTAATGCAGGTAGTCATTTTGAACAAGCCAAGATATTATTATTATTCTTCCAAGTTCTTGCTGGGTTATTTCTTCCAGGCCACCATTATGTTAGGAAGGTGTCAGATAGTCATTAATCACGTTTTCGCGAAAAATGCACTTGGTCACTTTCTCTTGTATGACGACGAAATCTTCATTGAAAATCAAATCAAAATAATCTATTGGTTCTTTACTTGACATCTCAATTTTCAACCCGGGTATTTTTGAAAATGGTATAGAGGCTGGTTGTTTTTTTATATTCGACCATTGCGTAGAGCTAACATCTGGTGTTCTAGATGTTTGTGAAACAGTTTGAATTTGAATATTGTCATCATTTTCAATATCTGACTTAAATTCAGAATCGTCCTCGATGATGGTGAATTCCTCATCACTAACGTCACTAAATGAATCATCCATATCATCCTCAATCTTTTGTCTTTAAGAGCTCGATGGGCGATCCATTTTTCAAGGTAAACGTATTTTTTTTTCGTAAAATCAAAAAGGAAACTTATATGATACTAAATATCACTATGTATACACCAATTACTATAATATATTTTTCAAAAGGCACTTATTTTTGCTCACAATTCACTATGTCACTCATTCAAAATTGAAAATAACTAGAAAACATAAACAAAATATCCCTTGCAGTGAGTGACCTTTTCACAAAACAGCGCTAGAGAAATAGTCCAATTATTTTTATTATCAAGTCTCACAATGAAAACAAACGGAATAAGAACTAGAAAAAATATTATTTACAACTGCGGGTGTAACCTCAACTTTACAATGCGTTGCACATGCGCAAACGCCCGAATGCGACGGAATCTTCCGAAGTAATGACGAATATCATATGCTGATGTAATATACTAACAATATTTAGGCATGGACACGCCGCGCGTGTTCTGAGCATGAAACAGATGTTCACATGGACACGCCACGCGTGTTCTCAGCACTGGACGAGTTAAAAGGTTTTCGTGTTTGACAAGTCCTGAAAAATATCTATATTGGAACATACGAGTATATATCAAATACTTCCCTGACAAAAAGTTTCAATTGATTAATCCCTTGAAAAACATCTAAGAACAGTATCACTGTATTTCAGCATTGATACTCTTATTCATGAGAATAACATTTACATTATATTTCCAATAAATATCAATTGATTTGATATTTTTATTGCAGAACTCTATTTTTAAACAGACTAATTTAAGACTTAAATTTTACATCATTCTGTTTAAATATGATTTTTGTTTATAATTCTCAATCTCCACATAAATAATTATTTTGCTTTTTTTGTTACATGTCACATCACTAGTCGACACGGCAGCCATTTTGTCCCCTTTCACTGGTCTCTTGTCATAACTGTGTTGAGTCTCAAATAAATAAATCTTGTTTGATCTGAACAAACCTTCATAATGAATAACTTAACATTTTTAACAAAATACTTCATTTTTAAACTGTAAACCCTGTTTTGAAGAGTTCTGAGTTGAATTAAAATATCTTGATCAAATCATCCAATGCTGCCTCAGAAGACTTTACCTAAACCTAAGGAATAAAACGGGTTTATTTAGTTTTGCTCCATGCACAATTTATTAGAATTAATTACAATTATCTAAATCTTTTAGCAATAGTCCTTTAAATAAGATCGAAATTCACTAGAACAATTGTTACAAAACCCACTGGAACACTAAGGCCTAGGCCTCAGGATTGATTACATACTATTACGCAATAGCCTTGTTGTTGTTGCCATTAATGTTAAATTTATTAAATATCTGTTCCAAAATATTTAAATTATTTTACAGCAATTTCTCAATATTTCGATCTTATTTGACTTTATTGATTGATTTCTAAACTTGCAGCTATCATCATGGAGAACTTTTCCTTGTTTTACTCAAATGAAGAGGATGCTTTGCTGTCATACGCAGACATAAGGAATTTTCAAAATACTTGGAATATAGTTGATATTCATCAGAGAGGTGTAATACCTGTTCGGAGAGTAAGTACAAATTTATTATTTATAGCACCACGAAGATTATTCATTGAATATGTATCACTCAACCACAGTCTCTCTTGCAATATCAGTTTAAGGATCTCATATGTTTCTTCTACCATTATATGTCCAAAGTATTCCAACTTTCTCCTTTTTATTACAAATAATACTACTCTATTTTTATTCATCCATTTCAAAATGTCATCATTATGCATTTTGCTAACCCATTATTTACTATGCATGTAAAATATAAAATATGAATATTGTATTAACCATACCGTTTATTTACTTCTTTGTGATTTATTTATTATTTTTTGTTAATAGAAATCACTTGTTATTTGTATTTTCAGGTTAAATTTATTTTAAGGCTATTGAAGGGTCGATTAGAATGTGATCCACAAAAGGATAGACTACTTTTTAAATATATGTGTTATGAACTAGAAAAATTACATAATGGTGAAGATGTTACATTCCATGATGTCATCAAGTAAATAGTCTATTTTTTTTTCATCATAACATTTAATGGCTTTTATTTTTATTATCCGCAATACACAATTTAAAATTTGCATGATTTTAATGCCAAGACGAAGCGTAGAGTACAAGTGTATATCAATGCTAAAACTCTATTTTGTGGATACAGAGAATGACTTGATTTGGCAAGACCGGTGAAGAAATGGTGTTATTCCTTTATCACAAATTTCATATATTTGTCCTAAATACAACACTCGACTGAAACATTCACATCCTTACACACACCTTAATACTAAGCCATCACGTATGCAATTCCAACCATATCATTATCTCAAAAGCCACATAAAACCATCCAACATCCAATTTATAAGCAACACAAAATATTAAAAATTTTAACAATTGGTTCTTGCAATCTAATGCTAGCCTTTTATAGTTTCCCAACCCAAAAATACTGAATGGAGTCCTGTATTACTCTGTGTTTGAGAGCACTTACTTTTTTACTTGTTATTTTAAAAAATGTTTTTTCCTCCAGGTTATCCAAATGTAAAAATTAAAACCAAATGAAATATGTTTATAGTTGTTACAAAGCGGTTGTTTTTATGTTTCATGTAAGACTAAGAAACTTTTCAGCATGCTGTCGTATCGATCAGTGGATATCCGGAAAGCTTTACAATTAGAAGAACTTCTAGCTAGGGAAGAGTTTGAATACCTTATTGAAGAAGAAGTTGCCAAACAGACTATCAGAACTTGGCTAGAGGGATGCTTGAAGAAAATACGAGCAACTAGTGTAAGTTCTTGTGATTATTTTATCATAAATCAAATCAAGTGTTAATATAAAACTTATTTTTTAAGGTTTAAAAATATACAATAGATACTGATAATACATTTTGCAAAGAGAACACGAAAATACTCATGGTCACTGACAATGTGTAGGGTGGCAGAACCAGAGGTAGATCGTGTGCTAGAGAGACCAGGTTATGGATACTATGGGTCTGCCTTTACCACAAGCCCTATGAGCAGCGGAATGCTGGGAGGACTGGAGAAGAATGTGCATGGCATTATCAGTTTTTGATGTATTTTATTAGTTACTTTACGTAACTTCTAAGAGGGCTTTTAAAAAAAAAAAGTAAAACTGTCAATAGTCTTGGAATTTTGGCATTGGAATCTCTGGTTTGATATACCAAAGCTTGCTGAAGTTATAAACAACTATGCACTCACATGCATAATCCATCCTAACAATCATCATGTAACACATCGATCAATAAGTCCCGGGACTAACTACTAAAACAACATTTGTTTGCCAAAATTCTTCTTTATTCATCAACATAGTCTCCTTCAAGAGCGATACATTCATTCCAACGCTTTCCTAACTTTTATATGCCAGCTGTGTAGAACGATTTATCTTTGGTTTCAAAATAGGCGTTAGTTTCGGCAATCACTTCTTCATTGGAGTCAAATCTCTTTCCCTGGAGCATCTTTTTGAGGTCTGCGAACAGCCAATAGTCGCTGGGGGTAATATCTGGAGAATACGGTGGGTGTGGAAGCAATTCGAAGTTCAACTCATGCAATTTGGCAATCGTTACCATCGACTTGTGACACGGTGCAGTGTCCTGATGAAAGAGAACTTTTTTCTTCTTCATATGGGGCCGTTTTTTTTGCAATTTCTACTTTCAAATGCTCCAATAACGCTATGTAATATTCGCTATTGATGGTTTTTCCCTTGTCAAGGTGATCGATGATTATTATACCATGCGCATCCCAAAATACGGAAGCCATAACCTTCCCGGCCGACTGTTCAAGTTTTTGGTCGCTTTGGACGACTTTCACCGGCTGCTCTGCACTCAGCTGACTGCCGAATTGATTCCGAAGTATAGTGGTGGATCCAAGTTTTATCCATTGTCACATATAGACGCAAAAACTCCTGTTTATTTCGCGTAATCAGTGCCAAACAGCGCTCTGAATCATCGATGTGTTGTTGTTTCTGTTCCATTGTGAGCAAACGCGGTACACATTTTAAAAAAAGTTTTTTCATGCCCAAATGTCCATGCAAAATAGTGTAAACACTACCAAATGATATCTTCAGGATGTCAGCTATCTCACGCAACTTTACTTTAGATTTTCCATCACGATTTTGCAGGTTTTTTTTTATGTTTTCTGGTGTAACAGCCTCATTTGGAGGACCAGAGCGTTCAGCATCATTTGTGTCTGTATGACCGCGTTTGAAATCAGCATACCACCGACAAATGGTTGTTTTTGACGGAGCAGAGCCCCGATAACACTTTTCAAGCCATCGCTGAGTTTGAACGGTATTTTTTTTCATTAAAAAGCAATGTTTTATCAACACACGAAATTCAGTTTTTTCCATTGTTTTGAAAATAGCAAAAGTAGCGTCACTAAAACCACTGTAACTCAATGACACAATGTCGGAATGTCATGAAAGTTTAACACGTAACTTCTAAAGGCTGGTACTAACTGAGAAATGTATGGATTTGTTATTAGAGGCGCCATCTGTTGGTTAGAGTGTTATTTATACTCCTAATGTATGATTTTCTTATTTATTAATCGATTTATTAATGATATGATTAAAAAATAATATATTCTTTATGCTGGTTTTGATTTTTTTTGTTCCTTATAAGCATATAAATCTATTATAAAATTATCCGTTCTCTTCATTTGACTATTTTTGGTCTTGAAATACTGCATTAATTTTGTCATATTAAAATGATTTTATTACAGAAACAACAATCAAGTCTGATGGCTGGACTGAGGGCAACAAATGAAATTCAAGCAGCCTTGGATGCTGAAGACCAGACAATACTAACAAGGACAGATTCATCAAACAAGGTATGATGCTGAATCAATATGTCTAAATATGAGGTGCATGGCTGCGTGGTAATGCACTGGACTTCTGTGCGGAAGATCGCCGGTTCGAACCCCGCTCTGTAGCACTCCTCTTGAATGACAGACATTTTTTTCCGCCTAGTATTCGGGGGTATAGGGATACCTATGACTGGTTATATCTATTCTTAAAAAAGAGGAAAAAAAATACTCCAGTGTGCTTTGATCATCTCACTCCAGTGTGCCATCAGATTCAGTGCAGCTATGCTTTTCAACTGAATTGACGTTGGAATGGAGAGGGGAACCTCGACTGCGAGGCCCAGCAACGACATTGATTCATTTGATCGGGCCACATTTTTATAGGTATTTCTAAACTTTGATCATCTCACTTCAGTGTGCCATCAGATTCAGTACAGCTATGCTTTTCAACTGAATTGACATTGGAATGGAGAGGGGAACCTCGACTGCGAGGCCCAGCAACGACATTGATTCATTTGATCGGGCCACATTTTTATAGGTATTTCTAAACTTTGATCATCTCACTTCAGTGTGCCATCAGATTCAGTACAGCTATGCTTTTCAACTGAATTGACATTGGAATGGAGAGGGGAACCTCGACTGCGAGGCCCAGCAACGAAATTGATTCATTTGATTGTGCCACATTTTTATAGGTATTTCTAAACTTCACGTACTTTCTATACTACCTGTAGAAATTATTTTTCTAATTCTTACATAATTTCTACGTGGCGGGGTACACTCTTACAGATTTATATGGTCACCAGAGGTAAGGCAAGGTTATGTAAATACCTTAAATCAATTCAAAGCAACAAAAAATTGCTTGAAGAATCTACCTAATGGAGAGCTATATCTTGAATATCCTTGTCATCGGGACTCCAGGTTTGAACTGTCAAAACTGAAATACCAAAAGGTTGCACAAAATATTGAGAAACAATCTTTCTTGATCTTTAGGGGTGTTTATTAATACCTGTAATTAAATATATGAACAAATTAAGCTTCTTTTGAAAAAGTGTTGTATATATAATACGAGTAATATATCAAGTCAATATATTTGAGACACTTTATTTTTTGCTAAATTGACTCATAGACAAAAAAAAAGGTTTACGATTTCTAGTTTTACCAAAAATACTTCATTTCCTGGAGCTACAATAGCTAAATACTATTGAAGAGTGTAGCCGGAACACAATACTTTCTTTAGTCCCATTAATCAAGCCTTTGGATTTTAAAGCCACTTGAGTAGGTACACAGTTTACAGTTTTTCATCACACATTTTTGCTAATACTGCTGCACGTGAAGAGACAACAACACTTGCACTTATTTAGCATGTACGTGTATTATGACCAGATGAACTCTTACGTGATTGGGACATTTTTTTTCAGGTACCATTAGAAATTAAATAAAAAAGCCACAGGTGAAACTATGAATCAAGTATCTTACATATTACAGTATAGTTCGTATAGTTCGGAATATATTACAGTATAGTTCGGAAATTCTAGGATCAGTCCTGTCACAGCTCACAAATTTGCCCCAATACAACCTTATGTAATGTATTTACCTAAATAACTTGCTATTTATTAGAATTGAGGCTTATATTAAAGTTGATAAAATAATTAAAATTACTGAAGATCGTTACAAGGTTGTATTGGGGCAAATTTGTGAGCTGTCACAGGACTCATCCTAGAATTTCCGAACCATAGGCCGTGAAAGTTATCTGCACGGGCATGAGGGATTAAGATTCACAGGACATGGAAGTACTCTTAGAAAAACAAATATACATTCTGAATTTAAGAATTAAAAATTAATGAATATTGTTTCTCTTGACATAGTCGAATAGTTAGAATGTTCAATTCTCAGCAGATCCCAGACTTATACTTTTGATGGTTGTATAACTCCTGCAGAACGATGCCTGTCCATCCTTCGCTTTCCCCTATCGTCCCTGAATTCGCCAGCATATTGTCTATTCTGCACTGTCTAGGTATATTCGAGGGCCTTGTTAAGCTTGGTTATGTCTCTTTTACATATCTGGTGGCTTGGTCACTACCAGCCTGTCATAGATGACCAAACCATGCTAATCCTGATAGTGCTTCTAAAGTCATGTGAAATTTTTTTACACAAGTTAAAAAACAATAAATTTACAGGGTATGACTGAAAATGTTTCACACCACGAGCAGCAACCTGTGATGGTAGCACAATCACACATAGAAGTATCTACATCCTCAAACATTCGTTCAGGACTAAGACCTAAGAAACCAGGACCCCCTGTATCCAGTGCCGCCCAAGGGTTGAGCAGGTATTTATTTTATTTTTTATAAATCTGGCTTTTTTAATTACTTATCTCAAGTCAATGTGAATATAGTAAAGAAAGTCAAGAAAAAATAAATTAATTAATGTGCTAAGATTTAGCGCTTTGTAATATATTGTGTGTAGCGCTAAACAATATTAAAATGCCATAAATTAATCTTGAACTCCAAATGCTACTGTTAGTTTTTCTCTCCCTCATATTAACAGTGCAAAAATAAAAAATAAAACTTCCAGGGGGAGGCGACATTGCTGCAAGAAAAAACTAGCCGTTGGCTTTTAGCTGCTAATATTATTTATCATTGTGTGAAAATCTTTTCATTGTTACGTATCAGCGGTTCTTAAATTGAGGTCCCTCAAATATGTAAGCCTGAATTCAAATTTATTAACAGCTTTATATTTTCACACGCTGGAATTTTGGCTTATGTTAAGCAGATATGAAGATTAATTCAAATAAATCAATGAAGATATGCAACTCTGTTGGCTCTGATTTATTGTAATGTGCATTTATTTTTTGAAGAATTGGTGCCGATGGATTAATTGGGACACATCTTTTCCGCAAATTTTATGGCTTCTGTGCACTCGAGAGAGTTGTGGTAGGCAAGAGATGAGGACCGAGGTAGGTAATGGAATTGCTTGGAGATGTTTTATGGAAATAATATTCTTCAGTTAGGAACTTAATATGGGGTCTTTTTGATTTAGAATTGGCTTTTGGTAAATTTTGACCAATATGTGTGTATCCAAGATTTTTTGTTGTACATTTTGATTGTAACGCAAGATTCGTTTTTATTTATGGGTGACAATGCTTTCAACAATTGTATATTCTTTTATGTTTAAATAATTTGCTTCAATTTTTTTTCAGATAAGGGGATCCTCAGAATTGATTTTAAGAATCGCTATATTGATCTGAATTAGCTTTAATATGCCCTTTTTTTCTTTTGAAAATATTTTTTTTTCAGTTAGCCTGCTTTGTGTTAATTATTTTGACTGCGTTTTTTTTTTGAGTTCAACATATAAAATGTTTCTATTTAGATCCGACAGTGCCGGTAGCCAAGGTAGAAAATTCCTGCAGCCTACTTTGAGTGATCCTCACCCAACAACTGCGAAGAGACCTCAAGGTTAGTGTGGAAAAATGTTTATTTATGTTAAATTTATGTATGTTGTTTGTCAGTTTAGGACATAGTTTCTTGACCTATGGATCGTGACTCAAAATTGGGTCAGTTGGCATTTTGAATGGGTCGAGAAATATTTGTATATCTTGCATAATAACATATAACAAATGTACAATAATCATTTTAAATTGCGAAACCCTGCAGTCTGAGAATGACCAAAGGTGCAGCCTATCTGTTATAATACTAAAATGTGATGAGCTTTCAAAACCAAGTTGCTACCAATATTAGTAATGTATTTTGTATTATTAAAATATATTGGGTGTTAACATAAGTTGTGTCCATATTTTTCCAATTTAAAAATGAGCACCAAAAGTAAAACAAAATGGTAAAAGTTATACGTCATTCGAAAGAAAATTTTCTGCTCTACAAGATGTGTTTGCTTTTACGTTACATATATTATTTTATTTGATTACAAGCCTTCAAAATGGAATTTCAAGTAGACGAAAGAGAGCATTTTCGACACCTTCTGTTCGCGTTCAATCGAGGGAATAAAGCTGCCAAAGCTGCTCGCGATATTTGCGAAGTGTACGGTCAAGATGCTATGAATGAAAGGACAGCTCGTCGATGGTTTTTTGCATTTCAAAGACGGTAATTTTGACCTGAAAGACATGGAGCGTTCCGGACGACCAGTGGACTTCGATGAGGACCGCTTAAACTATATTATTCATGAAGATTCACTCCTATAAAGTCCGTCCAAAATGATACATGAAAAATAAATTTTTAATTAATAAATATTAGGTCCTTACATATGAAATTGGCGTTTTGTTTGGGAGGAACATAAAGTTGATTTTTTTTTAATATAATATATTTATTTAATCAAAGTAAGTACCATTGCTATCTATGCACTTTTGCCATCTCATAGGTAGTTCATCGATCCCTTTACTAAAAAAAACCATTCGGACGGGAATCAATAAAATCTTTGAAGTCGGTTTGGACTGCCCCATCGGAGTTGAATTTTTTCCCTTGCAAGAAGTTATCCAAATTTCGAAAAAAATAGTAATCTGTCGGGGCAAGGTCCGGAGAGTACGGTGGATGTCTTAGACATTCCAATTGAAGCTCTTCTAATTTGGTAGCCGTCTGTTGTGCAGTGTGTGGTCTAGCGTTATCATGAAGCAGCAGTGGCCTAGAGCGATTAACCAGCCTCGGTTGTTTATCAGCTAGCTTTTCCATCATGGTTTGCAGTTGCTGACAATAGACATCTGCCGTAATCGTCTGGCCAGATTTAAGAAAGCTGTGGTGAACGACACCAGCACTAGTCCACCAAACGCTCACAAGTAACTTTTTTGGAGTCAATTTTCGCTTGGGGCATGGTTTGGCTGGTTCGGCAGGGTTCAGCCATTGCGATGAGCACTTCCGATTATCATACAGGATCCACTTTTCATCACAGGTAATGAGCCGTTTCTGCAGCACTGGTGCCACGGTGGAACTCGTACTCGTAAATAACGCGATATTTCAAGTTTTCCATTTTGTAAACTGAGTGACGCAAAGAAAAAAAACAATTGAGGAAAAAACAAATGAATTATAATTTTCGAAACACAAATACTTGAGTAAATAGCTGTATAAATTTTAATTTGGAATTCCTAACCAAAGAGAAGATATTTGAGATCAAAGTTCGGCAAAACGCCAATTTCATATGTAAGGACCTAATATTAAAAATATAATAACACATCGATCAATAAGTCCCGGGACTAACCAACAGGTGGTGCCTCTAATAAAAATCCATACCATTTACAGTTAGTACCAACCTTTAGAAGTTACGTGTCAAACTTTCATGACATTCCGACATTGTGTCATTGAGTTACAGTGGTTTTAGTGACGCTACTTTTGCTATTTTCAAAATAATGGAAAAAACGAATTTCGTGTGTTGATAAAACATTGCTTTTTAATGAGAAAAAATACTGTTTATACTCAACGATGGCTTGAAAAGTGTTATCCGGGCTCTGCTCCATCAAAAACAACCATTTGTCGGTGGTATGCTGATTTCAAACGCGGTCGTACAGACACAAATGATGCTGAACGCTCTGATCGTCCAAATGAGGCTGTTACACCAGAAAACATAAAAAAACCCTCAAAATCGTGATGGAAAATCGCAAAGTAAAGTTGCGTGAGATAGCTGACATCCTGAAGATATCATTTGGTAGTGTTTACACTATTTTGCATGAACATTTGGTCATGAAAAAGCTTTTTTCGAAATGGGTGCCGCGTTTGCTCACAATAGAACAGAAACAACAACGCATCGATGATTCAGAGCGCTGTTTGGCACTGATTACGCGAAATAAACATGACAATGGATAAAACTTGGATCCACCACTATACTTCGGAATCAAATCAGCAGTCAGCTGAGTGGAGAGCAGCCGGTGAAAGTCGTCCAAAGCGACCAAAAACTCGAACAGTCGGCCGGGAAGGTTATGGCCTCCGTATTTTGGGATGCGTATGGTATAATATTCATCGATCACCTTGAAAAGGGAAAAACCATCAATAGCAAACATTACATAGCGTTATTGGAGCGTTTGAAGGCAGAAATTGCAAAAAAACGGCCCCATATGAAGAAGAAAAAAGTTCTCTTTCATCTGGACACTGCAACGTGTCACAAGTCAATGGTAACGATGGCCAAATTGCATGAGTTTAACTTCAAATTGCTTCCGCACCCACCGTATTCTCCAGATATTACCCCCAGCGACTATTGGCTGTTCGCAGACCTCAAAAAGATGCTCCAGGGAAAGAGATTTGGCTCCAATGAAGAATGATTGCCGAAACTAACGCCTATTTTGAAACCAAAGATAAATCGTTCTACACAGCTGGCATAGAAAAGTTAGGAAAGCGTTGGAATGAATGTATCGCTCTTAAAGGAGACTATGTTGATGAATAAAGAAGAATTTTGGCAAACAAATGTCGTTTTAGTAGTTAGTCGCGGGACTTATTGATCGATGTGTTATAATCATTTATTTTATAAACATGAATATAATTGTACTAAAGTATCTAAAATAGTACGTGATTAATTAATATAAAAATAATGTGAAAGGTGGGCCTGATGCAATGAGACAAATTTTTCCACATTGGTCAATATTAGTAAGCAGCATCCTTAAATCGCTCCTTTTGATTATTTGTGGTCGATTTCTCTTTTTCGTTGCATTAAATCCATATTTAACTAAATATGATGCGGTAAAGGCAATTAGGACCTTTTTAGTAAGGGCTCATAATTCAGAATAGAAATATGTAATTTGGTGATTCAATCAGAAATTAAAGTACCTTATTTTTAAATTTGACCTTCAATTCTTTGTTGGTTTTTAATTCTTCTTCCTATAGGTCATGATCTGTTTGTTCCGCTTGTTCCCCTTCTTGTGCCGTGGATTGCCAGCTGTCACGCCATCTCTTCGGAGGTCTTCCCGGTAATCTTCCTCCGGCTGGGTTCCCTTGAAGGGCGACACGTGGAAGTCTGTCATCTTGCATTCTGTTTACATGTTCGTTTCAGTATCGCCTTCGTTGTCTTCCCCACCTGACGATGTCTTCCGTACTACACTTTCTCCTTATTGCGGTGTTTCTGATTCTATCTCTTAGTATGTTTCCGGTTATACATCTCAGTGTTTTCATTTCCGAGGTTCTCAGGAGAGATTTTGTTCTAGATGTGTCTGCTCTGGTCTCTATTCCGTAGGTGGTTATCGGTCTCACACATGTCTTGTATATTCTGACTTTACTTTCTATTCTCATGTGTTTATTATTCCACACCGGTGTTCTTAGGCATCCTGATATTGCAGCCGCCTTATTGACCTGTCTCTGTTTTCAATTCAATAGATGGTTTTCCTGAACACTTGAAAATAAAACAGCCTTTGTTTTAATCAAATTCAGTTCATCTTCTTGAAGCTGCAAATTCATTTTATTAAACTTATATAAAATGAAATGCTTAAATTAATTTCATTAAACATAATACTATACAAGTTTTGCATATAAAAATGTCATTTTTTAAACTTCTAAAAGTTGTCTTTGTTTTCAAAGAATTCCAACAGTCTCAAAAAGATTATAAAAGTGACTCAGATAGGCGCCTTTCGACAATCAGCAAACTTCAGTGTGGAGTATAAATATGGATGGACGTGAAGAAAATGAAAAGAGATATGCCGGATGTTTTTGACATGTGATGTGCATCTGGTGGATTGCAAGACGCACCGATGTGTCCATTCTCCAGTATCTACAGGTCAATGAAATGTCAACAACATGCAAGAAGAGAATACTGTCATACTTCAAACATACTACTAGAAAAGATGAAGCCAGTTTAGAGAAATTGGTAGTGACTGAAGTGTTGAGGGGCAGTGAACAAGATGGTGGTGTCCAGCATGTTGGATACACCAAATTCCTCATTGAGGGTTACATTCATCATGACTCAGGACGAGGAGGAGTGGAGACGAACCATCATGACGTTCATTCATGGACTAAGAAGTAATAGTAATAGCATACGCACAGATTAAAAAAGTACAAGGTCTGTGCATACAAAACCGACAAACGCACACCAATTGAATGTCAAAATCATGTGTTTAGTTCTGTTATTCTCACAAGAAACTATTAGGTGTACAAATAAGTTTCCGCCGTTTTTTATAAAAAAAAAATGGGCATTTATTGTGAAAGAACGGAACCTCATGTTTTATTCGAAGTAGTACCCATCGCTTGCCACTACTTTTCCCCATCTTTCTGTCAGCATACGAATACCACGTCAGTCATCATCATCATCTTTTGAGGCTATCCACGAATCGACTCAATTTTTGGTATCTTCATATGATGTGAAGTGCTGCTCAGACAGGCCATGCGTCATCGATCAAAACAAGTGGTAATCAGAAGGAGCAATGTCTGGTGAATACAGCGGGTGGGGTAAAACTTCTCAATTGAGTGTTTCCAAATAGGTTTTGACCGGTGCCGCAACATGTGGACTAGCATTATCATGCAGGAGAATAATTTTGTCGTGTCTGGCGTAGTAGTGGGCGCGCTTTTCCTCGAGTGCTCGACTCAATCTCATCAATTATGTTCGGTAGACAGCCCCAGCAATGGTTTCATTCGGTTTGAGCAACTCATAATACACGACACCAAGCTGATCCCACCAAATACACAACAAGAGTTTTTTTCCATGAATATTTGGCTTAGCCGTAGATGTTGAAGCATGACCAGGGGATCCCCATGATTTCTTCCTTTTTGGATTATCATAATGGATGCATTTTTCATCACCAGTGACTATATGGTGCAGAAAACCCTTTCGTTTATGCCTGGCAAGCAGCATTTCACATGTGGAAAATTGGCATTCAAAGTTTCTCCGTGTCAGTTCATATGAATCCCAATTTCTTTGTTTTTGAATCATTCCCAATGATTTCAACCCATGTGAAATTGCTTGTTGAGTCACTCCTAATGTAAGTGCAAGTTCTTCTTGCGTTTGGCACGAATCTTGATCCAATAATACTTCCAATTCCGCGTCTTCGTACACTTTCGGCCTTCCGCTACGTTCTTTGTCTTCGATGTCAAATTCACCGTTCTTAAACTTTTGAAACCACTCACGACAACTTCTCTCACTTAAGGCAGCCTCACCATATGCTTCTACAAGCAATCGATGCGCCTCAGCTGCAGATTTCTTCAAATTGAAGAAGTAAATCAAAAGTTCCCGCAAATGACGCTTATTCGGCTCAAAACTTGACATTTTCGAACACAAAAAAATATGTTATACTGATAAAAATTCACTAATATTTCAAGGTCATGTTGTTGACAGATGTCCAACCTTACGATAATGACATTTTACATCTGACAATTTTAACCATAACTTACTGGTGGCGCCAACTTTTGTCAAACAGCGGTGACTTATTTGTACACCCAATAAATAATTGATGAAACTTATGCAAGCGCTCACTTCATCGTGCAAATATCACGCCTGTTTAATCTGCTCAATTAGTACGGTTATAACTTGTATGTTTGGTTGTCTCAATAAATAAAATACTATATTTGACAGGATCTGTGTGAGCACTCGCTTCATAGTGCAAATATCGCGCATGTTTAGTGTACTCGATTTATATGGTTGCAATTTGCAGTTTAGTCATCTCGAGGAACGAAAGACTGTACTTGATAGGACCTGTGCGAGTGCTCTCTTCTTTAAACAAATATTGTACATGTTTAGTCCTGTTTAATCCGCGCAATTCATATGGTTGGAACTTGCTTGTTTAATCTTCTCAAGGAATGGAATCCTGTACTTGACAGGAATTGTATGAGTGCTCGCGTCATTACGCAAATATTGCGCATGTTTAGTTCTTTTTAGTTTGCTCGACTCATATGGTTGTGACTTGCATGTTTTGTCCTCTCAAGGAACAAAATACTGCACTTGACAAGACCCGTGCTAGCATTCACTTTATCGCGCAACTATTGTGCATGTCTAGTCCGTTCGATTCATACGGTTGTGATTTGCATATTTAGTCGTCTCAAGGAACGAAAGACTGTACTTGACAGACCCTGTGCGAGCGCTCGCTTCATTGCGCATATTTAATGCGCTTGATTCATACGGTTGTGACTTGCATGATTAGTCCTTTATGTTTTCTCGCCATATTATAATATATGGAATGTAAGAGGCGCTATTTCGATACCTCCTATGCATCAACACGTATGTCTGAAAAGCTGATTTTACAGTAGAGTTGTTTGAAATTCAATGGTAAGTTTTTATTTCAAAATTAATTTATGTTAATTTAGTTGTGATTAAATTATTTAAATAGTTAATTGAATTCTTTAAAATATATAAACAAAAAATATTTGAAGTCTATACAACTCAACTGTAAAATAAATTTTTCATACTTTATGCAGATGTGGTATCGATTTTATTCTTTGCGCCTTTTGAGCAGTCTAGCACCCTCCTACTGCCCCTTTGTTTTTTAGCACTGTCCTTGTGTATCCTAGTGCTTGCAAGGGGGGACTTGAATAGTTTGGTGTAGACAAATACATTTTTTTTTCTGACAGAGTATCCAGTTAAGTAAAACCCTCATTGTGCTATGTTCTTCTACATATTTATAATCCAAATAGTATGAACTATAAAATTCATAATCTCTTTGACCTATTTAGTAGAACGTCTATCTTTCAACCCAGGGGTTTTGGTTGTTATGGAACCCAATATAATATAGGTTTTTTTCACAACGGGTCTTTTAATAACTCTTTGGCCAGTTGGAATGGGCCAACCATGTTATACTTTATACAATGAAAAAAGAAATAGATGGTGTGAAACTAAGAAAAATATAATTTGAGGGATAAGTAATTTTTATAAAATATTTTTTTATAATATACGAGTACATAGTTACATGTTGCAATAGTTCATTTAAAATGTTTTTGTATTCGAAAATAATAAAAAATATTTAGTAACTCCCTTGACTAAAAATATTGAAGATTTTCAGTAGTGCATAAAACAAAGAAAATTAATCAATAATGTTGAAATTTATTGAAAATATTCTAAATATTTCATGAGCATAAATCTTAAACATAAATAACGGGAGAAAAATCATATTTATCTCATTAATGGTGACGTATATCCAAAGTTTCTGTCACTTTCAAAATGTACACTTTTAACATTAGACAAACTGCGAACAGTAAAATAAAACCTACGTAAAATGCTGGAATTCAATTTTTCACAAAATGAGTAAATTACGGGATAATTTTGTATGAAATCAAATTTGGTCCATATGGGCTGAAAAATTTGCAATCTTAAAAAACACACTAAGAGTTTAGTTGGAAACGTTTTCATTTTTCAATAACCTCTTTGAAGTTGAATGCATTTTTCTCACTAATACTTTAAAGCAAATATCTCAATTTTATTGAAGGATTCGTCAAGGTCTTCAAAATTATGTTCCGCAGTAGTTATGACAGCATCATTCGAGTAAAAAAAAATTTCTACTGAGATATTTTTTGAGGTAAGGGAAGAGATGGAAGTCTGATGGTGTCATGTCAGGTGAATAAGGCGGATGGCTCATCAATTGGAAGCCAATGGCATGCAGCGCTGCCATTGAAACTAGCGCATTGTTGCATTGAAACTAGCGCATTGTTGCATTGTTCTGTTGAAAGATGACACATTTTGTCAGCATTCCGGGTTACCTCTTGTGGTCATCTCTCAATCGAGTTATGCGGTTAGTGTAGTACTCTCTTTTTTATTATTTTGCCCTTATCTAAACTAGTTGATCATGTTAGAGCCCTTAAAAGCTCAGAAAAATGATATCAGCACCTCTTCAGCTGATGAAACAGACTTGGAGGTGGGGAACCCCTATGCCACCACTGTTCCAACTGTTGTTTAACTCTAGTTGGGAATGGTGGATACAGGTTTCATCCGTAGTCACAAACCTTACCAGGAAATGGTCAGAATTGCGTGTAATACTCGTATAGCCATACACTCCTGTGAAGTTCAAACACAAAAATGTTTTTTTCCAGCATCAGAAACCTTGGCACCCACTGAATAGAAAACAGTATTTTACTCATCTTAAAAAATCCAATCAATTTAAATGATTTTGTCGATGATTTTTGGTATTACTGTGATTGATGGCCTTCCACTGCTTTGATTGTCTTCAACATCCAGCCATCCACTTTTAAAGTCAGCTGCACATTTTTAATCATTGCATATGATGAAGCATATTCCGACAATATTTCCAACATCACTTTACAGATTTGTTTCGAAGGAAAACCTTTGATAAAAAATATTTTATCATGGAGCACAGTTGAATATTATCCATTTTCATAAAAATGTCAAATATACTAAATTCAAACAGCTGTTAAGAGTTAACGAAAATTCCAAGTAATGTCAGATGTTGCCAGTAGTTATAAAAGGTTCACATTATCATTAACAATAATTCATTATGACCAACAACAACTTGTTTTTTGAGGATGCAAATTTTTCAGCCTTCTCTAGTTTTTTTATATTTTTTCACATTGGAGATTTTGCCTGTTGTGTGAACTGTTTTTTTTTTTCAGCTGAATCTTGAATTAACATTTTGTCATTACATACACGTATATACCATCACGCCGTTTCCCTATCTGGGTACTCGGAGAGAACAAAGTACCAGACTTTTCTATTGTGACAAATGTTTTTCCTCATCCACATGTGTACGACTTTTCATATAACTTCTTTAGTTTTGTTGACTTCTTACATTCACTTCTTTCAAAATTTAATTTATTCAATCCAACTGTACTTTTTTGTATTTGTCTACCATAATCTAAATTAGTTTTGTCAATATTTCTTCACTCATTCATTATACATACCCAACCCAAACCACCGCAGAGTGCTCTCTTTTAACCTACAAAGTACATCATTAATTAATTTACATTCCTCAGAATAAATATATTTCTTATTTTAAGCTACAATGACATACTGACCATTCTTATTACTGCATGAATTTATAAATTAGGTTCTCTTTCATTTCTTTTCCATGACCACATTTCATTTTCATACATCAAAATTGGTATAATTTTAGCAGATCTTGCCATTGTTTGATACGAGTTTATGTCTATTAGTGCACCATTGACTTTGTTTCGAGTTTGTCTATTAGTGCACTATTGACTTTGTTTCCAATCGCAACACTCCGTTCAATATCTCTGTTTTAATATTTATTACTCTTATACTATATCTACTATATATGAATGCACAGCATGAATTTTTGCACTGATCCCATTTCCATTTATCGATTTTTTAATTCTCACTTGCCAATTTTGATTATTTACCATTAAGTTTACACAGGCTCAATTTAGTCCAGAAATCCTCTAAAGCAGGTTTCTCTGAAAAAATAATTCACTTTTTAAGTTGAATGATAAAAATGCGCTCAACACGTTTTCCCATCGATAAATTCTTTTATATATACATCAAATAATACCTTTTTAACACGATCTCTTGAAAAACATTTTAAAAATCATGTCATATACTGCTTCTATTAATAAATTAACTTAATCCTAAGAGTAGCTGTAAAGTAGTGGCTGTACCACGTTTTACTTAGGACACTTGAGTATCTTGCTTCTTTAGATTTAAAAGTAGCTTTGACAACATGATAAACTGCAGCAAAATTACGAGGGTGGTCCCAGAAGTACCCTACCTGACGTATAGATGGCGGTTGTTGCTTTAAAAAATGACTGTGGTAGAAAGTACTAAACTTATAAAGCTTAAGTTTCAAGTTTTAAGACGCTACGTTGTTTAGTATTTGTTTGGCAGCCATCAATAGTGAACGCTCTCAGTGAATTTGTAAACATGGAAAAAATTGGTCATCGTTATGTGATACAATACTTTCATTTGAAAGGTCTAAGTCCAACCAATATCAAAGCCGAGCTAGATTCTACTCTGGGGGAGTCTGCTCCTTCGTTTACAACAGTAAAATATTGGGTGGCAGAGTTTAAACGAGGCCGTACGAGCTGCCAAGACGAACATCGCAGTGGTCGACCAAATGAAGTGGTACCACGCCAGAAATGGTAAAGAAAATCCACAAAATGATATTGGATGACCGTCGGTTGAAAGTGCGCAAGCTAGCAGACATGGTAGGCATTTCAAAAAGTGCTGTACATCGCATATTGACTGAAAATTTGGACATGAGAAAGCTGTGCGCAAGATGGGTGCCGCGTTTGCTCACAATGGAACAAAAACAGCGTCGTGAGGATGTTTCAATCGAGTGTTTGGCGATGTTTCACAGCAATAAAGCCGAGTTTTTGCGTCGATTCATAACCATGGATGAAACATGGGTCCATCACTTCACACCTGAGACGAAGGAACAGTCAAAACAATGGACTGAAAGGGGAGAATCGGCTCCAAAAAAGGCGAAGACAGTTCCATCTGCAGGCAGGGTCATGGCGTCAGTTTTTTGGGATGCGCGTGGGATAATTTTCATTGCAGCGTTTGAGTGATGAAATCAAGAAAAAACGGCCGCATTTTGCGAAAAAGAAAGTGTTGTTTCATCAAGACAATGAACCAGTTCACACATCCGTTATCGCGGTGGCCAAAATCAATGAATTAAAGTTCGAATTGCTTCCTCACGCACCCTATTCGCCAGATTTAGCCCCCTCGGATTATTTTCTTATTCCAAACTTGAAAAAATGGCTCGGTGGTAAAAGATTTGCCAACAATGAAGAGATGAAATCTGCGGTTGATGGCTATTTTGAGGCGCTCGACGGTTCTCACTATAAACAGGGTATCGAAGCTATTGAACATCGCTGGGAAAAGTGTGTCGAGCTGAAAGGAGACTATGTTGAGAAATAAAAATATTTTTTCCCAAATTTTTTGTGTTTTCTTTGTTAGGTCGGGTGTTTTTGGGACTACCCTCGTATGTTATGAGTATAATGTCTTTCTTATTAAATTGTTCTGCTATATTTGGACAGATTTAATTAGAACCTACTTTACAATTCACCAAAACACACACAGGTGCAGGTATCATCTATCCACAGAATGTACCGGTACTCTTCCTCGATCATGAGGAATTGCTCATCACATAACACATACAGGTGGCAGGTATCATCTATCTACAGAATGTACTGATACTCTTCCTCGATCCTGAGGAATTGCTCATCACAAAACGCTAGTAAATATGGCTCAAAAAATGTTTTTGTTTTTTAATTTTCAGCTCCTACTTCAGGCAAAATGTCTAATATTCGCGTTGGTCCATCAGTGACAAGTTCAGGTGACGGAACCGGAATGAGCTCCGAGTCGACAGGAACCACTTGCGTGGGGATGAGCGGCTCTCAGGGGGGTGGATCAGGCAGTGGAGAGGAAAGGCCTCGCCTGCCCCCGGCTGTGCATGACGTCCGAGATTGGTGGAGAGCACAACTGACTCATAGACATCATACACATTGTCATTGATATTTTTGTCATTATCGCTACATTTTAACTGTGGTTTTTTTTAGAATTACCCTTTTAATTTAATCAGTAGCTGGTGACATTAATATTTATTTAAGATATAATAATTAACTTGTTTCGTTTTAGTATTTGTTTCTTATTGATCATTTTCGTTAATTTCTTTATAGTATTATAAATAATTAAATACTTTCAGCATGTAATATATATAATTATAATGTGACAAAAAGATTTTTAAGACAAATGAAAGTATACCTAATTTTTGCCGGACAATAGTTAGGAACACAAATATATCAACTTTTTCTTCTTCATCACATGCTCAATGCTGTGTGCCGTGATCCTCTGCTACATCTGGAACTTGGTGCGCAACCTTTCTTCATCCTTCAAAATCCTGGGCCATGTTGACTGTAGCGCTTAAAGAGGATCCGATCAACTCCTTTATTTGGTCCGACCATCTTATATTATAAGTCACCTTCGTCTTGCTCGCTTTTTTTCAACTGTCCCTATGATCCACCATTTTCTCCAGACTTTCATTATTTTTTTCTGGCAAGATGCCCAAAGTATGTTAGGTTCCTTTTCTTGCATGTTGTCGAAAGTCTTTTGGTAATCTTTAATTCTTGGATGATAGACATTGATGCACTTGGCAGTCCATGGGATATAAAGCATACCCCTCCAACATCACACCTCAGAGGCATCTATCATGTTTCTTTAATATCTTCATTTTATTTGAATCACTTTTTTACTGTTGACCTGTTTACCTAAACGAGCATATTTATAATTGTGATGCTCATTGAGTGAAACTGATCAATAGTCAAAAAGGCAGTGGAAAAAAGTAAACCAAGTACAAATGTACCTCGCTTATACAGCAGATTACATTCCAGACCACCGTAATAAAATGTTAAGAATTTCACCCTTAAGCGAATTACGGATTTTTTTCACTTGTCAGGACATACAAAAGCTTAGAAATATGCAAACATTATATTTTATAAGTATGTAATATCCCTTTGTCTAAAATACCGCTACATAAGCAAAAATAATAAATAAATGCTGCAGTTTATAGCTTATTTTAGAATATATTTTCATCCTTTCCTTATGTTAACTTTTTTTTTTCTTTTAACCTGGCGAGTTTATTGCCATGTGGCAATCTCTTCCAACCAACCAGAAAGATGTTTTTATAGGCCCTAAGTGTTAACCAGACTGGAATCCTATTTAAAAAAATCTGGGTTCCAGCGGGGATCGAACCCGCAACCTCCGGATCGGCAGACAAGTATCTTACCACCAGGCCACGGAGGTCTGGTGGTAAGACATAAGATAAAATAAAAAGATTAACATAAGATAAAAAGAAGTTGGCCTCCTTGGTGCCATACTTACATTACAGACAAGCCATTTGATAAATCCTTTCGCAAATGGCTTGTCTGTAATGTGCTTTACGATTACCATTCGTTGGTACATTCATTTACCCAATGTAGAACTTCTTTAGTAGAGATGCTCAAATGCTTTATGTTAACAATCTGAGTGGATATTACAGAGATAATGAACTGTGCATGTCAGCCGACTCCAATAAATTTAGGTGATGTGCGTGTCAGCACCACGCTGTATGAACAATGGAAGTGCGCAAAATAATAAATATTAATTAATTTATATGCATTTTCAAAGCTCCATAAAGCGAGACCAAGAGTTATCAGTCGAGAAGCTAGTAAGAATTATTGAGAACTAATATATTTCCTTAAAAATACAGAAGTCCAACATTAGTTTGAAAAAAATGTGCATTATATACAACTATACTGTGCAATAACGGGTGTGAAAATGTGTCACTCAAAGTATTGAATGAAAAAAATACACAAAATGAGCTTTACCTAAATCAAAGAAAAACATCTCTAATTCAGATCAATGATTCATTTGAATAATGTCGTAAGTGCCACCTGATTTGGGTTGAAATATTTAGTAACTTGCAATATGTCAGTCTTTCTTAGTTCTATGAATCCTTTGCTAAATTGTACTTGGTATTATACACTCCTTTGGCATTAACTAATAATCCGACAAAATATAAGTTTTGATCGGTCGAAAAATAAAATTTTATGTGATCTAAAAACGTTGGCTGTATAATTAATTCAGTAATAGAATTTCAAACATATCGTTCATTGAAATTGATCTTAGACACCTAGTCGATTAGTGTTTTTTTTATAATATACTATTTTCATGTTCTATTACCACGTACCTAAAATATCTGTGATTTTCTATTCATAGTGTTTATTTCTAACTAATATTTAACTTATTTACAACAATAATTTTAAATTTAAGAAATGATTTTTATTGATTCTTCAACTTTGCAATTTTTTTCACATTATGTTTTAATATATATGCCATCACCATTCTTAAACATTTTGTATCATGATTGTATATTAGAAAAAATCCCATAAATGTATGATGTCTG
>OX463843.1:17992143-18094918 GCA_949825065.1 Odontocerum albicorne
ATATATATATATATATATATATATATATATATATATATATATATATATATATATATATATATATATATATATATATATATATATATATATATATATATATATATATATATATATATATATATATATATATATATATATATATATATATATATATATATATATATATATATATATATATATATATATATATATATATATATATATATATATATATATATATATATATATATATATATATATATATATATATATATATATATATATATATATATATATATATATATATATATATATATATATATATATATATATATATATATATATATATATATATATATATATATATATATATATATATATATATATATATATATATATATATATATATATATATATATATATATATATATATATATATATATATATATATATATATATATATATATATATATATATATATATATATATATATATATATATATATATATATATATATAAATATATATACGCACGGTCGCACATACACAAATGATGCTGAACGCTCTGGTCGTCCAAATGAGGCTGTTACACCAGAAAATATTAAAAAAAAACCTCAAAATCGTGATGGAAAATCGCAAAGTAATGCAAAGTTGGATCCACCACTATACTCCGGAATCAAATCAGCAGTCAGCTGAGTGGAGAGCAGCCGGGGAAAGCCGTCCGAAGCGACCAAAAAGTCAATAGTCGGACGGAAAGGTTATGGTCTCCGTATTTTGGGATGCGCATGGTATACTATAATATTCATCGATCACCTTGAAAAGGGAAAAACCATCAATAGCGAATATTACATAGCATTATTGGAGCGTTTGAAGGCAGACATTGCAAAAAAAACGGCCCCATATGAAGAAAAAAAAAGCTCTATTTCATCAGGACAATGCACCGTGTCACAAGTCGATGGGAACGATGGCCAAATTGCATGAGTTGAACTTCGAATTGCTTGCGCACCCACCGTATTCTCCAGATTTGGTCCCCAGCGACTATTGGCTGTTCGCAGACCTCAAAAAGATGCTCCAGGGAAAGAGATTTGGCTCCAGTGAAGAAGTGATTGCCGAAACTAACGCCTATTTTGAAAGCAAAGATAGATCGTTCTACACGGCTGGCATAGAAAAGTTAGGAAAGCGTTGGAATGAATGTACCGCTCTTGAAGGAGACTATGTTGATGAATAAAGAAGAGTTTTGGCAAACAAATGTTGTTTTAGTAGTTAGTCCCGGGACTTATTGATCGATGTTGTTACAGTTGAAATTTGATATCTCTACCCTCAGTAGTATATCAACTAGAGCCGCTAGAAGACGTGTTGTTTCGTTAAAATCTGAAATATTTAATATTGGATATCGTGCGGTTATCAAATTTCTTTCAAAATAAGGGAAAAGACTGGTCGAAATTAAATGATGTTAAGATGCTATCAGCATTTTTCCTTCTATTGAAAGAAACTCGATAACCGCGCGAAAAATATAACTGAACAACATTTTCGAATAACAAAAATCCCAATTAATAAGGAAAATAATAATAACTCTGAAGATTCGCATTATTGTACGAGTGTTACGCTTTGATTGGATACAATATGTTAGAACCTGGCGGGTATATTTCTATATGACAATCTCTTTTAGCCATCCAGAAATATGTTATTGTAATTTATTTTTATCAAACACTGTTTATTCCACTTTTTTGACGGTATAACCCTAGCGGTTTCAAGGCTTTCACCTCATCTTCAGGGGAGCACAAACAAGACTAAATGCTGTTATGTTAGACACGTGAAGTGATCAACAGATTGAAACCCTTTTCGAAATACATTTTGGTTCAACGAAAATCGAACCGTTTAATTAAAAAATGTTCCAACTAGACCATGGAGGGGTAGAATACACATTTTGTCATGGAGGGGTAGAATAACATAATTGGTAATATTTTCTTAACATCGCCTAAGGATGAAAGCTGAAACGTCTCCGAAACTTGAGCCATGATCTAAGCAATTTAACTCGATCATATTTCCAAGAAGTTTTTTTGACTCAATTCGGTTAATTTTATCATTTAATGATATTAAGTACCCTTTTTGACGAACTCCGTCTACGATTTTATTCCAAACGAATTGTAACTGAAGTGTCCACGCGAGGTCCCCAGAATAAATCTAATGAGGTCGCTCATTCGGAGCAGAAATATTCTTACACAATGAATGTTGTGGTTTTATTTTCTGTACCGTGGGAAACAGGTCGGATGGTTGCACTAGGGAAAGCACCTGCATTATAATTAGAGCTCGGTTACACAATCTAAAGCAGTTAAGCTTACAAGTGTGTGCTATATCATATATGGTGTATACGCTGATTCGTTCAACTTTATGAGGAGAACCAAAGCGCAAAGGGTAATTTATAAGAGGCATATATACCGCAGAACGTAGGTACGAGACGCCTACTCTTTAAATGATAAAAGTAAATTTAAGCTCTTAGTATTACTTCTGCAACTTTATTTCACACTTAAGAGAAGCCTGTCCAAGGACGTGCGATACAAACATTAAATTCATGTTAATTAATACTTGACAATTGTTATACTTAAATAGTTAACAATTTGAAATACATATATTAAAATGTAGAATTTTTATTTGTGGACAAGATTAGTATTTTTTTTATTGAACCCAGGATCAATTGTATTTATACGTCAGCTAGTCTTCGAACTTTTGAGAAAGCAAAATATAGTTGCCCATTGTTGAATACTGATGTGTTGTTAACTGACATTGCACAGGTCAATTTCAACAATAGGAATAAACTATTTTCATATAATTTGTAAATCTATTTGGGGATATAGACAGCTTCCTACCGAACTTATACTTTGACATTATTACCAAATGTTGGCATTGTTGCATTGTTACTAAATAATACAATATATTGTATACATTTAAATAAAAATTATTTAATTTGGATATTTCTAAAACACATTAGATATGAAATTGATTATAAAACTAACTTTGTTTATAAAGATTGCAAAATAAAATAAATATAGAAATTGGTTACAGAATACAACCAATGGCGTACTTATTGTTTCTCTGATAATCTCACTGACCAACTAGATGGATGAAAAAGACATATATTTAGTGATAATCAGACTGGACCCCTTTTGAGAAGAAATGGTTCCAACAGGAATCAAGCGCTCAACTCTGGGATTGGTATACTTACAAACTAGACCATGGGTCATGCCTGCTGAGAAAAGACTTTTTGTTAAAATTAAATGGTTCCAACAGGAATCAAGCGCTCAACTCTGGGATTGGTATACTTACAAACTAGGCCATGGGTCATGCCTGCTGAGAAAAGACTTTTTGTTAAAATTAAATGGTTCCAACAGGAATCAAGCGCTCAACTCTGGGATTGGTATACTTACAAACTAGGCCATGGGTCATGCCTGCTGAGAAAAGACTTTTTGTTAAAATTAAATGGTTCCAACAGGAATCAAGCGCTCAACTCTGGGATTGGTATACTTACAAACTAGACCATGAGTCATGTCTGCTGAGAAAAGATTTTTTGTTAAAATTAAAATAAAAACTCTCAGTTCGCAATTTAATATTGGAAAGACATTAGTATATGTTTTTACTTTCTAGGCAATTAGACCGCCGAATTGCAGCATTTCGTCAAGAAGGATAATTAAACTTGACCGGTCCGTCTCAACACTCCCCCACGATCGACTTCGAAGGGGTGAAACCGCAGAGGTTCACCGCATTCAATCTGAATTCGCACAAAGTTGCCCGAAGTTTGAGAATTGTTCGCTTGTAACTCAGTTTATTTGATAAATTTCAATTTAAAATAATCCGTATGCAAACCAAAACTTTTAATTCCTCAGAGACGCAATTCACACGCAGTTCAGAGCGGTGCCTTAAAATTTCTCGCTCCGCTTAATAAAAACTTTCAAATGGCAAACAGCGTAAATTTAAAGCAAGTATTTACTCTTCAAATGGTCCTGAGTGAAACGTACGGATGCGACGACGCGCGGCGTACAACATTCCTAAGCTCTTTCCTTCAACTTCAACCAGTTAGCGCGGCACCAGACCGAAGGGGGTAAGCGACCTGCCTAGGAAAGGACGAAATGGTGCTGCTTTCTACCATTTATTTATACTGCTAATTATTGCTGATGATTAAGAACTTCTCAAACGGAATAGAGCAAAAATATTTGGCAGCGAATAAATTCTCAAAAACTTTTCAAAGGAAATGTAGTAAAATGTTTGATAGTATATTCAAATCATCCTAAGTATTATATAATATAAGAGAAGTAGTTCCTTTTTGTAAATTTGTGTTTAAAATCAATACTAAACTTTGCTGCTATTTATCATTACGTTCATTAAGGTTGCTCTGAGATACTTTTGTTTATCGTCATACTATTAATTAAAATTTGAATTTAACTATTCATTCAAAACACGACTTTAAATAGGCACTCGACTTATTTAAATAAAAGAGCTTTTGAGTTAAACTTTATAAAACATATATTTTAATTAAATTTCCAATTGTCCTTTCATAAATTCAGTTAAAATAAAAAACAGGTAAATAAATAATCCTTAGGTTTTTCTTTCTCGGTTTTATTCCGATACGGTAACTTTCATCATATCTAAATTGATGATTTAGACATATTGAATAGTGTGGCCGGGAGACAACATTGTCATAGACCCCAGTAATCGAGCTCTAATCAAAAGCAGTTAAAATAAATCATCCTTAGATATTTTCTTTCGTATGATACTCTTCAACATTTCCGAATTGGTGATTCTGACATATTGAAAAATGTGATCGGGAGACAATATTTTCATGTGCTCAGTAATCGAACCTTTGAGTTTAGAGCTACTGGAGTAGGCACGGAACTCGTGGTTCGTCATTGCACGTGTTGAAAACATTACCGCACTTAAAGATACAACACTCGCACACGTACTAGGCGCGTGCAAGTATTGTTATTCGACGATTTTTTTACCAGACTGGGACTTTTCTTTAATGTTTTTTTGGGTTCCGTCGGGAACCAAACCCGAAGCCTCCGCGTCAAGTGTCTTACCAACTAGGTCACAGAGATCGTTCTTACTCGTAAAACAAATATACTCCAAATAATTTATGATGTACCATGTTTGAACATAACAATAAACAAAAGGAAATATCACTCTTCGATTCATGCAAAAATTGAACATTTTATAATATTTCCATATCACAATATTCATTCTTCGTAATTCTAGTCTAGTATCTGACCTTAATAACACTCACAATCTCCAATGGAATTTTTAGACAAACAAGATTACTCACAAAACATCTTCCATTCGTTGATATCATCATCCTTTCATTTTTATTAGGGGTCAATACATCCCCCATTCACTGATCATGTTAATGAATAAAAAAATGTGCGTCCATAAAGTTTAGAAAAATGTCAAGTGCTGTAGCAGAATGGAAACTCAAATCATGTGAGATATCTTCAAATAGTACAACTTTTGCCACAAGAAGTTGTTTTTTTTCTCTTTCTTAAAAAGTTACATACCTTCTAAGTACCTTGGATAAGAATAATCAAAATTTAAATAAAAATACGATTAAAGAATCTATTTAAATAATTCTCACCAAAAAAACCAAAACATTAGAAACAATCAAGAAGTGACAGCTGTCAGACTAGAAAAATAAAGATGCTCTAAAACATGTTTAGAATATAGATTTTTTTAGCCTTTTTTATTGATGTTTTTTTAAGCTTCTGAATATCACTATTGGTTCGATATTTTTAATAGGCATATTTTTTAATACACCTACAATAGATGATTTTCTGGTGCTTAATTGTATAAATAACAATGCAAGGAATTATATATTCAAAACATAATTCTTCTTGTGAACATCTTTATTGTTCCAGTATTATTTGACAGCTGTCTCTTCTTGATATGATTATAAGACATTAAATAACAATGTCAAATAATGTATTAAAAAAGGGTGACTTGAAGTAAGTGTTAATAGTAAAACGAAAAAGCAGTTTATAATAAGTGTGAAAGCTTGATTCTTCTAACATTTATATTATTTGTATTAATTTCCGTGATTATTGACGGGTTATTTATTGTTAGTAGATTAAAAATAACGGATCGGAATGAAAGAATGTTGTTTAAAAAACTGTGGGTGATAGGAGACGTTTTTACAGTAATATTAACTGATAAAAGTATTTGTCTGAATTATTCTGACTATACGGGTAATGCTAATACTCGAATGACAAATTAGCATATTATTTTCACTCTAAATGATGCATGTTATTTAAGTGTACGAGTAGGTACAATATGACCCATGATTTATTTTGTTAAATTGGGATGTATTTAGGTTTAATAAAAAAACACATGTTTTATTTTGATTACATTGGGATGTATGGTATTTAGATTTAATAAAATGTTAAGAATAATTATTTTCAGTGATATATTATGTTCAACTTTTATTTTAAATGGGTTAAAAAATTGTATGATTCTCAGGAAAAAATATTCTGCATCTCTGAATTGGATTGTTTTTTTTTCTTCCACGTAACATAGTAGAAATATTGTACGGGAAGTCATTTAGTATTTTTAGGTCAAATTCAAATGCAAAATGCACCAAATGCTCGAAGACGGTGGTTTTCGATATTTTCAGTATCTTTGCAATCTTTCGTGTCGTAGAACGCTGGTTATTATCGTTTAAAGCCTTGATTTGATCACCATCAATGGTAGCTTTCTATCACCATTATGATTTTTTTAAACCAAATTTGACACACATTAATTTCGTTATCTAAGAAAATGATGCTTAAACCCCCTCAAATAGCTTAGGTAAAGGCCGAATGGCCGAGTAATGGGTAAAGCTATTATTACCTTTCATAATAATATACACGTACATTCAGCACATTTGGAATGAATTTGTTATATATCGGATATGGTAAAAGTACTTTTCGGATATCATATAACTACACCATTTTATTTTCATGTTTACCGTTAGAAATTAACTTTTTTTTCTAATATGATTATTTAAAAAAGTAAGGTGTCGGAACATTGGAGTCGTTGGACAGCACATAATATAACACAGTTGGCTTAGACACATAACACGTTAAAGTCATCAAATTCTTTTATATATGTTTGCATGTTTGTCTTCATTTATCCCAGTAGAAAGGGTTTTGAAGGGGGAGATAAGTATGGGTGATTGCTCAAAGTGTGGTAAGTTAATTAAGGGAGTAATTTTCCTTGGCATAATTCCTTCAATACGATTTCCGTTTAACATATATGGAAATATATTAAGGATTTTTCGATATTGTCGAGCTTCAAAGATGACTGACGTTTCGAAAAAGTTGCAGATATTCTAGGCGACGCACAGTTTTCGGATTGACCAATCTAGAGGGACAAAATCCTAAAAATGAAAATCAATACTTCATATAAAAAATGCCATTTTAATGTGACAAACAAACCTATTGATAAGATGCAATTGCCAAATTTTTCAAGAAACCCTTATTTTATTTTTTATGGCGGGACAAAGAGACGCTTTGTGTCGCAGGTATAAAATAGTTCTATTAGTACATTCCTCACTTCCGAAATTTGTGCATGTTAACAGTGTTTTAAAAAGTTATTGAAAATAATTTTCGTGATGGCCTCGTGTTCTACAGGTAATTATTCATTTCCTTTTGTCATAATTATATTAATTTATTTATACTATAGATTATTTTTAGAACAATAACAAATTCATGAAATTTCATCCTATGCATTTGATTGAGTTCAAAGTTAAACAAGATGTAAGATTATGTGTAAGATGTCGTAAGGCTATGAAACTAAGTTCAAAAAATAATCTTATATATTCTTTAAATAAAAAGTGTTACCATTTACTACGATTTTGTGCGATTTCTAAAATATATATTTTTTGTTAAAGAGACTAGACTTACGAGAATTAGTATTTTTGAAGTATAGCGTTCTAACCCTTCGAAACACCGCATTCAGCATGTTTATGATTTTGTAAAAACGTTTTACAATATCCAAGATGATAAAGAAGCAGAAGCTATAAGATTAAAAGTATTTATAAAAACTGAATGTGAGAAAATTCGTCAAAAATGGGTACAAAAACAAAGACGTTTGAATTTGTTTTTAAAACTCTACCAACTTTGGTTGTTTGAAGATTTAGATTTTTCTTCTCCAATGCAGACAAGTAATAAGGCAGGCCACACAGCTAAAATATTTCGAAAATGTTCATCCGAATCAAAAAGGAGAAAAGTACATTTGGTTACCAGCTACGAGAAGGAAGAATTGACATATGAAGCCGCAGTTAGTGTTCGAGTCAGTGGTAGACGTGATGGGGCAAATTCAATACTTGACTTGACTGCATCTCCGAGAAGAGAAACGAGTTATAAAAAGGCCAAGAAACAAATTTTCACAACTCCAACACAAAATCCTTACTCCCCAGAAGAAGCTATAGCATTGTTCAATGCAAACAAATATACGGTAACGTAGTATAAAAATATCCAACAGGAAGTTTCTGAAAGAGGTTTCAATTTATATCCATCTTATGATCGGGTTTTAGAAGAGAAAAACAATTGTTATCCAGAAGTAGAGAGCATAATTGTAATAGATATTTTGAACAGCAAAATTCGAAAATTACGCTAAGGAAACAAAAATGTTATACATATCATTATACTCGCGGTATAATATGCCTGCAGCCTTGCACAAAATATTGATGCTCAGTGCTGAGATCATCGATTCTTCTTTGATTTCTATTGGACAAATGTCTGAAGAGGCATCAGAGGCCAAAAATAAAGAAATTAGAAAAATTAGGCAACATCACACTTTAAAAACTTGGCGTGTTAGGACAAATTACGATTTATTTAAATATTTATTAGTTTCTTCTGATCCGCATATAAGTCTTCTTAGAAAAATACCCGAAAAAGTTCAACATGTGTATGAAAGAGATTTTCTAATGCTATTAAAAAAAAGTTATTTTTTTCATAATTATAAGTATTAAGCTTTTGGCGTTTCTACATTTGTCTTATTCTCAATGTATGATTGTGTATTTGATAAATTAAAAACCTATTATTAAATTAAAAACTATTTGTTTATATTGCCTAAGCCTCTAGTTATTAAAATGTAACATAATTATGTCAAATGACATGAAAAATAATTTTGTCCCTCTAGATTGGTCAATCCGAATACTATGCGACGTCTCAAGAAAATCTTCGGATTTGTTTTCGTGACATCGTCCAAGATGTGCTTACATCTTTGAAAAGTCTTTTTAACATCTTTGAAAAGTCGGCCACATTTCAAGTCACCTGCCGTCGTATGCAGCAATTCCAAATACTCAAATTCACATATTTATGTTATATAAGTCGTAAAAATCTTCACTCGTCATGGGAATGTACCATACTCGTACGTTCCAAATGTTGTTTTTATTAATTTATTTTCAATAAAAATAAATAAAAATGTACAAAAATCTCCCTAATGCAATAAAAGCTCTCATTGGATTTCTATTTATCAATCACAAATAAATTTAACTTTTATTGGTTTCGATTTCTCAGTATTTTGTACTCTACCTATGTGGCCATATCAGCGAACGTGTGGAAGTATCTCGTAACTTATGACCCAAGATGGTATGTTAAGACGCATCGCTGATGATTTCATTGGAAATTTTCTGTTCTAAAACATCTATAACTGGTAAATTTTACAAAATTCGAGATATCGAAGTTAAAAGTTATAATCAGTAAACCAAAACGACGTAAATGAAGTGATAAAACGACGTAGATTAAAGACTTAGGACCGATTTATCGGATGTCCTCAATGGAAGTATAATACATTTCATAACTCTGCATAAGTACGAGGCATATCCAGAAAGTAAGTGTACTGAATTTTTGTAGGTTACAATTTTTTTTATTTAAACAAAAAAATTACGTGGTTACCGTAGTACATATGTAAGCTATTTTTCGGCATAGTCGCCATTCCTCTCAATGCAGGTGGTGAAGCGGGGTATCAACTTTTTGATGCCTTCCTCGAAGTAGTTTCCCGCCAACCCCTCCGTCCACTTCTCCACCTCCTCCTTTACCTCCTCGTCGGTTGAAAACCTTTTTCCACCCATGTGCAGCTCCAGGGAGGTAAAGAGATAGTAATCTGAAGGTGCTAGGTCAGGGGAATGCGCGGGATGGTTCAGGACATCCCATTTAAACGAGGCGAGCAGTTCCTTCGTGGCGTTGGCCGTGTGTGGTCTGGCATTGTCGTGCAGCAGGCAGACTCCCTTCGTCAGCATGCCTTTCCTCTTGTTCTGAATCTCCCTCCACAATTTTTTAGGGTCTCACAGTATCTTGCAGAGTTGATGGTCTCCCCTTGAGGCATATATTCAATTAAAATTATGCCTTGACAGTACCAACACACGGATGCCATGATTTTCTTGGCTGAAATTGTGGTTTTGAACTTTTTGGCGGAGGGTGAAGAGGTGTGACGCCACTGTTGAGACTGCCTTTTGGTTTCAGGCGTGTAGTGTGCAACCCAAGTTTCATCTCCAGTAACGATGGAGCGGAGAAATTCATCTCCATGGAGTTTGCAGCGCCTCAAAAACTCTTGCCCGGCATTATTTATTTCACACTTGGCGGGAGATTGGATTGACATTTTTCACGAAACGTGTTGTCGCGTCGACACTTCTCAACGTACTGACCTCGAACCGGTCTCGTTGCGGAGGGGAAGGGTCAAGCTACACGGAAGTGTAGCCAACATGTCGAAAATAAAATCCATCCGGTCGTGAGAGCCTCAGTACACTTACTTTCTGGATACGCCTAGTATATGTAGAATGAATATTAATTTGTACGCACATTCCGAACTCAATTTTGAATCTTTTATGTTAACTCATTCTTAAAATAAGTTTGAATCTCACGAATGCAGTTTAAACACATTTCTACGTAAACATTTCAAAGTTTGAGTACATTTATTTTAACTCACGCTGTTGAAATTCTAACTTTCGTCGGTGTGTTTTGAACATTTGATTAAAAGTTAATGATTCTTTCTTCTTTTTTGCACAGTTGATCGCCGTAAATGTTCGGAATAGGTATACTCAGTGTTGAAACAAATTTCCGATTTAAGAAAAAAATCTGATGATTTTATTTTTGCAGAAAATATGTAATATTAAGTATCCTACTAAAATACAAAACAGTAACTTCATCGATTTTATATAAAAAATATTAACAAATCTGGTTTTCATCATTTTCTTGACCAAAATCACATCTAAAGCCAAGTAGCATCAATTCATCTCAGTCTTCGACCGTCGTGACTATAACACGTGCTGTGATTTCTCCATCGTTAATTGTCTTTTTTACAAAGATACAGTGACATAATGTCAAAAAATATGTCGAAAAATAGATCATGTTGTGAACACAGTAAAGCAGTTATTGTCGCGAATAGATTCGTTGGAAAAAATGGACAAAATAGTGCCGAGTGATAGTTTGACTACTGTTTGTATATCTCCAGTGTCTCCGCAGCCCGCCAAGCCCATTGTAACGGCTAGCACGGTACCACATGTTCCGGCTTCCCCTAAACTTACCATTTCTCCATTGGACGAGCGCGCACTCTCCACTCCCGCTCGCACCTCCCACTACCGGTCTCGCAACGCGCCCTGCCTTTCCAGCCCCCGCTGTGCGTACAGCCGCTCCGATTCCCACAGCCAGAACCACGGCTCCAGATGTTAACGTAGCTCGAGCGTCCTATGCCCTTACCGCCATAAAGAATTCACAGCCTCTCAAGAGTTAAGAGCTATATCGAACGGCGTGTTGCGTTAGGAAATGTCAAAGTAGATTACGAGTACTACAGCACTACACTACTAGTACAATAGCACTTAGTACCAATCCTAATTTAACATCAATATTCAGATGTTTGGATCAATATAACATATGATGTATAATATAATTCATATTGAGATGAGCATTTTCTCAAATAAGTCAGATATTATTTCTTTACTATAAGTTACAAAATTAGGTATAGTCTAATATCGACTATTTTAATACACTCTTAGCACCCAAAAATGTTGTTAGCTTTTGATGTTGGGTTATTCCTTCACATAAAAAATGCATAAAGGTGTTTTTATATATATATAATATATGTATACATATAGTATATATTTTTTTAGTAGATATTTTTGTCATTTGCAATGTGAAGTGGAAGTGAAACGTGGACGAGGAAAAGACTGACAGGATAAATTCTGTAAAAATGCATGCACTCTAGAGTAAACGTGGAAGTTGTACGAGCATGGACGTGGAAGAGGCTTAGGATGTGCATCGAGTTAGGAAATTATAGCGCTCTTTCTTCTATGCCTACCCCGACAGCGAAATAGCGTGATGGTATGTATATATGTATAAACTAACACTATTAAATTTATTTAGTACAATAGTTGTACTGTAGTTATACTAAATAAAACAAAAAGAAAATTTAGTTTTTCTCAACGATAACCTTTGTTCACGTAGCATATCAAGACACGTATTGTCTTCCTACGGGGTTTGTGTGTCCCTGATACCGACTGTGTGCATAACATGAACCGATTTGTTACCCAGGAGAGTTAAGCGGTTACTATTTCTGTTGAAAATAACAGAGTGCACCCTGACACTGCGAGGAATCGAAATAATGGCTTTTAAATTTCATGTGAACACAATTTTCAAAATATTTATTTCAAGCGCGATGAAAATATATTATATGACATATCCAAAACACAATAATACACAAACATAGAAAATATTACAGCGAAATAATATTCTAATGGTTAGCAAACCACTCCTAATACTTTTTAGAAATATTTGAAAATAAAACTTCTAAATGACGAAAAATCGAACAAACATAGATATTAAGAGTAACTTGAAAAAGGTCTCTGAAATCCTAATCCGATTCTCATTTACCTTCGTTTAAATTTCAATTCCTCATCGTATTGAATAATCTCTGACTTGGTTGGTCCGACACATGCATTGATTTTAAAATAAACATTTCAAATATGTTTCGCTTTGTTTTCGAACCCTGTGTGTCAAAATATTTTGACATAGTTCGGCACACAGGATTGTTATAAATAATTGGCGTGAATTAATTTGGGACATTTTTTCTTACCAATGAGATAAAGTTAATGCTTGTTTCTGTCTTTAAACTAAAATATTTTACTAAATATGTACATTTTAACTACACGTATATTATTTTGCTTAATTTATCCTGATTCATAAATGTTTCACTAATTTCTATCTTTGTTTATTTAAAGGTTCGAATTCCGGCGTAAATACTAATTTCTTGCCTTTAATTTCGTGATTCGTCTTCAGAGTCGTACCTCATACGCTCTGAAATTTGAAGTGTGGTAATGCGTGAATCCCTTATTTAAGGAAACTACGATCAATTGCTACGAATTTTTTCTTTGAATACTAAATAACTCAGTAAAAAATAGATAATATTTAGTGTTAATGTTACACTATGAATTTGGGCCTAAGTCTTAGTTGATCTCACTTACGAAATGGTAATTATAAATTATAAATTACCTCCTATTATTATTTACAAAAGATGTTTAAAATCGGAATAACTGAAAAAAAAAGTTTTAGAAAGTTTCTCGTCAAAACCATGCATTTTATATTCATGGGGTGTGTCGGTGGTCTCTCGTCGTGCATTTACGTTTAAAAACAACTACACAGCCAAGTTTTAAGAAAAACAAGAACATTTGTTGAGATATTTGGAAAATACTGTCGAACACTCCTAATATATTCGTAGTTATTACTATTATCATAACCAACCATACATAACCAACCATACACCAATATCCTGATTCTGATCAGCATCAAGAAATATTGTATATTTGAAACCTTTTGATATTGTCAAATAAAAAAATTGTTTCAAATATTGTATTTCAGTCCTTTCTGAAAAAAAATAGTTTTCTTTAACTATATTTACGAGTACATCTTAAATTGAACATTTTCAAACAACTTGAAAAAATATATGTGATTGTTTGAAAGCGTCGTTTATTGATTGAACCTATATTTTGTACGCATAATTTGTGGAAGAAATACATGAAATAAAAAAAATACTGTGAAAGTGTAGAAGTTTTTAACATAATTAAAAATTGAATGCAATAACCTCTAGATTCGACGAATAATCGACGACTTCCGATACCCTCTTGGTAAGATGCTTCTCTTCTAATTACGTGTTCGATTCCCGTTGGTACCCGATTACTTTTAAAAAAAGTTCTAGACTGGTTTTTACTTTAGGAATATTTAACTTTATTCTGATTGGTTGTAAGAGATTGATATATTTATGTCAATTTACCCATCAGGTTGTACTGTTTACAACGAAAGTATATTACATTAAAATACAGCGTTTATTTGTTGTGTATGTTTTTAAAATTCTTATTATCCATAATATGTTATTTTTAATTTACATCGTTTTAGTGGAAAGACGAACCGTAGATTACAATTACATAAACATGCTAAAAATCCTCCCATTTTGTGAAGAACGGCTACACTAGGTTAGGCCTGTGACGAAGTGGTCTCATTTTTTAATCACAAATTTCATATACATGTCCTGAACACTTCGTTGAAACATAAACACTGCATCACACACTTGAATCCTGAGCTATCATTTACACAATTCAACAACCACATCAAAATCACATCTAACAACTGATCATCACACACAACTCCTCATTATCAATATAGATTAGATATATCAATTATCAATATAGATTAGATATATCAATATAGATTAGATATATCATTTACACAATTCCAACCGCTTCATAATCTCAACAACCACATCAAAATCACATCTAACAACTGATCATCACACACAACTCCTCATTATCAATATAGATTAGATATATCAATTTAAGATGTTGACGATTAGTACTTGAATATTTTAAATCACTTGTAAATTAAAGAAAATATTAAATGAATTTAACATTTTGACCAGTACGTAAAATATTAGCCGAAAAACTAAATCAATGATATTCTTAACTGCAAAATTCTTACAATGTTTCGTGTTAAAATAATTTATTATTTTTATTAAAAGTAACACTGTTCTAAAGTATATCTTTGCGTTGAAACATTATTCTAACAATATGCCTTTATGTGCGAGGATATTAAGATCCTGCTTAAAGCGGCGCAGGCCTCGCGAGAATCTCGCTAATATTCAATGATCATATCTGGATAAGTGAAAGGGGGTCGTGAAGATTGCTCATAATAGAAATTTGGTACGAAATTTCGAAAGTTGAAGATCGCGTTGCAGAGAAACTTGAAGCCCGTCGTGACTCAAATTCGAAAATGATGGGAACTCCCGAGATACTTTCTCCGTCTGATGTGTTGAACATTTCTTTCGAAGTGGTGAACTTATGTGTGCATTATGCCCTCTTTGGCTATGCGTGGGTGTGGACAATATAAATAATGACCAAAATAATACGCTATGAGTAATTCTGAAACAATCGATCAATTGTGTTTAAAAGATTAATAAGCCCGGTAGATTTTTCTGCATATTCACGAAAGTGTTATGATCTACAATTTATTATACATTTTATTGTTTTAAATTCTATAAAACTTTCGTCGTAAATAAAACACCTTGGCGAGTTTATTGCGATGTGGCAACCTCTTCCAAGCGATCAGAAATCTGTCAATGAGGCCTGAGTAAAAACCATACTGAATTTTATTTTGAAAAATCTGAATTCCAATATATATCGTGCTCGAAACCTCCCAGTCGGAAAGTAGGCGTCTTACCAATTAGGCCACGGAGTTCATCAATACATTAAATTGCATTATTAAATTAAATCTTGTAAAATTTTAATAAGCGCACGAGTCCAATTCAGACTAACGCTCGACGAGTATGTTATATAAAAAACTAAGTATGTATTTATAATAATAATTTCGTTGATTGATAGCAAAAACAAAGCAATACGAGAAAAAATATTTATATAGATTCACATGATTTACAGAAATCATATGCTATCAAAAGGTATCTTCATCTTGTATGGCCCTCCTCCCCGATCAGGCATTACCCCAGTTTAAAGATAAGTGACCTAACTATATGCATCATATTAGTAACTTACATTTATGAGTAACATAAAATATACTCGTACATAGAGATTTACATGTCTCAAGTATAATTGTCCTTGTAATTTGTTTTATCAAACACTGTAATCGTTAGAAGCGTGTATGTCAGTACCATTTCGAACAGAATTTGCTATTGTTTGTGCTCCCCTAATGATGAGGTGAGTCTTGAAACCGGTAGACGTATACCGTTACATAAAGTGGAATAAACAATGTTTGATAAAAAAATACAATGACTTTAAACCTCCACAAATGTCAATACCTTAATTTTAAATAATATAGTCATGCTTGATATCGATAAACATAGAAAATAGGTATAAGACTATATTAATGTGATCATACTATATATTATAATTTTAAAACAAATATTTATATTCAAGATTTTCAGTAAAAATATTATTTCATTAGATAATTAATAGGCTTATGAGTGTTACTCAACAAAATTAATGAGTACTCAACAAAATTTACGAGTATTACTCAACAAACAATTCAATACAGGAGTTTCAATTTACGAGTATAAGCTCGTTGTCATTACGCTTCGACGACGTTATATAAATAATAATTTACTAACTCGCCTTTAATGTTACGTATTCTACTGCAGTCGATATTTTCAATATTTTTTAATTCATAGCAAAATTGAAAAAATGCAGTAATTTCTAAAAGCCTTTTGAATTTTATTACTTCAAAATCTCTACTCTTTTATTTTTCTTTCAAAAAAGAAAATATTTATAGATATGTGAGAAAACTAGCTCTTTTCATTGAAATTATAAAACAATTATCATTAATTTTCTCATATTTATCGTGTGAAAAATCATATAAGGTTCAATTAGTTTCGGTTTGGTGAGAAACGAGCTGTAATATAAAACAAACATTATTTCATTCAAATGTGGTTTTAAATGCAGCACTGGCAGTTTTTCCTAATGAGTTAACTATTTGAAATATCATCGGATGCAGTATGCAGTATGAACATGCCATTTATCAGTAAAATTATATATAAATTTACTGTCAATGTATTCCTAGCCTCAAAATAAATATTTTTCTTATTGTATAATTTATTAAATATTTTTTTATAAATCACATTTATTCATAAATCATCTTAATATACCAAAAAATGTTTCCATTAATATTGATTATTACAGTGCTAGTAAAATAAATAGATTTAATTTATCTAATAGACCGCACTATCACGATCGGTATTTTGGAGTAGTTGACCCTAAGGCTTTGAACATGTTGTACTTCGAGGGTTTAGACAGGCTGGTGGTGTAGAGACATTCATGACAGTTTTAAGTTCACATTATTTTAGAGATGTTACATAGAAATATATACGCCATTGGAGCAATTGATCTTTGGTTACTATACTAGAAAACATGTAGTATGGTCCCTGCGAAAGTTCACATTTTTTTCCCAATACAACCTTGTAACGACGTTCAGTAATTTTAATTATTTTATCAACTTTAATATAAGCCTCGATTCTAATAAATAGCAAGTTATTTCGGTAAATACATTACATAAAACTAATAATAATGACAAATGATTACATCTTGTTACAAATTAGCAAAACTGTGGCAGTTTGTTAAAATCAAATAATATTTGGTAACGTTTGTCAAAAGTCACTACGTTTAGTCTGCATTGGCTAGGGATGGGGTATACGATAGTTGGATTTTCGATTTTTTTATACCAAAAATTAAATGTTCGTAATTAGTATTAATTCATAGTGGATCTTGGCCTATTTAAAGATAGATAAAAATCATACAGTACATTAGAAAGTCAGTATAATGAAAATTAGGAATTAAAACGTCAGTTTAGAGAAAAACAATTTATAAAACAACGATTCGATTTGTAAAAAAACGGTTTTACCCCATCCCTTCGAGACATGACAGGGACCATCCTACATTTTCTCAAGTATAATAGCGCAGAAAACATGTAACAGCATCCTCTTTTTAACGAAACCTTATTACGAACACTTCTTAAATATTGTATTTTAATATTAAGTATCCAAAGTTTATCGATGACTTGATTTGACATTTTCCGGTTTACATAAAATCATCTCCTTACAAAATTATCCAATTACAATTTGAAACGATAAGTGTTTGTAATCAACATGTTTCGAGCTCACATTTTCACCTTATGATTTAAAATAAGTGTTCATATTTTCACCTAATGAACATTAAATTAGTGTTCATATTTTCACCTAATGAACATTAAATTAGTGTTCATATTTTCAGTATGATATATTTTTTTATGATTATCATATATATTTATATACCTTTTGGAATAGGTTGAAAATACAACCAAGAAAGAGAGTTAAAACTTTCATATTTTAACAATTTTATCCTGGCATACATTGTCCACTGTTGCCACATCCATAAAATTAATTGTAGTAGCTACCTGTTTTTAAGGTTTTTCGCATTTCTATTTTTCATATTTTAATTATTTTGTTCCTCGTTCACTAACATTGAAATGGTTAAAAGCGATCATCTATGTCACTTTTTGATATTATAGATATAGACGATAAAATCCCCTTTGTGTAGCTAACATTGTTCATGAAAGTTTTAAAACTTCAGCGCTCATCATATTAGTAAAACTAAATGCGAAATGTGATTGAATGCTCGCGGCTAGACGCTAAGCATCCTCACACATACGCGCATAGGTCGAGATAATAATGGGCAATAAATTACAAGCTATAATATTACCTTCCTGCCTGGTGTTAGACGAGCCCCGAGAAGCGCGAGTGGGCGCTTTCTCTTTCGGCGGAGGTTCGAGTTATTCTACGGGCGGGCATTGCAAACCAGCAGGGGTCAGCGGTAACTGCGAGCGTCCATCATCTACGGAAATACCATTTGAAAGCCACCATCAATAACTGTGTCAAGAGGCACTTTGGTTTTCGCTTTGGTCCATATGGCCTTGCATGATATCGCGGAGATTGATACGCATTTTTCACATTGAGTGGTTTTGACTAGATCAAAATGGCACTATTAGTAAGATCGTACGCTCGCAGCTACCAGACAGGAAAAACAAATTTGCGGTATTCGAAATAAAGGCAAGTATAAAATCGGAGACCAAAGAAATACAACATTTATTTTATTCTTGATAAATTATAAACAACATTTTTGGCCACTGTTTTTTTTTTATATTTACCCGTATTTCGAAGCAAAGTATTTTCAGCGCTTTGCTTTGATGGATTTTATTCCCAATTTCAATGTCAAAATATTACATTAAATACATCAAATCTATACTCATTTGTCTTTTGATGAAATTAATATTCAAAAGTTAGCATATTTTGCACCAAAAATCTTGGATGTTTTTATTACTAAACTTCAACATTTTTGAAATGTTAATTATACAAATGTATATTATTTTAGCACATTGACAAGGACGAAATTTTGCTTTTCATAGTGTTGTGGTGTTATCACATATTTATAATCGTTATTTTGTTATGTTTTTATTTCATGCTGGACTTATTAATTAATTAGTGATAACATACCAATCAACTCATTTTATTTTATCCCCAGAAAATGGTATTCCTTATTCAATGTTGTGAAGTTAAAGAAAATAAAAATATCATAATATAGTAAGGTATAGTCGATTTGTTTCTCTATCAACTTATAATTTCAAACTTCAAGATAATCGTGAATATTATATGGGGAGTAAAAACTATAGTATTAGCTCTAGAGAATATAGATTCTCAGATTGTAAGATTCAAGGCAACCCATTTATTCGAGCTTTTTGGTTGAAAAAAAAACGAGTGATAACGAAAATTGTTGAAACAAACCTCCATGCAACAAAAGTATACGAAATAAGTAAAACAATTATTTGTGGTTAAAATGATAATAAATACCTGTTTTAGCTAATGCTACTTACTCACAGCTCAATTCATGTAACAAGACGCCTTAAAGTTCTGCAACCCATAAGACAGTAGATAATACAACACATGCGCATCGCGATAATATTCATTGCAAATGTTACAAAAATAGTTATTATACGCAACAGCTTAATGAAAACAAAATAAAAATGAAAAAATATATTAAACTTAATTTTTTTTATTATTAATTAATTCACTACCAGCGGAATCGTCATTGAAATCGGTAGTCTTCACGATTTTTCCATTTATTTCATGCAATAAGAGAATAAAATAAATATTTTGAAGAAAAGAAGACACTTTCTATTTATATAGTCAAGAAAAGTTCAATCGTCTTGACTGAATATATTATATTTTTGGCTAGACATGCCGTTTACGCAATCAGCAGACGATTCACATGAGTATTATGAGGTTTGATATTGTAAGATACACCTTGTCAATTACTATATATTTGTAAACTTAATTCCGTTAGTAAAGTATTCAAATTTATATAATTCCACTTTTACTTAAACAATGGGAGCAATCAAATAAAAAGTCTACTGCCGTAGTCAACATTCAAGTTAAATACGCGGCCGCACCAAATTTACTTCCGAAATAGTATTACTTCTAGACAATATTACACAAAAATATGTATTTTTCCATGGTTAATAAGGTACTCGTCATATTTTTTTATAACACTTCTAAACAACAGCGTTACAAAAATCAGCCAAACGAAATGCTGCGTCAGATAAAACCAGTCAATCGTCTTGAGTTTGGAACTCATTGCCATCGGAACTTTGAGTTTGCTCTGTCAAGACTGTGTGCTGGGTGAAGCGCAACAGCTTATAAACAATAAATCAATAAACGCACATATATAATAAATCAATACACACTATATATTATCCACAGAATGGCCAACAATCAAACTCGGATCACGAGGGATTCCCTATTATTATTGTAAATATTTATATTGAAAATATTTTGCACATTCTACAGTAACATAATTGGGCTACGAGCTACTCGTATAAGCTTATAATACGAGATTTGATAGTCAACTGTACAATATTGTTGTTTGTGTTTATTTATTTATTTATATATCCAGACAAGGAACAAAAATACAATTAAAAAACGTCTCGCTTTCACGTAATTTTTATTGTTCTTCCATTAATTTAATAAAATAAGTCGAATATATTTTATTAAATGAGCATGATTATAAAATTGTACATTTGTGAGACACTTTACAATTACACAAGTTTAAATATAAATTTCTGATAATGTACCTACGAGAATGATACTCTTTCCAAATGTACATTTGTGAGATACTTTACAATTACACAAGTTGTACATTTGTGAGATACTTTACAATTACACAAGTTTAAATATAAATTTCTGATAATGTACCTACGAGAATAATACTCTTTCCAAATGTACATTTGTGAGATACTTTACAATTACACAAGTTGTACATTTGTGAGATACTTTACAATTACACAAGTTTAAAAAGTTTAAATATAAATTTCTGATAATGTACCTATGAGAATAACTCTTTCCAAATGAACATAACTTTTTTTATATGCACAATATATTTACAAATGTTTTTATTTCAAGTAAGTTAGTGCAAAATCTTGATAATAAATAATTCGTGAATGATAAAAAAATAATCTATATTTGAGAATGAAATAAACATCCATTATTATTATTGGTAATGAGTCCACAGAAAAGGTGATGCGACTAATGCGTTTTTTTTGTTCACAGTTAACGTTAAAACAACGAATGGTTAATATTAATCAACGGACGTGCGCTACTTAAAATATATCCCTACAGTAACGGCGTATTAAAAAAATACGTACCAGCTTACTACGTTATTATTATTTTTATGTTGCATAACAATTTAATTTAACATCACATTCAGGTGGATTAATTACCAAAATATATTCCAACAAATCAGGAAAATGTTAATGTGAACTTGAGATAATAGACTAAACGACACCATTTAAACCTTTGATGTTTTGCCTACAGAGCATATAAGATTTCCGTTTCACAAGTACTTCAAATTATTTTTATCAACTTCGTGTACAATCCGTAAAAATAATGAAAAACAAATAAATCATTGAACTTTAGAGACCGATCATGATCATTTCTACTTTATTCAACTCACTCAGAAAACAATACCAGTTAAGAATATTTAAAAAAACGTATCGATTTGAAAAGTGTTACTCGTATTTTTAAATAATATCCGCCGTTGTTTTAGTGTTTTTTAACAAAGAGTTACTTACACTTCGATGATATAAGCTACAATGCCAAAATTGCTGTAATAAGAAGCAATGACATTGAAAAAAAAACAATTATTTAATTAATTTAAAGATCCAACTGATTAAACTTGAAAAATTTAAAAATCGATCGGTGTTGAAAAGTTTTTCGAAAATAGACGAAACGCAGCATTCATTTGACACGGCAAAGATATGGCATTTAGTCAAGTTTTTTTTGTTATTTTCATTTTTAAATTGTTTTTTTTTCAATTCATACAGCAAAAAACTATAGCTCCTGTGTCATTTTTAATTTGTTTTAAAAAATAAACAAAGTATTGTATACTACTTGATTGTATTTTCATATTGTTTTGCCTTTCAGTCAAGCATTTGTGAACTGCCTTATATGAATTCATTAATAAATCGCTATTTAGAAGATATTTTATCACAACAGTGCAATTAAATAAATCTATATATTTTTATTAGTTATGTCATGTGAATTCCTCTATTTTAACGCCAATAATGCAATTGAAGTGTTGCAAAACATGACTGGTAACTACGACTTAGTGAAAAGTAGGCAAGATTGGTGTATACAGAAGACGTGGCATTACTACATTGTGAAATGATCTAATACGTTGAATTACAACATTTTTTTGTAATTAGGTTATATATTTTTAAAGGAAAAAAACTACCATGAATCATCTCAGCCTAGTCAATGCTTAATAAATACGATTACACGGTGATTATTCAATGGAAGATTGTCAGAAGTCAAAAATTTTCGCAAAATCCAATTATGCATTTCAACATACCCTACGTGAAATCGAAATAACGATTAAAAGCGCTCTCGTGACATTTCACATGACACTTCACAAGTTCATACGTTCACATGAATACTTCGTGTGTAAAGATAGACTCGAGTCTAAAACTAAACCCGTTGTGCCATTCTTTACCCGCCGTATCAACCGGGTTTAGAGTAAAGTGCAAATGACGTTTGTGTGATAAAAAAGAAAGACAAATGTGGAACAATTTTGCTCGGAAACTTGAATTTTTAATGTGGGCCAACTCCTAGTATCATTTCTCTTCGAGACAGGGTTGCTCCGGGACTATGGCGTATTCACCCTATTTCGGTTTAGCGTGACAACAAGGATAATGCTGGATTTCAAAAGACGGGGCATGTACATTTGGGTATAAGAAATGTTTGAGTCTATAACTAGCATTGCAATATCATATACGAGTACACATATTATTATGTATATATTGTATAAAAACTTATTACAAATTAGCTATTTAAATATAATGGAGACTATAAAAATAGAACATTAATTAAGAAACGACAACATTAAGAAACGCATATTGTTGACAAATTAAACACAAATATACACCAAAACAAATAGAACTAATTCGTTAAAAATAATTATCAAAAGCATTATATTAACAAAAATAATTATCAAAAGCATTATATTAACAAAAATAATTATCAAAAGCATTATATTGACAAAAATAATTATCAAAAGCATTATATTGACAAAAAACGAATACTTGAGTTTTTGACACGTATGCATATTTTTCCAAAAATTTAAAGTGTTTTTTTAACAAAATATTTCATTGTAATATTGCAGGCAGATCGCACACGAGGGTGTAATAATACGAGTATATCTTACTTACAAGAACCATTCTTTTATTCGACTATTTTAGTAATTATGCATAAGAATTCCTTTGCCCTGGGCTGGAATTTGTAGTTATTGTTAAATAAAATTAATTTTGGTCTAAAACTTCATAAACATCATTATGTCGCTTATACTAAAGAATATAAAAAAAATAATAGTTTCTTTCAAAATATGGATACTCAACGATTATATGCGATGTTTTGTTTTTATTAATTGATAAAATTTATTGTGTTGTTTAAGATACAAAACTAAAACGTAGCGAAACAAGTTGTTGCAAAAATAATGGCCGATTTTAACATTCTATCAAAGCCTTTTTTAATCAAAGTACGAACCATTTGATTCTATGTATATTTCCAACTAATTACAAGCATATTTATAAATATATATTAAAACTCAGGCAGATAAGAATTCAAGAATTCTTTAAAGGCATATTCTGCTGCTTCTCTGGTATTGATTTTTTTCTACAGCAAATATACTAGTTATCGAGGTACTTGAAAAAGCGAAAATCGGTTGGCGTTGTGAAAAATGAAAGATCGGATGAGTAACGCGGATGAAGTCACATAATGTTTCGTAGCCTCACTTGTTTTTGATTTGTCAATTGCACTATGTGAGGTTGGCATTATTGTAAAGCAAGATGGACCCTGTTCGATTAACCGGTACTGGTTGTTTATCGCGTAGTTTTCTGTGCATAGTTTCCAATTGCACTATGTGAGGTTGGCATTATTGTAAAGCAATATGGGCCATGTTCGATTAACCGGTACTGGTTGTTTATCGCGTAGTTTTATGTGCATAGTTTCCAATTGCACTATGCGAGGTTGGCATTATTGTGAAGCAAGATGGGCCCTGTTCGATTAACCGGTACTGGTTGTTTATCGCGTAGTTTTATGTGCATAGTTTCCAATTGCACTATGCGAGGTTGGCATTATTGTGAAGCAAGATGGGCCCTGGTCGATTAACCGGTACTGGTTGTTTATCGCGTAGTTTTCTGTGCATAGTTTGAAATTGCACTATGTGAGGTTGGCATTATTGTGAAGCAAGATGGGCCCTGTTCGATTAACCGGTACTGGTTGTTTATCGCGTAGTTTTCTGTGCATAGTTTCCAATTGCACTATGTGAGGTTGGCATTATTGTAAAGCAAGATGGACCCTGTTCGATTAACCGGTACTGGTTGTTTATCGCGTAGTTTTCTGTGCATAGTTTGCAATTGCACTATGTGAGGTTGGCATTATTGTGAAGCAAGATGGGCCCTGTTCGATTAACCGGTAGGTACTGGTTGTTTATCGCGTAGTTCTCTGTGCATAGTTTCCAATTCTTCACTATACAACTGGGCAGTGATAGATCACAATAACACCTGTATAGTAGCAGCGCTAACGCCCAACTCTCGAGTTGTGACATTTCCCGTGCCCATTTGTTAGGTGTTCTTCCAATAAAGCTATCAACATGTCGTTTTTAACAGTAGCATGACGTCCTCGACCCTCTTCATTATCGAAGACTTAGACCGGTTCCTTCGCCCGATGGTTGGTTAAAATTGCGTGCTGTTTAGGATGCATAATGTCCAAGTTTTAACTCATTCAAAAATAATTACACGTGATTATTATTTTTTCAATCCCATTTCAAAAGGATTAAAGTAATGCACATCAAATGCCCGACTCAATTATTAAAATACAGCAGATTCCTAATTGTCAAACAAAAACAAATGAACAAACATTTCCTAGCAAAGAACGTTTGGAATTATATAATATTTAAATCGGTTGTTATTTTTGGTACAACCTAATATTACGCTTCCATAAGATCTTTTGTTTTCATTAATTGATGAAATTGTTTGTGTTGTTTTCGGTATAAAATTAAACCAAAGAGAAACATAAATAGTTATAAAAATAAATATATGAGTATTTACGCTGTTTTTTCAACACCATCAAATTATGTTTTTTCCAGAAACTAGTTAAATAAAAAAATGTATTTAACCAATAGTGTCTTATTCAAATGGTATGCGAAAATAGGAAAGATTGAGGAAAATTGCGGAAACCCGTTAATTTTAAAACTAATACATCCAGCGTCATACTTAACTCCCAAGCCAAGAATAAATTATTAAATAACAGTAATATTTGCTTACTATTCAGTTTACTCCTAGAAAACAATTTATTCGTGAGTCTAAATTTGTCATAAAAAATATAAATTAGAACCTAGTTAAACGATTTTTTTTTTATATTATGATATTTATCATTAGACCCTATATTAAGTTTAAACATCCTAACTTTAAATTATTTTTATTCAATCAAAATTTTTTTACATCTAAAATATGTACAAAACACATTATGCCAAAAATAAAAAAAAAAATTTGTAAACAAAATAGTTTTATATCAAAATAAAAGTTAAAGAAAAACTTGATTTGAAATGAATGCGAAAGCTCCCCTGTTCCACCCCTATTGGGATTTGATCCAAGTGTTTCTAACCCCGTGTACACACGTGTATTTTACATGTACCTTGACGACTATAAAAAGGTATCCATAAAGAGAGACAACAGAGGATGCGGGAAACGTCTCCTGAAGAATAACAAAGATCAAGGAAGGAGCATAATGTCGGAAATGATGGATACTATTATTAAAATGATAAATTATTGTTTTGCACCGCTGTGCTGTTACTTGAACAAATAGTTAAAGAAACAGCTCACAAAATAAATTTTGAAACAAAATTCTTGATATTATTTTGTAAAACGCGAATTATTATTATAATGTTATTATTCGTATTTTTTTTTACCGGTTTATTTATCTCCATTCAACAGGTATTATTCTAAATATTTATTATTGAATATTAAATTTTCTTTTTAACAAAAAAAAAACAAATCACAAGTTTAGTATTGATATTACGTTGTTGATCAATCAATGTACGACAATTTTTAAGACATCTCAACAAAAACAAAAAATGGTTCCAGAAAATGTATTAATTTACACAAAGTTCACTTGATATAATATCTTTAAAATGTATATAATATACGAGTGTATAAAGCATCTACTAAGCATCATTATTGCTATAATTATATCAACATTACTAGAACATGAATATAATTAAATATTTGATATGTTATATCAATATGTTTTATTACAAATTAGTTGTATGCAATATGACCTGACGTGTTTATTGCCGTGTAGCATTCTCTTCCAACCAACCAAAAATATATTTGATCAATCGTTAAGTGAGAACAAGACTGGACTCTTAAAAAATCTAGAAAGGAATAGGAATCGAATCCGCAGCCCTCGGGTTGGAGAACCAGCGTCTTACTAATTAGGCTATGGAGGTTGTTAACTTTCGTGTTTTTTTACATTCCAAGGTAAAAAAATAAGTTGATACATAAGTTAATATGATTTCACTTTACGCGAAATACAAATAAACTTTGTAAATCAGCAGGTATGCGATAAACCTGTGCGAAAGTTGGTGGGGAAATATTTCTATTGTAGTTTTACGCTGAAGAAAGTTAAGATAAGTCGTATTTATAAATAGAAAATATTTTTGATCTTATCGTGAATATATGAAATTTTAGAAAATCTGTTTATAAAGTGACAATCATGGTTTTGAGTTAATTCTTATATATAATTTTAAAATATCTGATATCTACAAAAAAGTGAAAACTTTTTTGAAGAATAAAATTATACTTGGGAGGGAACCGTTTAAATAGGTTATAATTTTGTTTATTTATTAAATATGCTTTTCACGACATTATTAAATTACTTCAGCCAAATTAATTGAAATCTCGGTGGCTTAGTTGGTAAGCCATCTGTCTACCAGCCGTTGATTTAAGTTGTTTTTAAAGGTTGTTCTGATAAATTCTGCCTAACAAACGGATGCAGCAAATTGAACCTCTCGAGCGTCTTAGAAGTTTGATCTCCTTGCCATCGAAACTTTAGATTGGATCTGTCAAGACTGTGAGTTTGATGAAGTGCAACAGCTTGCACACAATAAATCAACATACGCACATGCGTCTACTATCTAAAGGATGGTTAACAATTATAGCCAAACACGTGAAATAGACTATCGTAGTTTGTTTTTCACTTAGGCCTCTTTAAGAACTTTCTAGTTTGTTGGAAGAAATCCACCCGTCACGTTATTCTGTATAAAAAGAAAGTACACATAATACAATAAAATAATTTATATTTATGCATGAATGCATGAATGAATGAATTCCCATTACCCGTGAGGAATACGCGACAAAAAGTAGGGGATTAGGATTAGGATTAGGGTACTTGACGTTGATGCCGCCGGAGATGGATATGTAAGTCAATTTAGCTAGGCATATCCTGTTGCACACGGTAGGTATATGGTACACATAGATAGGGTAAGGAGCTTCAGTACTTGCAGCTTGTTTGCGTCTTCTTTGCCCATTGAGTTCTTGATAACTAGCAATCGTTTTACTCAATTTGGCTATATCTGCCACTGTTTGCTCCCAGTTTTGCTGAGTATTAATGTTTTTAAGTTTTGCATGCAGTACGTCTTTATATCTCATCCGCTGCCCACCATGTTTTCTTCTGCCCTCCGTCAGATTACCAAAGAGGATATTTCTTGGAAGGCTGTATTCAGGTATGCGAGCCACGTGTCCAGACCAACGCAGGCAAGCACGTGACATCAGAATCTCGATGCTACAGCAATTTTCTCTTCTCAAAATTTTATAATTTGATACTGGTATCATCGAATATTCATAATTTGATTTCTTTTATGAATCTTGTCATCTATGTTAAGTTTGTTATTCACAATGGTACCCAATGTCTACGTATAATATCATTAACAAAACAGATTTGAAAATAGGGCAGAATTTTTTTTTTCATTTATTTCGAGTATGTTACAAATACTCGTATTGTTTTGGTTTTTTAATAGATACACGGAAACGTGTCTTCGTATCTTTATCAATATTTACAAAATTTTATTTGATACACAAACATAAAAAAATATATACTTTGACGAGTGCGTTATGTCAGTTTCAGATCAAAATAAAATATTTGGGAGGTAGCAAATGCCGAAGAGCGATTTGTGGGTACTCCCCATTTCAAATAATAAATAACGCGCTGCGAAGTCAGTCTGTGAGTCGACTACCAAGTAGTCCGCTTGAATTTAAAACATCTCCATTAAACTCAGAAAGCCAAAGATGTGCTCTAATCGTAAACATTGTTTAAGAAAGACATTTTCAGTATTTTGCGAGATGCTTTTGAGAAGTTAAGATATTCCTGCGATATTTTATGAGAAATGTTATGTAACTCAGTAAAAATATTTATTTATTCCTCATTTATTTAATAAGCTGTACATAATTTATATTTGTTTAGTGTTGTCATGTATCGTGAAATGGTCTGCCTCTTAGTGTTATAGACATGGATGATGTGTGCAGCTTTAGAAAGCACTTGAAGAAAACCCTTTTTGCGAGGTCTTATCAAAATGTACGATTGCATGTTACTACTACTTAACACATGCATAACACAATACCTAAAGCCGAATGTGTTACTTTCATATATCGGAAGATCTACTCGTACAAAGATTTATTAGTAGTTCGTCTTCCCTTGGTAACTGTTCTGTGGTTTTCTTACCAAATATGTTTTTCTAAACATATGCAGATTCGGGGAAGTACCAAATCTAATGGCCACACCACTACCTTCCTAATCTGAACTGGTATATATTTGTTTTGTATTATAATAGATTTGGTCTATCAATAATAGAAGATTCAAGTCCCGAGTTGAAGCGCCCTTGAGGAGAGTTTTCTCTCTGAACGACGCCATTGAAAAATATAATTAATAATATTTTAAATAAAATCAATAATGTTTTTATCAAATTACTATAAGAAGTATTATTTATACCTGGAATATTTTAAAGCATTACTACTCAATTTTACTGTAATTGCGTATTGTTTATCCCTAGCGATAATATTTTTATAAATATAACAGTTTCATTATAACAGAACATTTTTTTTCTTTTAATATTTGATTAAACTTCATGGCTTACTTGATAAGAAGCATGACTTCCGTTCCGGGGTTTCGGATTCTATTTCCATTGGTACTCATTTTTTTATTGTTCCAATCTGGTTTCCACTTAAGGCTTCTATCAACTCTCTGGTCAGTTGGCAGAGATAACCAAATAATCAGAAATGAGATAGGTTGTACTGTATACGAGTACAACGAAAATGTACTACAGTATACGTTATTCGTAAATGTTCATTTCAATCATCTAGAAGTGTAGGTTTAATTATATTCATATTTATTTTATTCGTGAATTTTATTTTAATATAAGCTTAATTTAAAAAAAAATCATAACAAATGTGCTTTAAAAAATGTCCGATTGAAATGTTTTGTTAACAATCTATACATTCTATTATATAATTTGCATAATGCCATGAAGCCGAAAATGAAACAAAACCTGTGACCGTCTAGGGAAAATGAAACAAAATATATTCAGAAACGACTACGTAACATAAGTATTCCAATTTTGAAAAACATACTATCAAAGTTAAACAAGTCGGCCATCGAACGTAGGTACTTGTAATATTAAATTAGGTCTTGTATTTTTTAAACTAAACATTTGTTTGTAATATTTACAAAACAAATTAAAATAAGTTTAATGTTTTTGACAGTACGCACGCCCTGAAAAATAAGGTAATTATTAAGTGAAATATCACAGAATTTAATGATGATTTAAAGTGCTGAAAAGCCTATCCTTGGACGAACTTTTCAATATTTAATTTGTTTATAATGCCGAAATGAAGTAAGAAATGTGGTGTTCAGGTATTATTATTTTAAAATACATTAAACTGTCAAAGTAAAAACTCGTCAGGAAGTTATATAGGGCACCTATTAGATACTTGAATTATTAAATAATGTATTATATGTAACAGATTTACAGAACAAATGAAAATAGTTTATCATTGTTGAAATTGGCCTTTGCATAAACAACTAATAAATAACAAATCACCAGGACAGGTGTAATAATCTGAGGTAAATATAAATATATTTATTTCAGATTATTAACTTGGTAAGTGACAGTTATTAATAATAACATGTATTTTGTTTTAATTTTCGCATGCCCCTGAATGAGTTTTTCATCGAGTATGAAATAAAGATGCAGAAGCATTATTTAAAGCTTAAATTTACTTTAATAATTTGAAGAGGAGACATCCCGTACCTACGTCTTGCGATACATGTCTCATATAAAGTAATAGTTGTGCTTTAGTTCTCCTCACAAAACGTCTCAGCATATAACATCTTTCTGGTTGGTTGGAAAATATTGCCATATGACAATAAATCCGCCAGAAAGTGAAATACAATACATAAGACTAAAAATCGTCAAGAAATAATATAGCCAACTATCATTTACGAAACTCAAAACTGATACAAGTTATTCACGATCCATCGATTACAACCACTAGACAAATATTCTAATTTCTTATTTAAAATAGTTTAGAAAACAATATACATCACCTTATGAACTCAGAAAGTGAAATATTTTGTTTTCAAGCCTCTTAAATGCTGATTAATTAATTTGCATTTTTTGGTGGGTAAACTGAACTCATAAGAAGAATCAAACCTTCATCTACTCGATTTATGTTTCTAGACCTTAAACTTAATTAAATCTAATACGTAGTGTGTGTGGAGCGACTCAATTTGAGTCAGGTATGGTCGATCACATTATAACAATACTTGGAATGTATCTAGCACTACGCGCGATAGACCGTTGATATACTCGTACATAAACGTGTGCCTATATTTTTCCGTATGTGCAACTATGTATGTATCCTTATTTCTACGGTTATATAAATAATTCATGCTCTTTGAAATATAAGTTTACTTTAACTTTGATAATGACTCTTCATTAATAACATATCAAAAAGAAAATCCACCGTAAATATATAATACTCGTATAAGAATGTCAGGAAAAGTCTCTAAGTGGAAAGGCTGAAAACGAGATATCTGAAATAGCAATGACTGCCAGCGCTCGATAGATAGTGGAGAAATGTAAACCCAAAGTCGAGCAAGAATAGGTGGGAAATGAATTAATGAAAAGCTAAGGAAACTTACTGCCTTCATGATTAAGATATTTTGTCGATTTTAGAACGGTAACACGAATTGAACTTCTAGCTAGACAAAACATGTATTTTTGTTCTCGCTCTAAAATCCCCAAATATCCTTTTTTGGTAAACTTGTTCACTAACTAGTTCAACAAATAATACATGTACTAGTTGGTCTTTGGTGAACTAGTTAGCCCAAGGTTTATTATTGGCCTTTTCAAAATATTGTTAAATACATAAATTATGTTTTTGGTTACGTAAATTTATTGAAAAATTCGTATAAGGTATTCCATTGAATGAAATTACACAAGTGAAACGCGAATTGAAAGAAATATTTTCAAAAAGGAATTGAAATAAGTCTATTAAAATTGATTCTTCTAGTATAATTTTCTGCGTGCTATGTTTTATATGTTTATATGAATACAACTTATGTAATGGAAACATTATATAAATTTGATGAAATTGATAATTTATAGAAAAAATATATACAGTGATTGGCAAATTTTAAGGTTTCTATAAACACATCATACATTCAATACAAGACTATCAAAAGTCGAAATAACAAATTTTGCGGTCATTAAACTTCCTAAACATGAAAATACTTGGATCTTACTCCAACAGAATTCATGTAGTGGAGCTTATAAGTTTTTTATAAACTCACACGTCAAAAAGTTCTTGAGGAAATATTTAAAAACTAGTTGCAACCCGTGAAATATTCACGGAAGTAAAACAAATTCTATGTTTATGAAAATATATATTCATAAATGTAAAATTTGTTTATATATATCATTTATACATCGTCCTCTTTTACACCGGTTCAAAAATTGTTATACATATTTAAAATTCGTTCAGTATCACGGACCCACCGAAATTCAAATTAAGAATTACTTTCGGAGAGAATCCAAGTATTCCTCTCTCGCTCTCTTGTATTCAAAATTCAATTCTCGTATTCTTTCTTTGACGACAACCATCGTTATGGGTTTTGGCCTATTTATACTATACTATGATAGATCAAAACAAGTTGTTTATCAATTCCTATCATTAAGGAAAATATAACAAACCGTGTCTTTTTATAAACGCAGCGATGAGTTTCATACCGTAATTCCACTAAGAAATCCAATTAAATTATTTCGGGGCATGGTTAAAACAGAATAATTATTCACCGGTCAAACTCATATTAAATTAATTCGTTAAATGACTAACTCGCCTGCAATCGCTTCAGCCAGAGTAATTTTGTTAACGAGGATGCTATTGGCAGATTCCACTATTGGAAATCATACTCAAACATATATACTTCTACAACAGATAATACAGGTTCTCACAAATCTGGTTTTAATCTGGTTCAAGAATTCACTCACCAGACAGGATTTAAATTAAAGTGAAAGTTTAAATGTGTTCTTCAAATATAATTTATATAGATCTACTCGTATTTATTTACTGATGTAGTTAATAGCAAGCAACTTTCGATGATTGAATATTTATATGATCAGAGTAGAATAAAAAGTATTGGATAAACATTTGTTCGTATCCATATTCAAAAATATTTTTAGCGAATTTATGAAATCTGACTTATTTGATACTATAAAATTAGATATGCATTCGTGAAAAAATAATATTATCGCTTTTTTTATTCCTAAAAACTAGCAACATATATGTTTTTATTGTTTTGTTTGACGCCATAAATATATTTGTTTATTTATGTTTTACTTAACATAAGAATATTTTAAATACGTTATATTATTTTTAGATTAATGTGGCCCAAGACAATATTGTTTCCCGGCCACGTTTCAATGTCAAAAAGTTCAATAAAATTGTTAAAAGCACAATATCTTACCACATTTAACCTGAAAGGTTATAAGAATATTCAGAGCAACCATGATTTAGAACAAATAAAATCTGAAATATATCTATTTTTTTTAGATATTGATAACTTGAAATAATCCCTTTTAAGCTTGATTGATTAATATGAGTTTTAAGAATGGAATTTATCGTATTGATATTTCTAAATAAAGCAAACGTGTATTCGATGTAAAAAATATATAAACTTTTCAAAAATAATCTATGATAAGTTAATTTGATAATTAATAATCAGTTTTTTACTGTACTATGTGTGTTAACACGTGGAAGTAATATTTTACAAATAAAATAATAATTATCGGGAATATTTGATTACATTAATCAAGTTTCACTCGTAAGTTCAATAACGAATTCCACTTGGCGACAGTTAAGATATATTTTGATAGATTAACAACTGTATTGGTGAATATTCACTCTTCGTTTTAAAGCAAAAAAAACACATGAAGGAGATCGGCAAGCCTACGAGTAGGTCACCTTAACAGTTATCGAATGACTTGACTGTTTAGAGTGGTGATAACATTCTGAAATTTCGTTTCATTCAACAAACAGCCATGTTTGAAAATATTAAACGTTATACGTTCAATCCCAAAATTGCAGTTAAAATCATTGAAAAGGAAAACCTGCAACCTTAACAACGTAAAATTTGTTATCATATTAGGATATATACGAGTAATAATTAATTTAAAAATATTTTGAAATATTTAAACATTTTAAAACATGAAGGAATAGAAAATATGAAATAAAATTCTTTGTCAAATGTTTAATCTTATTGCCGTAAGTCTTGTGCCATTGCTGGTTCTGTGGCGTGAAATAGCTGTGGGTGACCTATGTAGTTTTGTTGGAGGTACTTGAACTTAACTCTTTTTGGGAGGTCTTATCAAAATCTATGATTGTGTATGAAGACTAAATAAAAATGTATTTGCAGTAATTTCCGTGGTAAGTTTTCTGCGGTTTTTTTTATCAAACATGTTTTTCATAAACCTGCATTTTAGAAATCTTATGGCTTCAGACACCACCTTCTTATTATTACACTCGACTTATTTTTTTATTAATCGACCTTAAGGGAAGTCTGCTCTTTAAACTACGCTATATACCATAAATGTTCCTATTATTATTATTTAAATTTATTTAAACATTTGGCGGATACTGTATATTCCATTGGATGCGGTAATGTGAAATGTATAAAATATTGTAAACATCGTTGATTTTTTTAATTTAATGATAATGTTTACTCTTATTATAGTCACTAGTAATAATTTACGTGACTTTTTTTTTACAACGTCTATACACGTCGTGTCATATTACATAGAATTTTGTTTCAGTGATCCGACACGACGTTTATAAACGTCAACGTTTATAGACGTTTTTTTAGGTGACGCAACGTGGATCAGCGTCCGCTATTTATATATTTGAAAAAGAAGCGTCCAATTTAATTTGATGTGCTTACCATATTATACTTATTTGTTCAACGAAATGCCCGTAAAATTGTAATAAAAACCACGTTAGCATGATGGAGCATCCTTAGTTGATTATATATTTTTATTATGTAATAACGATCTTTAAATAATCTCCGATTCTTGACCATGACCTTTGTTTCGTGGCAACTAAAAAGATATGCTGAGTTTTCAATGTTGAGCATAACTTTATCTCATATTATACATAACATAGCTTGGGAAAATGATCGCTTGTGTCCAGCTTACATACCGATCTTATTAACAGACATACTCGTACATAGAGAGCGTGACGTTAACGAATCATTAAACATGAAGAAAAATATAATAATATTGAGACTTTATTATATACATACTCTATTCAAGGTGACCAAATGCACATTTTAATCGAAACAGTGCGTTATAACAAAGTTATTAATAAATAATTGAACACTTGATATTGTAGATCACGGCTCCGCCAAATAAAGAGCACGCACCAAATCAAGTCAGTGACCTTTTTTTAATCGTTTAATAGATGTTTTAGAATAAATAATATACCTAATATAGCTCTTGCTATTTCAAATATAACAATTTTCATATAAAAATTAAAACACAAACTATAAAGAAACTGAATAAATTCAAATTGAAAATTAAAGAAAACCTAAAAGCAATTATTAGAGAAGTTGATATTTATATAGAGTGAAGAGAACTTCTATGCATAGTTTTTCTTATTTTTTTTTAACCGAACAATTATTCTCACACGTTAAAGAGTGTCTCGTGTCACTACGAGTATTTAATCCATAAAGAGTTCTACAATATAAACTACGCCTCGCAGCGTTCTGTCACAATACACATTCTTCATTCTCAGAACCCTTATACTCGCAAGTGGTCCTACCGATCTAGTCGAGGTACCCGTGACCTGTATCAATATTAAATTTATCTTATTTTTTAAATAAATCTAGAATAATTGGACATGTTATATTTTTATTTAAAAGATTTATGCAACTGTTTTTTTTTTCGTTTTGTCACTAATTATTGAATGAATCTGAGCTGTAATTCTAATGAGATTAGCTCAGACCTTTAGTTTAAAAAAAATAAGAATATACATACTCGTATATCACACAACATTTTGGCAGTAGTTGGAGGTTTTCTTTCGATATCTCGTGTAAAAATAGTACAGATAATACGAATATCAACGTGACGATATTGCGAGAGTTAAAAACAACTTAACTCTCCACAACCTCTATGGTATATTTGTATAACACCTATCTTTAATTCCTATGGTACTCATTTTTTTTTTAGTTTTCAGTCTGTTTTTCACATGAACCTCTTTAACATATCTCTGGCTGATTAGAAGTTATCCCTCCGTTGTACTATATGTTATATATTTAACAAAAGTGTAATACAAACCAAGCAAGAACTCCATAATTCGATCGAGTTAAGATTTCATTTTGAAACATTAATAACAGTCGTAGTGATTATGTATTTGCTTTTTAAGTAAATGTTCATCAAACGACACTTTTCAATCTCAAAAAGTATAAGATACGCTTTCAAATAAATATAAATTATACATATACATACCATCATAACATGTGCCTTTTTGGGGTATGCATATAGGATATATCTATACGTTTTTACATCCATGCACAAAGTTCTCGCCTTGTTCACATCCATACATCTCTTCTGTTTCTCATGATTCTTACCTTTCCCTATGTTAACATTTGTCTATATCCTACCACTTTCTCCTCAGTCTACTTATTCCTAACTCTCCGTTAATTTCAAACATATACCATGTATTTATATATTTGTTTCGCAAGTCTTTCGCAACTCATATTCTCAATGTGGTCAATTCATCTTAAAAAACTTTTTAATTATATTTATAACATCTTATTCTAACAAACGGTTGGTTATCTTTATCCGCTAATTTATTAATCTGTCAATAAATGATGTAACATGATAAATATTTCAGAACAGTAAATGCCATTTTTACCAGTGTATAGATAAGTACAATATAATATTTAACAGTAAGCCAATAGTTTTCACATGGTAATACTATATAAAATATAAACAAACGTCAATATGTTGAAACGAATTAATTGTAAGATATTGTTAGAGTAAACATATTTTATTACCCCCTGCAATTGAAATATTACATTTTACTCTTTAACAAAAAAGACTGACATTCTTCTACGAATAATTTAGGAGAGTTATGTGAATAATTTCATCGCCAAAATTGATGATCAATTCATCGATACCGCCCTCATTCTTCACGTACACGAAATGAAAGTTGCAAGTGCCAAATGGCAATGGCCCGAGAAAGTCTTCCAAGGTTGGACTTCCTGCTCGTTCGAGTGCAACCGGTTGGGCGCGCTACCAGCTCATAAATCGTCCACGTGTTGCGTCCGACGGAACTAGATCAGATGCTCTTCAAATTAACATTAGCGGTCAACAAAGCGTTCGTGTAATAGACCTCAGTCAGAATTCTTGTCGACGTTTTCAACATTTCAATGTCTCTATTCTGAGCCACGTCGCATAATTAAATCAGATATGCAGGCACGTGAATATAATATTTTGAATAAAAAAATATTTAAATGTCATTCGTGAACGTGTCAATTAAATAATGAAGCTTTATTAAAATAATATTTTTTTAAACGTCAGTGTACGTAGTAAAAAGTCTATTATTTTTCTTAAAAGAATAAAAACAAATAAAAACAAGATGATGTCTTTGGATTCAGTTGTTATCAACAAAACAATACACCCGTTTATACGTTAACATAAAATCAAATATAAATCTTGATTTTTCTAGCACCAACAAAGCATTTCAGATTTTTAAAATACTTAATTTTAAAATACTTATAACCGAAATCGTGTTAATTCACACATCTGAAAAGACAAAAATATTGTATGATAGATGGATATTTATTTGTTAACATGAAATAAGATTAAAAAGTTATAATGAACTTACAATATTGGTAAAACACTTTTGTTATTTGATCATTCATTTCCGTGTCCAGACCATTACTTATTAATTTTACCACATAGTCGTATTTCCAGTAGGAAGAAACAAATATAGTCCTGCCCTATCATTCGCATCAATCAAGTCTTGTCCAGACCATATAGTTTCGATGTTAAGACAAATTAGCATATGTTGTGAACTCTATACAGGCCCATAATCCCATTCAACGCTTTTTTTTCAATTCCAGGACCAAAGGCACGGCACTCCTTGTATAAATCACCAGCCAGCAATATCTAGACTGAAATCTGAAAATCGTTGCATTATTGCACTATTGCTCCGGATAAAGCGCTTTTTGTGAAGTAGAAAGACAAAAATATCTGACAACTGGATAGAGCGCTAGGAAACTATATCATCAGAAGACCAACGGCCTTAGCCTTCTTAGATAACCTTGCAGACTCGGAGTAGAGGTGACTAGATCCAAGGTAAACATGGAAAGAGTCTGAACGAAAGTAGCTTTTGACAATTATAAAAGAGCACATAGAATCTAATACACATGATAAAAAATAAAACCCACAAGGTTGTTTCAACCTTGACACAATTATTATACACATATAATATTGCAGTTTTATAAAAATGCAAAAGGTATCATAAATAATGTGAAAGAAATATATTTCATCTTGTACATAATTCACAAAAAAACGATGACTTGCTCATGATACAATGAAATAAATACGAAAAATTTGTCCTGTGAAATCTTTAATTAATCTTTATTGTCTTTTATTTCTCGTGCATCATACAAAGAGACACAATCGCAAGGTTCCTACGACAAAAGGCTGTGATTAACCTTAATGCATTATACTCGTATTATTGGTAATATCAAGTGATTCAAATTTAAAAGTTAATTAAAAAAAATATTATGATATATTTTTGTTCAAGTATTAAGTTATTATTTATTTAATAACCATATAATCATTAAAAAATACACGTACAAAAAAAGGCAAAAATAAAAAATATATTTAATTGCCATTTATGTTAATCTCGATTTTTTACATAATATTTAATACCTTGGAGAGATTACCTAAGCTTTCCGATACACAAAAGATTATTTGCCAAACATTGTTGCCTAAATATTTCCCCCTCGCGTCAAGGTGTCAATTAGAGGAAAATGTGTCAATCTTCAGAAATAAAAACGCCTTATTATGAATCATAAATGCGGGATATGTAGGCGCTGTCATTTTACATGCCATATTTCGAAACCTATTGCGACGAGGTCAGCGATCAACAACCTTTTTGTCAAATAAGGAAGATTTTTTTCAAATAATTTTTTAATATATACCATACATATATGGTACATACCTATTGAAAATTATTTTTAAATTTTGTAAATACTAAAATAACATTAGACAATTAGTCTTGAATATGTACAGAACGTTTAAATCACATTCTTTAAATCCTGCTAAAATCATGATTCATGATAGTACATTAGTGCCAACATATAATGCACGGGAGTGAATTGTGGACGTGGAAAATGAACGAAAGGAACTGATCAATTGCAGTGGGAATACGTGTACTGAGAAGATTATGTGGTTTGTCGATATATGACAGAATAATAAATGTAATTATTAAGGATACATATGAGTTTTAAACTGGTATGTTAAGTAGGGTGAAAATGGCAAGTAGCGAGATATGGTTTGGATATGCCGAATGAATGAATGACGAAACACTAACATTTATTAATGCGCGCATAAGTGGGAGTCGTGTAAAAGGATGACCGAGAAAATTATGGCTAGAACAAGCGAATTACATTTTGCAAGAAGGAAAGATACGGAGTATGAGAAACAGAAGATATATGTGGAGGAGGCCAAGGAAGTATGTGTGTGGAGGAGGCGAAGGAAGTATGTCGTGATAGAAGAACTTGGTGCTGTTTACCCCAACAAGAAAATTGTATGTTACATATATATTGTTCAAATTTACTTATTCATGCAACTGCAATCAAGCAAAACTCTTAAACCGATAACATTATAGTATTTTATTCGCTACATTGGCATAATTAGTATAAACAACCTTTCCTCGGCTTTAATCAATTTGTTTTGTACACTTATTAATTTTACGACAGTGTGTAACGAAGAATTGCAAAATATAAAGTACAGTTCATGTTCATAGGGCGAGTTAACATCACTATCACTATATATTTAGTACAGAATTTTTTTGAAAATGGTTCAACAATATAATACTTTTCTTATCATGAAAATGTCTATAGCCCGACACAGTAATATATGTAGCAAAAATAATGATTAACAATCAGAAATATGCTTTTTATTTTTTATGTTTCACCTTTTTTCGACTTTATATTTGGAAACTTGATATTCAAATATAATATAACTATTATCAGTTTTCATGGATGTTTATCAATTATATTGAATATGAAAATATTCATTTTTTACATACATACAATTTAATGAATCGTATAAGTTAGTATAAATAACGTTTTTTTTTGTTAAATAATGAATAAATTTTAAAAATCAACGACGTAAAACACATGCTTGATTCCCAATGGTACTCAAAAATATTATGTTCCAGTTTGGTAAACTAGTTCTTCTGGTATCAATACGTGTACGCTAGAAGTGTGTTATTCTGGTATCAATACGTGTACGCTAGAAGTGTTATTCTGGTATCAATACGTGTACGCTAGAAGTGTGTTATTCTGGTATCAATACGTGTACGCTAGAAGTGTGTTATTCTGGTATCAATACGTGTACGCTAGAAGTGTGTTATTCTGGTATCAATACGTGTACGCTAGAAGTGTTATTCTGGTATCAATACGTGTACGCTAGAAGTGTGTTATTCTGGTATCAATACGTGTACGCTAGAAGTGTGTTATTCTGGTATCAATACGTGTACGCTAGAAGTGTTATTCTGGTATCAATACGTGTACGCTAGAAGTGTGTTATTCTGGTATCAATACGTGTACGCTAGAAGTGTGTTATTCTGGTATCAATACGTGTACGGTAGAAGTGTTATTCTGGTATCAATACGTGTACGCTAGAAGTGTGTTATTCCCGCTTAATGTGCAAATTTTCAGCATGTGCGATGATATACTCGTATTTCGAGTTGCTACATAAGGTTAAAAATCAGAGGGGTCGATTGATATCTTGAAAGGCGTGAAATGAATATATTTAAAAAAAAGTTTATTAAATAACTAATATCTGTTCAATAACAAATGAGATAAACATATTTTACTAAACGATAAAACTGAAAAGGTTTGCCACACGTATTTTATTTATCCTAGGCCTGAGAGAGATTTTGTCGAATTTTACAAAATGACGCAGTGTTTACTTTTTAAAGCTTCTTTAATAGAGTTCCACTTGGGGGTTTCATAATCCGTATTTACGTTCGTAATGTTGAATTCATAAATCTATTTATTACGATCGTGAAAAAATGCCTAGACAAAAAAACCAAAGGTTTCTATAGAATATTGTTTTCTACTTTTCACTCCAAGAACATCTAAAATATATTTATGCACAGTATGTTATGCAGCTAGTCAAATTTAACATTAAATTTAATAGAAATTTAATAATCAAAACCAAATTCTCCATGAATTCAATCAGAAAGGATAAATGTATGTAGTAAATACGTTAAAAAAATAAATGTACCAAATATTATTAGTGTATTAACAAAAACATTTTAAATTGGAATTTGTACCAATTTTTAAAGTCTTGTTTACAACTTTGAACACATATTTTTTATATAAGTAATTCAGCTGCACTGAGATTATTTATGTCATTATGTTAAAGTAAAAAATACGATTATAAAAGTCAATATATCATAACGATGAAAGAAAATAACAACATTTTCTAACAATTAAATGTTTCAATCGATTAAACATAAAAATCACTTCAAAGAAGAAAAAAAAACTAACATTCGTTGGACGCGCTAAAGTAATTTGGATATGGCATTTAGTAAATCAAATATAACATTCGTTGGACGCGTTAAAGTAATTTGGATATGGCACTAAGTCAATCAAATATAACATTCGTTGGACGCGTTAAAGTAATTTGGATATGGCACTAAGTCAATCAAATATAACATTCGTTGGACGCGTTAAAGTAATTTGGATATGGCATTTAGTAAATCAAATATAACATTCGTTGGACGCGTTCAAGTAATTTGGATATGGCACTAAGTCAATCAAATATAACATTCGTTGGACGCGTTAAAGGAATTTGGATATGGCATTTAGTAAATCAAATATAACATTCGTTGGACGCGTCAAAGTAATTTGGATATGGCACTAAGTCAATCAAATATAACATTCGTTGGACGCGTTAAAGTAATTTGGATATGGCATTTAGTAAATCAAATATAACATTCGTTGGACGCGTTAAAGTAATTTGGATATGGCATTTAGTAAATCAAATATATCACGTAAAGGACGGTTGTCCTTTACGTGATATATTTGAAAAACACATGATCTATACTCTAATCATCCAGACCACACTCCCATCCGGGATTCTCCACATACCCATTCTGTAAAAATGACTAGCCATCACGTAGTGACCTATCCCATCCGCAAGCGACACATAATTATGCTTTTGCAATATTTTTAACTTGGAATTTCTTATTTAACTGTCGTTATCCTTAACATTCGTCTTCATATCGGCTCATTGGTATATTCTTTACACTGAGCAAGTCAAATCCTTTGTTAGCAAAATAAATATTCAAGAATAATAAATTACCTAAAGTTCGTAATAAATAATATAATTGTCAAGTTTTACTTGAAATTATTTTAAAAATTTCTACAAATTGAACAGACTTTGTCTTTAATAATATTAATGTGAATCCTCGACCATATATATTAGCCGACGAAAAGATAAAATGGGGAGACTTGCGATGTAAAGGAAAATTGAAGAAGCCCAACCACAAGGTAGATCACAAACGCTACGGACACCCCTGGTAAGGAATGCAACCAACGGTCACTCCTATAGTGTAGTAGAAATGCTACTGACCGTGAGAAATGGGGGCATTTCCTTCTGTCAAGATCTTGACCATTATTTCTGCAGTGTGATCAATTCGCTCACAAGATGAAGTCCAATATTATGACTGCTCTGTAAAGAGCTTAACGAATAAAAAGAAATTTTATTTGGACACAATAAAATTTGAGTTGAATAATTTTAAGGCACACTATAAAATTACATTCATCCCCATAAATTTTACATTTAACAGAAATTATCTAGATTTAAAAAAATGTGATTTCACCTGATGGAACAAGTTCAACGCGACCATAACAATCAGTAAGAAATCTTGCGTAATGAGATACAATTAAATTTCTTGAACGCTCACACATTTAAATTATTTCAATTACAATGGGACGTGTTTTGTAGTTCAAGAAATTACTCATTTATATTTTTTTACAGTTTGAAATGAGTAGGTATTGTGTTTAATACAATACATACTCTTACTTATCGTTTCATTTTTATACTTTAATTTTCTACTGTATAATTTAAAAAAAGGGATGGATATATTTATATTCAAAAGATCTATTCGATATAATTTGAACGATGTCGTCGTTGCCGGGCCTCGTAGTCGAGGATCGCCTCGCCACTCCAACGCCAATCTTGAACCGTTTTTCCACGTCGATCGTGTGATTTTCTATGAGAAAAGAGCCCGATCCCAGATGCGCACTTTCTCCCGCAAATGTCACAGACATGTGGACCCTGCTGAGCCACTAGGTCATGCTGACGCATGTTCGCAGCACGCTGACTGTTTCTCACACGTCTTGCCGCTGAGACGTCATCAGCCCGAGAGCATACGGCTCTCCACCCCTCACGGTCCCGAGCCACCTGCTCCCAGTCCTCAGGCGCCCCGCACAAAGTAAACGACTCTCGCAGACTGTCCTTATATCACTTCCTCTGCCCACCGACTATTCGCTTTCCCACCACTTCCTCGTACAAGATGCGTTTTGGGAGTCTATGATCGCCCATGCGTATCACATACCCGGTCCATCGCAATTTCGCCTTTACAACCATATCTTCTATATGTTTACAGTTGGAGCGTTGCAGGACCGAAACATTTGTGACATGATCACTCCAGTGGATCCGAAGAATTCAGCGAAGGAAACGCTGGTGGAATATTTCAAGGCCTTGAATGTGCTTTCTAAAGGGAACCTAAGTCTCAAACACGTAAAGAAGTGTGGGGAGGACAACATCCTTATTGACGGATATCTTTGTAGACTGATATTTGAACGATATACTCCTGTCCTGGCACCACATTTAATACGATTTATGTATACTCTCAGCGTGGGTCAAGCAGAGCTGGTCTTCTCAACCAAATATGACTGAGTATCGTGTTTTTATACAGTATGTCGAGTATTCAAAGGGTTTCGGCAAGTTATGGTGATCGGAGTAGAAGATTTAGGACGCAGAGTGATTAACTTTGGTCCACTAAAGGTATGTGTGTGAAGTTAAGATTTATTTTGGTAACATCAAAAACTGAAGTCAAATCCTGGTTCAAAAATAAAATACCAGCTAAACTACGGAGGTTGTCATTTAATTTGGATTTACAAGTATTCGAGATGCATTGGTAGCGCGGTAACTCATCGGACTTTTGCGGAAGGTCGTCGGTTCGAACATAGTAACATAAAAATACCCGAATGCCACAGGCATTTTTTCCACCTAGGGGTATAAGCATACTTATGACCCCGGTCATATATATTCTTTCAAAAAACAACGGCTCACTCACTTAAAGAGGAGAAAAATTAAAGAAACGAATTTCCACGGCATAGCTTCACTTTCTAACTGAATTGATATTGGAATGGCGAGGGGACTCTCGATTGCGAGGCCCAGCAAAGATATTCACGATTAATAATATTTGTGTTGGCATATTTTTGGCACAGCTAACATATAACAGTAACAGGTTCACAAACAAAAATGATCTAAAATTTACCTCTAAATAAAACCATTAATATATATGGTCTCGGTATGTTTTTGATACTCGTATGTTAAAAATGACATATTGTGTATGAAAATATTTTTATTCACCAAACTTTAATAAAAAACTGAATACAATACTGTATTACTGTACCGTATTCTTCTTTCGTTGTATACATTACAAACTGACGGGTTTGTTATCAAGTGGCGATCTCTTTCAACCAACCAGAAAGATGCTTAAGAGGCGCTCAGTGAAAACCAGACTACAATCTTGTTTAAATAAAATTAATTTCAAAGGGAATCAAACACATAACCCCCGGATTGAAAGACTTCTTATCAAGTAGGCCACGATTTTCGTTGTTATTCTTTATCCGGATTGTATTAATATTTTTCGAGTTTTTAAAAATGAACTAAAATTGGCTCATGTAAATTTTTCCTATCAAGTTATTTTTTTATTGATTCAAGACCTTAACCCTTGGGCAGGCGGATCTAATCTGTGAGATGAGGTACCTATTTTTTTTGTGCCAATGGGCGAGGTTTACCGACAAAGAGGTGAGGCTTATAGTAGCTTCCTGACTCCCTACCCCTCACATAAGGGTATCTTTGTAATTTCTGCAGTGCACCGTTGGTCTCCGTGACGGACGTTTTAATCTACTGGATGAGTTGCGCCCGATTACGTAAGTATTTTTTATTTCCGAAATTTCAATTTATTTCTCAATATTTCTTTTTATATACATGCAATAGTTCATATATCTATGTTGTAGCCCCTAGCCCCTAGTAGCCAATAGTTCATATATCTATGCTGTAATTCAATGATATTGATCGTTATTTACTATATGAATAAAAACATGCACGCATGTTGTGTGAAAATTGTTATAAGAATGTTTTCGAAATTGTTCAGCGTGAGCCTGATCAGGAATAACTTTCTAATCATATTTTGATTACTCCCTTTTGTTTTTTTGTGAAGACGTTTTTACCTTATGAAGATGTGATAGTCAATTCCACATACTTTTTATTGTGCTAAATCTTTTTTACAAACCTATTGGGGTATTAAATGACTGAAAAAAATTGTGATGTTACTGAATTGCATTAGTTGTATTTATAAGCTGCCAACAAAGGACTGAGAATGTTGTAAACAAGTTATTCTCTATTTTAAGAAAAACCGTATGAGAAAATTTAAAATTTTGTTATTGAAAAGTGCAAAGAAATGTGCAGATGTTATATAATCATGTAAGAGTGAAAAGTTCAGTTTGATAAGCTTTCCCTTAAGAGTAAGCAGAAATTTAATATTTAATCTCACAGATAAGTTGCGCCCGAACGTGTTAGGATTTGTATTGCGCCCGACGGAGGGTTAAATATGTGTATTTTTAGTTTTATCTTAAATGCAAACATTTTGAAAAAATAATAATTAAAATATGTTAATATATTCTATGTAACTCTTGCCGTTAATAAAAATGGTAATCGGATGTTGTATTCACATTGGAATGTGAATATGGACACTGAGAAAGTTAACCATTTTCCCCGAAAGAAAGTAGCCTGCTTGAAATTCATACTACGCTATCTGAAGCTAGACGATGGTCGATTATTGCAAAGTGCCAATTGTGACTTGAAAACCCAACTAATCGAGCCTTGTCATCGATACTTGTCGAATGGCAACCCACAATAATGGTAGGAGGATTGATTTTTTGTAGAAAATTAAATTCTTCTTTTTCTCAATATTTTCATTAGAGCTTTCGTGGCCACAGATAAAAATGTTGTGTTGTAAAAAATATCAACATTATTCTCGATGAGGATTTTGTTCACAGTCTATTTTTTGTACAAAAAAATTGCTAATTATTGCCAAATATATATTTAACATTTATTTGTTTATCGAGTTTATCGGCCAAATGACTTTTTATTCAAAATATTACATAAAAGTAACAATTTAAAAAAAACATCAAGTGAGTAGTGTTATACATTTTAATAATAATAGAAAAATCAGTATAAGATGAACCAAACAACAAAGCATATAGATATCATATAATCTATTCAATTCATCCCGGCTAGAACAACTTCTTCAGTTTATTGTTGTAAGTTGTCAAAGTAATATGGAAGTCCATTAAATACTGATACTGATAAGCCAACCGAAACGGTGTAGATTTGTTATCAACGAGTTATACAAATACTATATGTGTAACTACCTCGTTGTTGAATACGGAGTAACATACGGAGGTCGTGTACTCGTAGCCTGACAAGTATTTTTATAAATAAAATAGCTTCACAGTTAGGTTTATGAATTATGTTTCAAAATAACTTTTATTTACAATTATTCGTATGTAATGTTTTAGCAGTTATCTTCTATACTTTATCATCAATCATTCTCTCAACAGCTGTCGTCAAACAATACGTTCTTGTAGCTTCTTTTAAGAGAACGAAAATAAACCATTGTCAGAAAAATTTTAAATCGCTTTATCTAAGGTAACATAAATATAAATTTTTAAAAATCGTAGCACAGTTTGTTGTTATTTATTAGCATTTCAGAATTTTAAAAACTGTTTCATAGTTTATATCGTATGTGAATTGATCGGTAATATTTTCTATAGAATAGAAAAAAAATGTTAATTTTGCATTTCAGAATTTAAAAGTGTTTCAGTTTATTTGGCCTGTGAATTGTTGGTGATATTTTCTGTAGAATAGAAATAAATGTTTATTTTGCATTTAAAAAAATATAACTGTTTCATAGTTTATATCGTCTGTGAATTGATCGGTAATATTTTCTATAGAATAGAAAAAAAATGTTAATTTTGCATTTCAGAATTTAAAAGTGTTTCAGTTTATTTGGCCTGTGAATTGTTGGTGATATTTTCTGTAGAATAGAAATAAATGTTTATTTTGCATTTAAAAAAATATAACTGTTTCATAGTTTATATCGTCTGTGAATTGATCGGTAATATTTTCTATAGAATAGAAAAAAAATGTTAATTTTGCATTTCAGAATTTAAAAGTGTTTCAGTTTATTTGGCCTGTGAATTGGTCGGTGATATTGTCTGTGGAATAGATATAAATGTTTATTTTGCATTTAATTTTTTTTTCAAAACTGTTTCATAGTTTATTTGGTCTGTAAATCGATCGGTAATATTTTCTATAGAGTTAACGCCATTTTATACTACGTATAGACTGGATTAAAACCTTTTCGGTACTTAACATAAATATGTATTGAAAATAAAACTTTATTTTTAAAGCCATTATTTTATTCGCGGTTCTAAAGATGTTTAAACTTTAATTACTCAAAAATGCAAAAAAAAACACAAATTTTAAATAAAATTTATTGTATATTTTATTACTAATGATTTTTTCTTGCATTTTATAACATTATTAAGATAAAATCGCTAATATGTTCGGTACATCAGAGTGCTATGAAAGAGCTCCACAATGATCTCCGATCCCTCCGAAGCTAGCGATGTTTCCCCAAGGACCTATGAATACTCTAGTAATTTGTACAAATTCAAAACCCCTATAGTCACTTTCCAGTCCCATGTGTTCTCGTAAAACTAATAAAATCTTATCGCCCCCGCATTCTCAACACTCCTCCTTTATCAAAATTATCGAAAGTATTATATTACCCCTAATATAAAAAAAATCTTCGATAAAACCTTTTGTGAGGAAGAATAAACCAATCCACGATATATATTATAGTTATGCAAATTGTTTGAGTGTCTACAGTGAATTATTCATTGTTTTTTTTTTGCATTAAATAAAGTGTCTAAAGTGAATTATTCATTGATTTTTTTGCATTTTTTGCAACAAATGTTTTGACAGTAGAGGTGAGGTACCAAGTGCGGAGAGCCACTATCTATGTTAGATGACTCCGTAGTGTAAAACCTACCACGTCTTACATTGTCAACCACATTTTACAAGTGTACACGAATTGATCCGAGAAGTTATTCTACTATCTGCATGAGCTACGACTTAAATCTCGGTTTGTGTAAATAAATCAAGTGTCTTTATTTCTTCGTGATCAAAATTCACATAATGTATCATATATTTTTTTAAATGTTAGTTGAACTGAAAAAAAGTCTTTCTAATTCTTTGAGATACGCTCAAAAGTTCATTATATTGTTTCAAATTGAATAAGTGTTTTCCCTCTGATATTTATTCTATTTTTATATTTTTTACTTTGATATACTATATTTTTACAATATATTCAATAGATTGTGCAATATGTATTCAACGTTATTAAAAAAACTCTACAATAATTATACAACAAATTTTATGTAAACTTTATTAAGCCTTTTATCTTTATTTTTTGCCTGATCACCTTCTATTCAAAATCGTGTCAATTACTCACTAGTAAATAAATATCAAGCATCTATCATTCAGATGACAGAGTCGTGCAAAAACAATGATTGGAAAGTTGACGGTGCATATTCCTATTTTATAAATACGAAGAAAAAAACATTCCGTAATCACTGGCATTCATGTGGTTTCACAATTTCGAGAACACATTCAAAGAAAGTAGAAAAAAAGTATTTTTGGTCAAGGCATCGAGGTTGAACACCCAGAAATAATTTGAGACAAAAGATAACACCATCAAAACTTATTTTTATATAAGTACTTATATCATTCATAGAGATTTAGATTTTTGCACAAGGATAATTGCACAAAAATATATATCTAATAAATAAAAAAGACTGACGTGATATATCCAAAATAAATATTAGTCCGGTAACACCGGTTCTAAAACAAGGCGAAAAATTGAGAAAAGTAAAATTTTTAGATTCGTAATATAGAATGTTGCTTTATACTAAAAGGGTACTAACAACGACCGTTTGATTTTTTTAATGCTGGATAACTTGGATAATAACTTCGCTGTTGGAAAAGCTTCATCAGTTGAAATGTGCTATATTGATGAATCTAGTGTCTTATGTTATTCAAAGTATGAAGCTGTCTGGCATCTTGTTGAATTATTAATTTATGTGTTATGAAAATTCTATTTGTGATACGTGGTACACTGTTTTCAATTAGGCCTCAAAATCTTCTTCTACTTTCAGGGAATATTTTTAAATTACATATGGCGCAAAATGACTTTTTTATCAGTTTTAATCAAATATGGATTCTAACTATATAGAAAGTATAAAAGCGAGGTTTAGTTTATAGTCTATTTGGAAAGGCTAAGTTTAAAAACATATATCAGTATCAGTTGAATAAGGGTTTTCGGAATGTTTAACTGCATGGCTTGTTCATGGTCAACTTTGAAGTTGACTACGATCAAGCCCTGAATATGAAAACTGCAACGTTTTCAAAACGTCGGGTCCATAAAAAAAAGCCACGCAGTAAAACACTCGGAAACCCCTTATCCAACTGATTACGAAGAACCGCGAAAGCCTCAAAATATATAATATATTGTATTATACGAGTATCATTGTATTGTTTTTCTTTTATTAAATTTAACTATACAAAATAAGTATCATCTTTTTCTTTTTAAACAATGAAAAGTTGTTCCGTCAACTGACAGACAAAATGATTATGTTTCTTTAAGAACAACCGAGTCTGGTGTTCAAGGGATAATATATACGAGGAAAGAGGACAAATGAAAGGTCATCAAACGGCATTTCGCACCGCAGCAAAATACCGTTATATTTGAGTATATTGCGTCTATTATTTGCGTAGTTAGGAAGTTTTCGACGTTAATTTACAATTTTGAAAATTTCAAATGTATTATACCCATGCGTTAAAGACAAGTCAATCTGAACGCGTAGTTAAAAAAACTGGCCTAGTTTACAAGATTTGTCTCAGCAAAGTAATTAAATCTCTGAAACTAGGTTGTCACAAAAAACACTTATTATTTAGTAACATTCTTTACTTGCTTATAATTTTAAACAACTAATTTATTTCACTCAATTTTTCTTTATGAATTATTTAAGTAATAATATCTTTAAAAATATAGTTCTTAATTAAGGTCATTGACTTTGACAATTGAATATCCTCATTTTGTTTTCTTTTATAAAATAAAATAAAATATGCATCGCCACAGAATGTTCCGTTACCCAAAACGTACCGCGTCGTGACTTCAATCGTACTCCGAATATTTGTCTCTTGCTATACTTCTAAAAAATTCTGTTGTTATCGGTTTTTATTCCCAAACAAAATTTTCTGTCGTTTTCTGTTGATATATTTTTTTAATAATTGGATTCTTATACAATGTTACCAATAACGTGTTCGAATGTACTTAATTTAAATTGTATGAAATTCTCAGGTCAGTTTATAAAATGTATTATGAACATGACATCGTTCAGTGATTCGTTGTAGTATATCTTAAGTGTCATGCTAAGAAGTATGTTGAAGGTCTCTATGTCCTTAACCGTTCAACACTCCCGAGTAAGTTAGCGTACTACGTCTCCCAGCGAGATAACGATGGTTCGTACAATCTCCCTAAGGATGCCTTGTATATCCAGGCAAAACGCTGGACTTTGTTACGTTGTTGAATAAATGTTTATTACGGACAGTCCACTCCCATAATATATACTTTAATGTCTTTGTGGAGTTTCTTACAATCATCAAATCTGGATATTTTTAGAAACAATTGGAGATCGTCGACAAACAGAAAAACCTTTTAATGTTTTATACTATTTATCACGGAAACATGTAGTTCATTATCGTACGTGTTATCAGTACTACAGCACGTGATGAAGTAACAATACTGTACAAGCACGTGTTGCTACCAGACGAGCTCATTTACTAGACTGGGATCCATTTCGATCTTTATTTTTTCGGGTACCATCGGGAATCAATTCCGAAATGCCCTGGTGGGAGTTAAGCGTCTTACCAACTAGGCTACAGAGATCTCGATATTTTGAAAGAAGTAAATGTAGAAAGTCAGAAAAATGTAGGAGTTGTGTGAGAGGGTATCTGGATGTAAAGGAGGCGAAAAGTGTATTCCGCTTTTTTTCAACCATTTAAAAAAGATCAAACAGTACAAAAAACGTAAAAACTATTACTGTCAAAGCGAGCTTGTTTGTATAATAATGGGATTGTATGAACAAAAATAACTATCCAATTTCGTTGCGATTAATTCGTCACAAGCTAAAAGCGCATGCAATTGATTATTTAAGATGGTTTTGCAGTCATTGCTGGTAGAAAATAAAAAAATATCTGATTATTTTCCAACTTTTAACAGATTATAAATAAATAATCTGTTAAAAGTTGTTTGTATTAAAAAACTTTTTTTGTGTAGTATGTATTATATAGCCGGTGAAGTTCAGTTAAAAGACTGTAAAATTAAATAATTTGTAATCTTTTCGAAAATTAGATAATACTTAATCACAATATCTTGGGACAAATGTTGGCTTCGAGAGAGTCAGCTGATTGATGCAAAACACTGAAGATGCAGAGGGAATAAGGTCTGAAAGTACAGTTAGTTCGGTACTTCCGGCGTTAAGAAAAGGAACACCAGAGTGTTTACTTTTTATGGAAAGATTATTTCGCTTTCAATATACAAATATCTCTCCTTTGTGAGTTTTAGCTTGTAAATTTTAACATAACATATGTAACTGTGATTTCTTTAACTGATACACATAAATTTTAATCACTTACAATTGGTGAATTGACTGTTTAAAAACCAACTTTTGGGTAATTGATGTTTTCTTTTTCTATCCATCGAGAGTACAAACCGATTGGATACCCTATGACTATAACGGCATAAAACTTAATAAACAATGACTCCACTTTGTTTAATGCAACTTGATTTTCAGTCATATTTTGAATTAATTTATCATGCAGACATCGTGCAAACAAAACTCAAAACAAATGCGTCGATATTGTGAATAGCTTTTAATATTCTCCGAGAAAATCTATCTACAAAATGGTTCATTAATAATAGTTTTAAAGATGGTCTAATATAAAATAATGTTGAGATTCAATTAATACTTTTAAGATGGTCTAATATAAAATAATTTTGAGATTCAATTAATACTTTTAAGATGGTCTAATATAAAATAATGTTGAGATTCAATTAATACTTTTAAGATGGTCTAATATAAAATAATGTTGAGATTCAATTAATACTTTTGAGTACTATAATAATCCATGAATCTGTTTGCAAATACAATAATATATACTATGCGCATTCAAATTTACTAAGAATAATTTGTACAATATAATTCGAGCATCTAGCACGCCTTTACTTCTTCAGGGCCTCTTGGGACTTTATGTAGCTGCTCAACATTTCCAAGTTCAATCATGCTAGAACATGATTGAACTTTGAATGGTTTAACGATAAAATTAACTTGGTATCTTGCTCAAGAGCTCATTTCGATATGTGTCAGACACTGACCAACATTATTATTAAATTGTTAATAATATTTATTTATATACAATACACTAAAATATTTTAACTATAATATATATTGTTATATTAAGTTTATTTTATGGATTTAAGTGTGATTTAAATAGTCAACGTGCATTTGGTTTATTATTTAAAAAATATCGAATGGTTTTCGAGTCAATTCGAATGTTCTTAATGATTCCTTTGTTAACTTAAATAAATTAATAAAAAAAAAAACACTACATAATGAATGCTTTGTATATGCAAAAAATATTCAACAATATATTTTTAGGTTCTTTGAAAAAATTCAAACAGTTAACTAAATCATTTTGATTTTTATATTGCATAATATATACTCAAATGACATAAACCGTTCAAATTATTTTTTCACTTTTCTCTCGTATGTCTCTATTATAAATGTTGTATACAACAATATACTCGTAATTTAGACTCAATTCTCAGTTAATGAACAAATTTGTATCAACGCCCTTTTTAATTTTATATAGTTTACATATACAGGCAAAACCTAATTACGTCAAAAGTTCAAGAATAAATAAATATAGTATATAACAATTCAATAAGAAATAACTAATTTCTATTACTAAGAAGCTCATAAAATATGCATTATTTCAAAACGTTGTCTGAAACGTTGAAGATGTCAATATTCAAAGCCCCATTTAAAAGACTCTGGTTGGTTGGAAGAGATTGCCGCCTGGCAATAAGCCCGCCAGATTGTATTGCAATAAAAGTGTTAAATAATTAAAAGAGATACCTCGCGAAACAAAGAAAGAGCATATGGTATTTTCTTTTTCTTTTGCTTATCTAAGTAGTTGGACTTTTCCACCATTTGAGAATAACGAATCTCCCGCAGGAAGTAAATTCTACTATAAAATTGAGCTTAAAAAGTCACTTCATTTTTCAAAAAAAATATATCTCTGTATATATAATATATACATGTATAATATCAATTTGGAGTATTATATGGAGACATATCTTTATTAGATCGTTTATAAAGTTGTACAGCCCCTGAAAATATATCTCTGTATATATAATATATACATGTATAATATCAATTTGGAGTATTATATGGAGACATATCTTTATTAGATCGTTTATAAAGTTGTACAGCCCCTGAAAAATATATCTCTGTATATATAATATATACATGTATAATATCAATTTGGAGTATTATATGGAGACATATCTTTATTAGATCGTTTATAAAGTTGTACAGCCCCTGAAAATATATCTCTGTATATATAATATATACATGTATAATATCAATTTGGAGTATTATATGGAGACATATCTTTATTAGATCGTTTATAAAGTTGTACAGCCCCTGAAAAATATATCTCTGTATATATAATATATACATGTATAATATCAATTTGGAGTATTATATGGAGACATATCTTTATTAGATCGTTTATAAAGTTGTACAGCCCCTGAAAAATATATCTCTGTATATATAATATATACATGTATAATATCAATTTGGAGTATTATATGGAGACATATCTTTATTAGATCGTTTATAAAGTTGTACAGCCCCTGAAAATATATCTCTGTATATATAATATATACATGTATAATATCAATTTGGAGTATTATATGGAGACATATCTTTATTAGATCGTTTATAAAGTTGTACAGCCCCTGAAAAATATATCTCTGTATATATAATATATACATGTATAATATCAATTTGGAGTATTATATGGAGACATATCTTTATTAGATCGTTTATAAAGTTGTACAGCCCCTGAAAATATATCTCTGTATATATAATATATACATGTATAATATCAATTTGGAGTATTATATGGAGACATATCTTTATTAGATCGTTTATAAAGTTGTACAGCCCCTGAAAATATATCTCTGTATATATAATATATACATGTATAATATCAATTTGGAGTATTATATGGAGACATATCTTTATTAGATCGTTTATAAAGCTGTACAGCCCCTGAAAAATATATCTCTGTATATATAATATATACATGTATAATATCAATTTGGAGTATTATATGGAGACATATCTTTATTAGATCGTTTATAAAGTTGTACAGCCCCTGAAAAATATATCTCTGTATATATAATATATACATGTATAATATCAATTTGGAGTATTATATGGAGACATATCTTTATTAGATCGTTTATAAAGTTGTACAGCCCCTGAAAATATATCTCTGTATATATAATATATACATGTATAATATCAATTTGGAGTATTATATGGAGACATATCTTTATTAGATCGTTTATAAAGCTGTACAGCCCCTGAAAAATATATCTCTGTATATATAATATATACATGTATAATATCAATTTGGAGTATTATATGGAGACATATCTTTATTAGATCGTTTATAAAGTTGTACAGCCCCTGAAAAATATATCTCTGTATATATAATATATACATGTATAATATCAATTTGGAGTATTATATGGAGACATATCTTTATTAGATCGTTTATAAAGTTGTACAGCCCCTGAAAATATATCTCTGTATATATAATATATACATGTATAATATCAATTTGGAGTATTATATGGAGACATATCTTTATTAGATCGTTTATAAAGTTGTACAGCCCCTGAAAATATATCTCTGTATATATAATATATACATGTATAATATCAATTTGGAGTATTATATGGAGACATATCTTTATTAGATCGTTTATAAAGTTGTACAGCCCCTGAAAATATATCTCTGTATATATAATATATACATGTATAATATCAATTTGGAGTATTATATGGAGACATATCTTTATTAGATCGTTTATAAAGCTGTACAGCCCCTGAAAAATATATCTCTGTATATATAATATATACATGTATAATATCAATTTGGAGTATTATATGGAGACATATCTTTATTAGATCGTTTATAAAGTTGTACAGCCCCTGAAAAATATATCTCTGTATATATAATATATACATGTATAATATCAATTTGGAGTATTATATGGAGACATATCTTTATTAGATCGTTTATAAAGTTGTACAGCCCCTGAAAATATATCTCTGTATATATAATATATACATGTATAATATCAATTTGGAGTATTATATGGAGACATATCTTTATTAGATCGTTTATAAAGTTGTACAGCCCCTGAAAATATATCTCTGTATATATAATATATACATGTATAATATCAATTTGGAGTATTTTATGGAGACATATCTTTATTAGATCGTTTATAAAGCTGTACAGCCCCTGAAAAATATATCTCTGTATATATAATATATACATGTATAATATCAATTTGGAGTATTATATGGAGACATATCTTTATTAGATCGTTTATAAAGTTGTACAGCCCCTGAAAAAGTTTGAATAATATCAAGAGATATTTTAGAGAAATATGCAGAATCACGAGCAACTTCTAAATTTTACATTATTTCTGAACATACAGATTTTTTCAAGTGTCAAGACAATAAGGAAACTTCGTAAAAATGATTATTTAAGCGGATTATCTCCCAATATTATATAGTTGAGAACATATTTGCTTCATTGAGATAATGATGTACTCGTATAGTCAAGTTATTATTTATTTTCTTAATCTGACGTATATTTTAATAATTTCGTTTATAACTTGTTAATATAACTTGTATAAACGATATAACATATTGTATTTTGTAATAAATTTTTGCTGTGCACAAATGTATTGGTGGGTTGGCTGCCCATGATGGTTTCGGTAATCGAATCCGATTATTTCGGGTTGAACAGAAGTGTTCTTCAACTTTTTATCGGAGGTTATTATTTGTTTATGAGTTTAGATTTTAAGAGCACATAACCAATTACCACTTCTATTTAAAAAAATATATGATTTGTCTTGTTTGTATTTACTCTGCAAATGGAAACAGTACTCCGAATTAAATACATTAGATAATTCCGAAGTACAATAAGTCATATAAATAAGAATTTAATGCAATCAATATTTACAAGCTCGGGTGTAATAAATACAGAAAGCCTTTCAAGTCCTTCTATTTTAAATATTTACTAATAAAAAATTTTAATGATATTTTGAATATTTACTAATAAAAAATTTAAATGATGTAACACTTTTTGCGGTTGAAAAAGTTTCATTGTGTATTATCTCTATACATATATCAGCTAACATAACAAACTAGCGTTATTTATTATTTGGATAAAATAATGTGAGTTATTCATTGAAGTAATTTATATTCGTATATTCACGCCAAGTTCCTTATTCCCTTACGTTATTAATGTTATTATTGTTGCGGAAATAGGTTCTACAAAAGGGGCTTGTTCCAATTGCACACCCCTTCTGATTGACAATATGCAGCAGCCGTGCAATACGGGAATCACATTAAGCCTTTTCAGACAATGCGATTTTTTAGGAAAATACGAATTACTCTTTCAACGAATGAAAAAATACAATTTTACTGGCAATTATCACCAATATGCGTGTTTTTTTACACTTTTACGTGAACGAAAATAATTTTTCCCTCTCCCTTTTTACTCTCGAAGCTAATTATTTTTTTTTACTTTTTACTTCTTGACTGGAAAATTGATTGGAAAAAATATTGCAATAATCCCGCTAAATTATACTGAATGCAATGAAAATGCAATTCAATATACAAAATAAGCTTATGGTCACTTTAATGACTGCTAGAGATGATCGAAAAATAATTAAATTCAATTTTCCAAATAATATATACATTTTTGTATAGAACCTGCTTACTTTTATGTATTGCATCCGTAGTCGACGCTGGCTACCAAAAAGTAATATCTTTCATTTTTTGTAAATAAAAATATTGTGTCTATATTTTTGTAAATACTTGCATTTTTTTATAAATAAAAACATAAATTGTATGGGATATAGAATTATGTCCAGAGAACTTGCGAACGATCCCAAGGATATACTTGTATATCGTCTCTCATAATATGTTCTCCTTTGTAAAACTAATCGCCTGCAAGTTACAGTAAAATTTTCACTATTATATATAACAAAACGTCATCTATTAAAATTCAACCCCTACATACTATATTTAAGAGGATTTTTACTTCCTTGAGGAAGGTATCTCAATTCCAACAAGTATATACTTGTATTAAATCTTGCACAGTCTTTGTTCTACAGACTGCACCCGCTTACTTATCTTTATTCCAAAGAATTTATTTATCAAAAGCAATACAAAGTCCACCAGAGACATGTTTTACAAAGCAATTTTTAAGTACGAGTATAATACATTCATCAAAGACATTATTAAGACAGCATAAGGAAAATATACCAGAATCCGTAAGGCATTTAATATTAAAATTTCCGCGTGGCTTATAAAATGTTCTTTCTGGGCAGATGACTTTCATCTCTAGAGATCATATAAAAAACTCATTTAAATCTGATGATTTAAAAAATATGCTCATAATTTAGTACCTTAAATTATTTTTTTATTAAAACTAGGTACAAACAGTCTTCTGCTACGTTTGTGAAGAAGCATTATTTGGTTATCGTAGAAAACTGAAATCAGTTGGGTTTAAATTGTGTTAGTTGTCTTGCCAAATATAAAAATTACAAAATATTTTATAATTTCGATCAGCCTTTCAAATACAGAGTTCGGTCAATTTTATGCGGAAATCAAATAAATGATTTGTAAAGGTTTCGTAGGTTGACATAAGAAAATTAACAAATAATATAAAAAAATGTATATTTACACATATATTCCTTGCTATACGCGATCCCACTTAACGCAATTTCGCTATAACGAGATTCCAATAAAATTAAGAAAAACCCTGTTTGAATTTCGTGATCACCCAGTGAACAACGAAGTTCCTTAGCTTGCCACAAAGAACTTTATAGAAATTAGAAAAAAATTAACCGTCAATCACTCTCGACAATTAAAAAAAAAAAAAAGTAAATCGTCTACTTGCCGATCCAGCATCTTCAAAACAGTAGAAGAATAACGAGCCAGATCCGCCAGACCCAATCGATTCGTTACCCGATTGAAGGAATATGCTATGCAGGTCTTCTAATTGAAAATAAAAATAATAATTGTCTTTTTACCATATAAGTATTTTTTTTTTCGTTTGGAAACAATCCGTATCTCTTGACCTAGATTAAAATCAATGCACTTGACGCGATTAAAATCAATTAATTGTACGCGTTAATCGACTAGTCGTGCAAAACGAAGAATACCTGTAATAATCTTCGTTTCCTTTTTCTTATAACATACAATAAAGATAAAAAAATCATAATCCCAGAAAAACATTAAAAAAAGACTAATATATTTATGGTGGTTCAGTATAATACAATTCTCAATAAAAAGACTGCCATTTAATATCCCCAACCATATTTGACTTTGTGATGACGCAAAGGATGTTGTACTTTTTGATTTTTAATAAAAAAATGAAATAGCTTTGGTACGAAATTCGAAGCACAAGTTCAAATCGGCTTCATTAATTTATTCATTTCCGTGTCTGGACCATCAATTGTTAATATACCACATGCTTTCGCTAGGAGGCAACAGAGATTGCCCTATCGTACGCATTAATCAGATCTTGGCCCAACAATGTATGGTAGTCCTAATGTTCGGACACATTCTTATGTATTATGAGTCCTGTATAGCCCCATAATCACATTCAATGGTACTTTCTTTCAAGAACCCCATCTCTGCATATTCCCCTTGCATCTAGTCACCCATACTTGGAGTATTTTCAGAGCTCTCCATGTAGGTTAAGTTAGTTGGTCTCCAGATTGTCATCTTTCGAGAGTTCCATACAGTCATCAGATGTTTTTTTTATTCCCACTTCAGAGAATGCGATATATGCAGAAGAATCGCCAATTATTGTGTTCTCTTTATGAAACTATTCCTAGATGTTAATCTAGGAAGGAATAGTTTAATTGACAAATCAGCTTAACTGTTAGCCTTCTGCGTTTTCATGGTAACCTTTTCTTACCCTTTAATCCACCAAAATCGGGCTTCAGTTTTGCAGGAACTTATCGTTATTCCCGAGATTCCATGAAGGTATCTAATTTTAGCTGTTTGCATTATTAGCTGTATTTTTTATATAAATAGATATCCAATTTTCATACATGTATGTCAGGATTGGTTTGTACGAGTATACACCGATCTAAAGAATTTTATTTTATTTTTTAGTCAAAACTTCCTCAACACGAACTATAGAGGAATTTACATATTCTACTCGTTGCTCCTGCGATAAAGTTTACCATATTGATGCATATTAGGGATGTTGCGGATATTCGCATCCGCAATTGCGGAGCTTCCGCATGGATTTGGACATCTGCATCCGCATCCGCAATAATCAATGCGGATGTTCATGCGGATGGAGATGTACCGCAGGTCGCGACAAGAAAGAAATTGGGTGGGGGCGGCGAGTGGCGCGTGCCGTGAGCACGTGCTCATTGACCAATAGGAGCGAAGATTTCGGTGACAAGATCCGACGTGTTTGTTATTGTTTATCATTTGTTTCTCGTAAATCAATCACAACGTGTTTAGTTGCGCTTATCATATGAACATTTCAGTTTTTGAGTGTTATTGTGAGTATACAGTGAGTATTGTGTTAAGCGAGTTTTCTGCAGTTAATAGTTTATTGGACAAGTGAATTTACAATGTCACCACCGACACAAAGTGAGATTTGGACTTATTTTAAACCAGATGCACATGACCAGGATAAGGCTCATTGTAAAATATGCAATAAAACCTACTCTCGCAAGGGCCGTACCACCTCGTCTTTGAAAAATCATCTAAAATCGATGCACCCAGAAGAGTTTAGTTTCTTTGAAACCTCGAATAAAACAAAACAATTGCAGAAGATAAAAGCTGACACAGGTAAGTTTTATCATAAAAAATGTGAATTAACCTTACCTGGTGCTGTTCTTGTGGCATTGTTTACATTTAATTTGTATGGCTAGCTCTAACCGTAGGCAAAAATTAACTAATGATTCAAAAAACAAAATAGCCAAATTAGCTTCTTATAATAGTGTTTTCCAATTGCAGTGCAATTTCATGTTCTACCACGCGCTTTTTTAAATCTGTTTTTCATCAGTTTTCACAAGTTATAATTTATGTGTGTATTTTTTTTTAGATAAAATCGTCACTCCTCTACAAGAAGCAAAGAAACAGCTCTCGTTAGCGGAAGTAGTTCTAAAGGAAAAGAAGTGGGCCACTGACAATTCCAATTCGAAAAAAAATGACAAACTCATTGGAGAAATGATTGCACTTCAAAATTTACCGTTTAACTTTGTGGAGGGGCTTGGTTTTCGCAGACTGATACAAGAATTAGCACCAATATATAATTTTAGAGGGCGCAATTTTTTTACTGATTTTGTGTGCAAGGAACTATGTTATATGGCAAAGTTGCTGAAAAAGTTAAAAATTGATCGAAAAATTTGATTACATGTCGTTTACTTCTGAAATTTGGTCGGATCTAAGCTCAAATGCCTCTGCTTAGCCTGACTTGTCATGGAATAGCAGAAAACTTTGATAGATCATCAATTGTATTGAAATGCGAGACATTCGACGACCGTCACTGGTGACATCATTGCTGAAAAATTTGACACGATACTTTCTGAATGGAATATTAAAAAAGAATAAGTGCATTGCCTAACTCGAAACGAAGGCTCCAATATGAAAAGAGCTATGCGATTAGCAGCATTCAATGACATGGATCGTACAGTCCACAAGATGCTACTTGCTATTCGCAGTTGTTTACATTCGCAAGAAAACATAAAAATAGTCAATCAAAAATGTAAGAAAATTTCGACTCATTTTAACCATTCCACTATCGCTCAGAAACAACTGCAAAAAAATCAGGACAGGCTGAATCAACCGCATCTCAAAGTGTTCCAAGATTGTATTGTATAACGCGATGGAACAGTACATTTTACATGTTTGAGCGTTTTTTATAGGTAAAGTCTTTATATCAATGACAGTGAGATTGACCCTATTTTGCCAGAAGAGTGGAAAATCATTGAATGTTGTATTGAGTTATTAAAACCTTTCGAGGAAGCCACGCGGGAACTAAGCAACTCTCATGCCCTTATTTCATCTGTAATTCCAATAATTCAAATGCTTGGAAAAAACTTGATGACTATTTAACAAGATCACACGATTTTGGTCCTATTCGACTGGCCGTCACGACTCTGAAAACTGAACTTTCAGCAAAGTTTTCTACTTTGTTGGAAGAGAACAATTTATATGTCATCACCGCCTACTTAGACCCTCGCTATAAGCACAAGTTTTTTACACCAGTGACCGAGGAAAAGATTAAAGAAGATATTTTGAAGATGAGAAACACTGAGGATGACGTTTCAGGTTCTCTTAATTCCGAAGGGGCTAAAAGAATGAGAATGAGAGATTCCTCGGAAAAAGATACGGAACAACCAAGGACGTCCGGTACGGTCAGAAAGCCATGCTTAAAAAACGATCTTGCCATGACGCTGGATTCGTCAAGTGAATATGAGAGTCAAGAAACACCAGAAAATGGTAGCGCTGACGCTGTACTCAAGAAGGAATTGCTATCTTACCGCAATAAAAAAAGGGTCAATATAAATGAAAATCCACTTAAATGGTGGAGCGTTCATCGAGAAGAATTGAAAATATTATCAACAATAGCACGCAGATTTGTATCACCAGCCCAGCCGGTGTTCCTAGTGAACAGTTGTTCAATAGCGCGGGTTTAATTTATGAACCTCTGCGAAACAGACTGGAACCTGAAAAGGCGGCGATATTACTTTTTATTAAATATAATGCACCAATTTTTAACTTTAATTACTAAATATTTAATTATTTAATAAAAATATTGAAGATTACTATCTTTTTATCTTATTTCTGCACCCATACGAAGTTTTTTAAAAAAAATCTTAAGATTCGCATCCGCGGATGTGAGCCTTCAAAAATCCGCATCCGCGGATGTTAAAAAATCTGCATCCGCAACATCCCTAATGCCCATCATGTGTAAATTAAACTTCCAAGTGTTTAAAGTTGTAAAATTTTCAATTGTGTCCCAATTATCTGTATGTTGCATTGAAATTATGCCCATTGTTTGGAAATAGCAATGTGTCAATCTCTAAATCACCAACACCCAGGGTGTTGCCAATAATTCGACTTCTACAGTTCATCCTGTGCGTGAAGATGGTGAACAATATCCGTGAGAGCATTATATATGTTATTTAAATCTAATTTATCTATTATGATACTTATGTGTGTATCATATCTTATAAATGTTATTGTTTCAATCGATACAATTTCAGTTTATATGCAAAAAGTTTCTAAAATAGTGCAGAAAACGAAACTTCCTACAATGGAAATGCGAGAAATTGAGTTTAAATTGTATGCAGTAAGATTTACAGACTTGCTTGCGAAAAGATTTTATTTTATGTACAGTTTATACTAACTTGCTTTGTAGCCTCAGAGTAAGGAATATTAATTGGTTTGTGTTTGTGGTCTTATCAAGTAATGATTCATCTTTCGCTTAGTGTTTTTTGATTAGAAATCAGATTGTTGCAAAATAATTCTGGAATGACTCCTGCCGTTGTCATTGCAACATTGTAATCAGACCGGTTGCGGATATTTCAATGGCGTTTTGGTAAAGAGGTACAAGTTATCAATTACTTATTTGTCAGTTTGAAGTTTTGCAACACTTGTATTCCTGAAATACAGATCTCAGGTAAATTTTAAAGGTAAACTTTGAATACATAAATAATTTAACTTAACCATAAATAATTTATGTATTCAAAGTTTACCTTTAAAAGTTACCTGAGGTCTGTATTTCAGGAATACAAGTGTTGCAAAACTTCAAACAGACAAATAAGTAAATGATGACTTGTACCTCTTTACCAAAACGCCATTGATTTGTCACTGTTGATTCAAAAGATTGTCTACATCATACATAAAACATTTTATTGGGCAGCTTCAGATAACTTGTTTTAGTTATTTACAATAATCGAATTCTCCTAGTTTTTTTTATGTCTGAATTAAAAAAATATATATATAATATTTTAACACTCAATAAATTATAAATCGAGTGAGTTAAGGGAGGTGTTTGAATTAATATAAAGCATGTAGTAACATTATTTTTAGCAGTTCTTATATGTTAATATGGCATAATTTTGCTTCAGAACTTAAATAAAATGAAAATCGCATAATCACAACAAACGAATACAAAAATAACATACACTAGTTATATTTTTTCGAATTCATTATATATTTAAAATATTTTTTTTGAAATTTTTGTTTGTCCGATTGATGGAGGTTCCTAAAAAAAGTCTCCCCTAAATTAGATTGAGAGACTTCATATTACGAATGACGAAAAAATAATTTGAGCATTTTTCTTATATTATAAAAAACAATAATTTTCTCTCTTTCAATTTTTTTTATTAATTTAAATATAATACGCCAGTTTATATATTTAAAAAGTCGAAAAAATATCTGTGAACTTTTGTAGGTATAATAGTGAGCTTAAAAGTATTGAGAAAAAATATATGAAATATGATGTTAAGAAATGAGAGCACTTCCTCACAAGTCTTGCCTAGTGAAGTTGTTCTTTATATAAACAAAATGGTGGGTTTATGCACTTATACCGTATACTCTTTCAGTATGCCTTGTTATTAAAACCATTTTCAATTGTAAATGCTTGTAATAAATAAATAAATATAAATTCTAAATAATTTTAAACTTTTAAAATGAATGTCTCTTCTCTGTGATCTCATGTGAATTGTTAAAATTTCAATGATGTATTCCTTAATACTTTTTTTTTAAAAATATTACAATATACAAATGTATTCTTTTAAATTACTATACTTGCTTGATTTATTATGAAATATATTATATCAATAAAAGGTAGTTTGAAAGGGGCAAGTTTTTTTAATAACTTTTATGCCGTTTATCGATAAATACAATAAATTCTCTCATTCCTATTAAGAAACGGAAATTTTGAAAAGATGTGTTTTTTATATCTCATTAAATTTTCTGTTGGAAAATTTTGAGGCTCTTATTTGTTGTCAATATTAAAATAACTATTCAATAAAAAGCACCAGCCTAAGGTTGATGTAATACAGAGGCTGTGACGAAACGCCGTTCGGGTAAGAACGATCTTCCTCGGGACAGGACATTGACCCGTCCATACAAATACGGAATTAGCGACCCACCTTATTTGTTTTCAGACTGTAACAAGAAACGTCATCAATAAATGTTTCAAAACATAAAATGTTACTTCAAACAATACTTTGTTTAACCGCTTTAAACTCTTATAATTGATGATTAAAGAACAAGTACACGTTCAAAACTTGATATTGCTTTTGTGAAGCTAACAAGTCTGATCCGCCACTAATGAAAGAAACTACTTATAAAATGTTGTAAGTTAGTAAAACAATCGCTGTATTTAAACCAAATCAAAGAGCAAAGATAACGATGGTTGTTGTTGTTAATATACTCGTATATATATTAGTTTCTATGCAGAAAAAAATACAGAATGACAAATTCTTATAGATAAAAAAAGTTTTCATCTGAGTTTTTCCATACATAATACTATACGTTTTTATGCATTTAACATAGTTATAGCATCTTGTCTTTTTGTATTCAGTCACAGCTCACAGTTTTTTTATTAAATTTTGTAAAAAAAAAACATTAATTGTCGACCGTAAATGAAAAAATAACATTTTTAGTACTACATAACGACTGTAATATTCTTTTTTTTTTTAAGTATTTACCGCTTTGACAATGCCAATCAATGTTGTATTTTAATGTTTCATAAAATAAATTTCGTTTTAAATTTGAATGTAAACCTGAAAATAGCTCTCGAGTCCTGCAAGTTTTGTGATAAAAAATATGGAATTTTAGTGCGTATCTATCTATCTGTGCGGCCAACATTTGATAAAACATTTCTTATCTCTTATCTAAAATGCCCCTGTTTTTAAGATGATAACATATTGAGTGAAATTCATTATAAAACTTTACATATACATTTAATTTATTGATAAAAAAAATATCCTAAAAAATCGATAAAGCAAAAACCTAAGAAATGTGTTCTTGTTGTATGTTATAATATAAAATTATTGATTCGTTTACTGAATATAGTTTTTTTTAAATATACCATAAGTCAATTTTTTTTATCAATTTACATTGGCGTTACATTTTTACAATGTATGTTACAAAAAATTGCACTCTCCTAATGATTGAAAGAACGAGAATAAGACAAACTTTATTTATTTAAATAATTGTTTTTATTTCAATGTCGTTCATAACCGAAGTATAATGAGGTTTTCCAATTTTGCAATGATTATTTTTTTTATTTCATATTCTTCGAAAATGTCGCTCATTGATACTTTTTTTATTTTTTTAAATGAATCCTTATAAATATATAATTGATGTCAATTGATGGATGATGCATGAAATTTGTCAAAATGATGTGTAAGGTCCTGTTATTAGCGCTTGTCGAAACTCGTTGAAAAAAAAGTGTGTAAGTTGATTGAACCGTATCCAATCAGCTGCTGAATGACTAAACCAAGGTTGAAGAGGGTGCCAAGTAAAGGCGAATAAAAAAATTAAACATCAACGTCATCATACCTTGAGTCGAATTTGTTCCCGTTGTCCAGAGTACCCGTGTAATGCATCGTCAGTGTGTCGCCTTTCTTGGACTTGACGCTGCAGTCTTCCGGCACATTTACCACGTCCACCTTGAGGCCATCGGGAAACTTCTTGTCGGAGTCTCCGCTGACCGCACTCCCGAAGAGCGCCAGGACCACCAGAACGCGCGAAATCGTACCCAACATCGTTCTCAGTTTGAACAAACCCGCGCTCAGTTCTTACCTTTGAGGAATGTAGGTGCACCAAGCGACCAACCTGTCAACGCGACCCCAAAAACTGACTGCAACTCGTTTCAAGTTTTCCATTAATGTAGTCCAACATCCAAAGAGATAACGGGTTACGTAGACATGAAGGCATATATCTCTCTCAACTAACTGGCTACACATCGTGGGCGCATGAAAGAGACAACAGCACCCGACGTATTTCCAACCGGTCGAATACGAACGTCACGTACTCGAAGTGCCACGCTTTTGCTGTTGAGTTTTGAACTGCCGTTTTATTTAAGGACTCTATTTTATTTACGGCGATTGTGCCATATATATAGGAAATTTTTAGTATTGGAAACTGTAAAAAAACCATAGGTATTTATTTTTCAACCAGTATTCTCGATACCAGGTAGCACCCCGCTATTATTATTTCAAATTGTTTTACTCCCTAGGATGAAGTGATTAGGGATAAATGTGAACTTAGGCTGATGTGTTAAGTAAGATGATGAAGAGCACGTTCATGTGGAACGAATGCTTGAAGAAATACTAACACAGATATATAGTGCAAATGTGAAAGGCGTGTGAGAGGAAGACCAAGGAAAGTGTGATGAGATCAAGTGAATGATATTCTGAAAGAAGGAAACGTAGATAGTCAGGGAAATCGTAAAAGTTGTATAAGTAGCTGTAAGAGTGTAGCAGAGGCGAAAGATGTGGTTCGAAATATGAAAGTCTGGCGCTCTGTCTTCTCTGCCTACCCCGACAAGGAGATGGCGTGAAGGTATGTATGTATGTGTATATATCTTACTCCCTTTGCAGGTTCGTAATAAGTTAATAGAAGAATTCGAACATTTCTTATTTAAAAGTATTATTATTATTATAATACATCAGGCATTTTATCGATAAACTAAAATACAAATAAATTCCTTATAAACTTACTCAATACGCAGTTGATAAACTATATGAAAAGAGGTGATTGACAAAGTTTTCCAAATCTTAACTGCAGGTTAACAAAGTTGACCAAAATGAAAATACGGGTTGATAAAGTTTTCCAAATTAATAATAAAATTTGTTTTACTTGTATGACAATTATTTTTATAGGTAAATACATAATTTGTGGAAAAAACAGGTAATTTTAATGTTGATACACAATTTTTATGAATCTAGGTATGTTGCCTTTCATTTATCGTGTCTCCAGCAAACTAGGCTTTTGCCTGTATCTTGTCTGAGGATATACGAGTATAATATGGAAAAATATGTTGATATTTCTTTCCGATCTTTTATTATACAATACCCCGTTGCATACAAAATTTAAATAGCATTAATACTCGTATAATATTAGCAAATATAGATTATATTATTCGTCTTAAATAAAAATATTGTCAAGTAAGATCATTATTTAAAAGTAATTAATATTTTAAAGTGAAAGAAATCTATAAATGGGAGACAATTGATTGTATAATGGTGCAAACGCTAATTATGATTACTCTCTTTTTAGCAATTTAACAGGAAAACATTTTAAAATTATTCGTCAAATCATAATCTTATTCATATATGTTCGTGTCTCGTGTCTGGACTTGCAATTATTAATTATGCCCAATGTTTCCAGTAAGAGAGAACAGAGTCTTGCCTAGAACAAGTCCCAATATTCGGACAAATTAGCATGTTTTGTGAGCAAAGCTGTAGAGTCGGAGTAGGAGTCAGGAGTCAGAATCGGAGTCGGAGTCAGAGTCAGGAGTCGGAGTCGTGAAGTCGGTTGGTTTTTAGTGGAGTCGGTTGATTTTTAGTGAAGTCGGAATATGAGTCGGAGTCGGGATATGCTATTCTAAATTCTACGCCAATTTTTTTTTTATACTTTTTAAAACTTATTGGTTACATAAATTACATTATGAACTATGTACCATCTAGTACAGATAGCGTATACTATGATGTATCATCCCTGAATCATCTAAATTACATTATGAACTGTGTACCATCTAATACAGATAGCGTATACTATGATGTAGCATCCCTGAATCATCTAAATTACATTATGAACTATGTACCATCTAATACAGATAGCGTATACTATCCCTGAATCATCTAAATTACATTATGGACTATGTACCATCTAGTACAGATAGCGTATACTATGATGTAGCATCCCTGAATCATCTAAATTACATTATGAACTATGTACCATCTAATACAGATAGCGTATACTATGATGTAGCATCCCTGAATCATCTAAATTACATTATGAACTATGTACCATCTAGTACAGATAGCGTATACTATGATGTAGCATCCCTGAATCATCTAAATTACATAAAGGACTATGAACCATCTAGTACAGATAGCGTATACTACAATATGATGTAGCATCCCTGAATAATCGATGCGCAAAAATACTAAACAAGTTAACTAATATGTATTTATGAGCAACTTCCATCTTAAAAAAGAAACATTTTATACTCGTACAAGACCATATATTACAATGCGACGTTTTGTTTCCCCAACTATCTAAAAAAAAAAGAAATGTAAGTTTGATTTATTTTTTGGGTATTTATGTTTAATTGTCCAAGAGTTTATTGTATTTGCAAATACTTCAGCTTAGTATGATAAGTGACTTTAAAAATATTCTGCATGACGTTAATCTACTTAAATCTACAATCACCATAAAAATATTTGGTTTATAAAGATATTTGATACCTGAGTTTACACATGAACTAATGAGCTAATGTTTTTAAATATGAACTAGCGATCTAATCTGTTTTTAAATTTTATTGTTTAACAATCTGGTGAACGTATTGACACGTGGTAATCTCTATCAAGTAACCAGAAAAAAGTAAATAAAGGAAGTAACATTTCAAATTCGTTCAAGATAAAAACTTTTGGTATGTTGAATTTCTTTTACATACGAGTACATAAGTAGGCAGGCACACATGCAAAATACATCCAACTAACAAAACTATTTTTCGGTTTATAAGAAATATCATGTAAACATACCTCAATCTAATGGGTGTAAAAATATCACGTCAGTAAACTGTGTATTTGCAGTTCAATTACATCTTCACAAAAAGTTATTACATACAAACCCTTACGAGTTATATATGTTGCCAAATTTGTAAAAATGACTTTAGGTCTACATGTTGCCAAATTTATCTAAAATGTAATATTTTATTTTAGTATAAGTGTTCAACTTTCTGTACTCTAATTCGTTGGTCATATTACATAATTTAACGTATGTTTCGTCATATAAAAATGATATGAGTATGTTAATAAACTCTATTCAAAACTAATACCCAAATTCATAGTCCGGACTAACGATAAATATGAAATCCTGAAGGAAAAAATGTATATGAAAGATGAAAAAATGTAAATTTTAAGTTTGATTATTTGATACAAATTTGTCGTAATTTTCATTAAATAAATTCCATTAAATATTCTATTCAATAAGGGAGTCATGTGGTTTCATTAAATGAAGTTCAAGTCTGCGTACAAATCACGAAATTTCAAGGTTAGAAATTCAGTATTTAGGCCTGACTAAATTCAATGCTAATTTGTTTTTCCTTCAACTATCCCAGCATTTTTTTCTTTCACTTGGAATGTCATTCATGGATAGGCATGTACTCGTATATACTTAAAAAGAACTTCCGTAAATTTTGATTCGAGATATTTGAACAAATATACTGGTTTTATATTGAGGGAAAAATTAGACGAAATTCATCACTATTGCTTGATATTTTTTCATATGAAAGAATAATGTATACTTATTCAATGTTTGTAAGATGTAGGGTGGAAGATTGTTTTTGTATAATATACTCGTATATGCCTATATGCCAACAGGATCTAAACCATATTTTATCAATGTAAATTACGTTAAAAAAGTTTTCACAAATATTCATTTGTAGTTAATTATTGGACTAATTTTTATGGCATCTATCCAATATAATATACGGAAATATAATATATGAATTGAGAAACTTTTCAAATTGTGGAATGTAATTTTTGACAGCATGATTTTGCTCAAGTACATAAATATTTATATATTATATTATATATATTTTTATCGTATACACGAGATTTGATAAAAAAATTACGATTATTTTATTTTTTATCGATAAGCATTTAGTATTAATATTGTACCGTTCAAAGTAGTCTCCATAGGATAAAATACACTTTTGTCAAGGTTTTTTTTTAGGAACGCTCTTTATGGAATAACCTTTAGCTTACCCAGCGATTTGGCCTCTGTCTCCTCTATGGCTGCAAAACGTTATCCTGTCAGTATCCCCTGAATCTTCAGGAACAGGAAAAGTCGTAGGGGGCCATATCTGGTGAATACGGTGGCTGCGGCATCACGACGGTGTTGGTTTTGACAAAAAATCACGTATTAGTAGTAGTGAAGTGTAAGCCGGTGAATTATCGTAGTGCAAAATCCAGGATTTGTTTGCCACAATTCTGATCGTTTTCTTTGAATTGCCCTTGCAAACGGCGTTAAACCTCAAATAAAAAAAAATCTTTGTCGTCATTTTTAAAATGAAAAATCGCAAACGTGCCAAAATGCTTTGTAAATACATGCCTGTCAAACACAAACTGCCCATCTAATATGGCTGAAAATTGGTATGTACATCACACAGTTTCCAGCCTGAACTAAAATATGGGCTCAATCAAAAAATCTCGTTATTTTTTTTATCAACTCTCATATATGATTCTATATACGAGTATAATACAATCGATACCGTTTATGCAAAATGGGGAAAATGCCATCGTAAATAAAAAAGTTAAAATTCTAGTATGTGTGAATAATCTCAACGCCGAAATTTTGTATCAGATTGAAGAAAAGTGGCCTGAAGGAGTCAGGGGAGTGATGTACATATATATTTCATTAAAAATTAAAAAGTACAAATGATTAAATAAGTCTTTGAATGCCCATTAAATGATGCGTATCATCCAGTTTCTACTTTGACGAATAACCCTATGCAAACCAATATGAGAATACTCATTACTACTACCTTGTCTGCTTGTCTCCCTCTATTTTCAGTATTTTACTCGTATAAGATTATAATTTCCAATGAGTTAAATAAATAAAAATAGTATTCATATTGCATAAACGTGGTATTATTCCAATTTTTTGTTTAAAAATCCTTTCTAACATAAGTATTAATTTCAAGCTGGAGGCATATTTTATTAACTTATCCATATTAGAATTTAAAATACGAATATTTTTTTGTTTCTCGTATCGAATTTGCACAACAGTAGCTAAGCCCTAATTACTTAGTAGTTATGAAGATAATAAATGTAAATTTTATAATAACGGCAGATAGGAAGCATTAGATTTAATAAGCTTTAAGCGACATCCATTCACTTTTAAATGCGGGCTGTAATATTAAAAATGTGTTTCAGTTTCGCTTATGTTCCTGCATACATATTTATAAAACGGTAGTCCTCGTAGATAGTAAAGCAAAGGTAAGATGTATGGCACAGAAGAGGAACCATAAATAAATCTAATATGGATAAAAACTATTGAGATTTTTCCTTTTTGCCGACCCAAAAAGAAATATAATAATTACATATCTTCTTCTTCGTGCGCTTATTACTGAGCGTCGTGATCATCTGCTTCTTTTCGAACTCGGCGCACCATCTGTCTCCATCCCTCCCGATCTTGGGCAATGTTGAATGCAGCGCTTAAAGAGGACCCTGTTAACTCCTTCATTTGGTCTGTCCATTTCATAGGGCACCTTCCTTACTAGATTTCCCTCAACTGTCCCCATGATCAACAGCTTATCTAGACTAACATATTTTTTTCTTTCAATATGTCCAAGTAATGTCATAATTCTTTACCTGCGTGTTGTCGATGCTCTTTTGGAAATCTCCAATTCTTGAATGATATTTGAATGGTATTTTACATATTACTATCTAGTATGTAATAATAATAATAATAATAATATATATATATATATATATATATATATATATATATATATATATATATATATATATATATATATATATATATATATATATATATATATATATATATATATATATATATATATATATATATATATATATATATATGTATATATATATATATATATATATATATATATATATATATATATATATATATATATATATATATATATATATATATATATATATATATACTCGTATATACTCGTACCATATCCTATGCTTAAATAAACGAAAAATGATTTACTTACTATCAAGATGCTTCGCTTTTGAGTTACGAAAAGTTAACAGCAAATTAGACTTTTCGTTCACCACACATATCTCTCATCTTCTCCCCATCCACACATATTCTTATACTATATAGGTCCTTTTATTTCTCCAATTCTTAAAATTTCCTCATTTCAAATTTTCATTCATCTGGTCTCTAAACATTATTCCCCTTAAATTCCTCTAATATGCCCTATCTCAGAATAATCAGTCTGTACATTTCTTTTGACAGACTTTCTTCATTCATGCCCAAACCCTTTCCAGCGTTTCTCTTCATCCTACTCTATACATCAGATGTAAAATCACATTAATTCGTTATCACTTTTTTCCACATTCAGTCAGACGTCACCATTTCGCGTATTATTCTCAATATACATATTTTTACTTTTATCCGTCTACTATGAACTAAAAATTAACTGAACATAAGATAATTTAGAGCAAGTATACCACATAAGAACAGTTTACATGTTTGAACAAGTAGTCTTTCTTTGCACTCTTACCTGAATGTATTACCTGATTTTTCAATAAATATAATTTTTTTTATATTGGGTACCTTAATATGCTTGCTCCTTAGTTATAATAATCGAATCTCCAAAATGATTGTGATTTTCATATTGTGTAATCTTTTAAAATTTGAAACTGTTTACTTTTTTTTTTTCGTATGTTACTCGCAACACGTACGAGTATATCGCCTGTTGAGAATCATAGTGGCGAAACTCCAAAAAAATGATTTTCGAGTTAAGACTACCAAATGGCACTAAAATGACTCCTTTTTTACGTGCATAAGTGGCGAAAGAATACTTCAACCCCTTGCCGCTTCAAGGAGTTGAAGTACACTTTCGCCACTTATGCACGTAAAAAAGGAGTCATTGTAGTGTCATTTGGCAGTCTTAACTCGAAAATCGATTTTTTGGAGTTTCGTCACCATGATTATCAACAGGCAATATATTCGTAGTGGCGATGCAGATATGACAGCGAATCCGAGGGACAACAATGTACCTTTGATCGAGCCTTCCAGTTAAGCTGGCGTGTAGCTCGCAGATTGTCATCGTATGTGTTGACACATACGATACTACCGCACCAGAACGAACTCTGTAACCCGATTGATAAAACGCTGGTCTTTCACCCGAGGGTTTCGAGTTCAATTTCCAATGTCATCCAAATATATAAAATTAAAAAAAGGGTAAGTACATGTTTAATGAAAGAACTTCATGTGGTTATAATATTTGCATGCGCTAAACGTGTGTAAATGTTGTTAATCCACGTGCTGTAGTATTTCCAACACTTTCGATAGGAATGTATGAGTAACTTGCCTACTTCAGTGGTTCTTAAAATGAAGGCTCGATTACTAGGGCCGAATATAATATTGTCTCCCGGCCACATAAATTCGCATACATTGGGGGATACCATAAGAATAAATTAATTATTTCTATACGGGACCGTTATCATTTATTTTTAAGTACTATTGGATCGAACTCGAGCCCCCCCCCCCCCTCCCGCCTGATGGAAGCCAATTAGGTCTTAGGTTCCATTTTGATAAAGCCTTCCAGAGCTTTTTCCCTCGGAGCTTGAACTTCATAAGTGCCGAAAATTTTCTATGGGATTTGCATCAGGTGACTGCGACGGTTGATCCATTATCTCCACGTCATTTTCCTGTTTCCACATAGTACAAAGATGACTCCGATGTTTTGGGTCATTGTCCTCTTGCAGTAGCCAATTTTCATTTTTTCTTATAAACCACCTTTGGGCATATGGTAATAAAGCCCTCTGATATATTTCAACCATTTTGGCAGCGTTCAAATTATTTGGGAAGATGTGCAAAGTGCCAATTCCCCGCTTTGAGAAACAGCCCCAGACGTGAACTTTTATCGGGAGTTTAACGATCCGCTGGATGAGTCTATTGGTATGGGTACACCAGGTATGATTAATGGAAGAACGTGCCTAAAAATAAGCTTCGTCCGAAAAAAAATACGTTGTCTCAATCGCGGTTCAAATTTTATTTCGCCCAAGTGAGTCTTTTTTCGACTTGTTTTTCGGACAGTAGTGTTTCTTCACCGTGCTTCGAAATTTCACTCCGTGAGCTAGTAAACGTCTTCTTATAGTGTCACATGACACAATTAGACCCTTTTCACGCAAAACCGCCTGTTCGCTACGCAACGATAAACGAGGATTCTTCTCAAACCCCTGTAAACTCACTCTGTGTGAGCAGATGAATTGCAGTCACATGACTGTATACCGCCATCTTAAATCAATGGGAAAAATCCAGAAGTTCGGAGCTTGGGTTCCACATGTTTTGAGTGAAAACAACAAAAATCAACGTTCGACAATTTCTGCTAGTTTGCTCGTGCGTCATCGAGCTACGCATGGTCACAAGCAACGGTTCTTTTACCGCATCATTCCTGGTGATGAAAAATGATTTGAAAATAGGGATGAAAAAAAAATGGTGATGAAAAATGTTTGAAGGGGATCTTCATGAATACTATGGTTTAAGCGGTCTTCATCGAAGTCCACTGGTCGTCCGGAACGCTCCATGTCTTTTAGGTCGAAATTACTGTCTTTGAAACGCAAAAACCATCGACGAGCTGTCCTTTCATTCATAGCATCTTCACCGTACACTTCGCAAATATCGCGAGCAGCTTTGGTAGCTTTTGGTAGCATTCTTTCGATTGAACGTGAAAGGGAGGTGTCGAAAATGCTCACTTTCGTCTACTTGATATTCCATTTTGAAGGCTTGTAATCAAATAAAATAATATATGTAACGTAAAAGCAAACACAATATCTTGTAGAGCAGAAAATTTTCTTTCGAATAACGTATAATGTTTATCATTTTGTTTTACTTTTGGTGCTCATTTTTAAATTTAAAAAAAAAACGGACACAACTTATGTTAACACCCAACATTTTCCTTCCTCATAGATATTGCCCTTGACTTTGTGCTGATATCTTCCGAATAAGCTGTAAAACATATTATCGGCTCTTGAAAATGATCGAACTAAATATAATAGTTCATGTAAACATAGTTTTTATTATAAACAAATAAAAAAAATATATTTTTTTTTATATTGTAGTCGTGAATTTAGTTTACTACATTGACACTTAATTTACGTATTTTTATTACAAAACCCTGAAATTAGAATATTAGAAAATAAACAATTCCAGAAAGTTGGCTCCTATTGCTCTCCGCTGTTTCCTTGATAACGTTTTGATAATCACTTCACAGTGCATTATCATTATTGTTTCATTATCACTGTTCGGCATTATCAGTTTCATTATCACCTCCGTTGTCTAGCTGATAAGACGCATGACTTCTTCCAAGCGGAGGTTTTTGGTTCGATTCCCATTGTATCAGACAAAAAGGGCTTAGTCTAGTACATGCGTCCTACTAGACTTTTTTTTATATCCACTTTGCACGGATTTCTCCTGTTACACAAGTATTTGTGTTGTCTCACGTTCAGAGTATAAATGCCAACATAAGTACCTACTCAATACCGAAGACTCGATGAATAGGGTCGAAGACAGTGTTGTCTCCCAGACACGCTCTTCAGTATGTTCAAATCACAAATTCGGATACGTTGAAGCGTACATACAATACGAATAAACCAGTGTTGTTTCAGAAAATAAAAAATACACATTTTTTATAATTTTTTGAAATTATATTTTTCATTAAAATCGATTGATAAAAAATTCAGACTCGTACACTCAAATATTATTATACGATATTTATGGCACTTGAACAGAGTGCCTTAAATAGTACATTCAATGGAGCAGTTAGTAGCAGTGTAGCTGCCAGCCAGTTGCCAGTTGCCAAGGTGTGTAGGAGAAGGAAACGTGGCTGTTACATACTATCAACACGTCAGTAATACGGGCACAAAAGTTTCGATTAAGTTTCACAGAGTCTGCATTCTCTATTCAACGACTCCGAATAACATTATTATCAAAATTTGTTTCAATATCCCGTAAGCGAGGCGGCGCGCGCCATCTGCAACTTGGAATTTTTATGAATCTTTTTGTAAAATACTCCAGACAAAAAACATTCGTTTCCTACACTGTGGGGAATTCAATGTTTTTCACGTAATTCGTGACCCCTTTTGTTATGCGAACATATTACTTTTTTTCAAGGCCAATACAGTTATTGTCCAATTAAACAAAAACTTACTGGCTGATAGATATGCGAAATATAATATATTTTTACGTTTCACTGCATCCTCTTAACGATCTAAATATATTTTAACGTTTCACTACATCATCTTAACGATCTAAATATATTTTTACGTTTCACTGCATCCTCTTAACGATCTAAATATATTTTAACGTTTCACTGCATCATCTTAACGATCTAAATATATTTTTACGTTTCACTGCATCCTCTTAACGATCTAAATATATTTTAACGTTTCACTACATCATCTTAACGATCTAAATATATTTTTACGTTTCACTGCATCCTCTTAACGATCTAAATATATTTTAACGTTTCACTACATCATCTTAACGATCTAAATATATTTTTACGTTTCACTGCATCCTCTTAACGATCTAAATATATTTTAACGTTTCACTACATCATCTTAACGATCTAAATATATTTTTATGTTTCACTGCATCCTCTTAACGATCTAAATATATTTTTACGTTTCACTACATCATCTTAACGATCTAAATATATTTTTACGTTTCACTGCATCCTCTTAACGATCTAAATATATTTTTACATTTCACTGCATCCTCTTAACGATCTAAATATATTTTTACGTTTCACTGCATCCTCTTAAACGATCAAAAACAAATAAACCGTTTGAATGATTTTTTTTTTAAATATTCTTTCCGGACAAAAATAACATGAAAGTATATCAATAATAATATCCTTCTCTAAACTATGCTTTTTTAAATACTTAAATTATAATAAAACATTTGAAAATTATTTTTTAACATAATATACATTTTCATAGGTTTGAAAACTATTTGTATGCACTCTTGAGTGTATACAAATTGTTTTCAAACCTGTGAAAATGTATACGAGAGTGGAATTGACAACACTTATTTACTGAGCAATTCAAATTAAAAAAAATACAAATCTTCTGTAAATATCTGAAACAATGTAATTAAACAATCTTACATTGTTTTACATATTTACAAAATAGTAGTATTTTCCCAGCAACAAAAAAGTGCCAGACTGGTAAAATAGTTCGTTGGGTAATAGCTCGGATACGCCGAGTACATAACATATGTATATGCGAGTGTTGATATTTTTCACGTGCCTTAGTGTTCTACCCTGGCACGTATATTGACAAACCGCGAGTTCCGTGCCTACTTCAGAAGATCTAACTCGACGTGTCGATTACTGGGACCGAAGACAATATTGTTTCTCAGTCATGGTATTCAATATGTCCAAAATATCAATTCGAATGTGTTGAAGGGTACCATACATATAACATAAATGAAGAATGTTGATTTTATATATAATTCAATTTCACGTTTAAGTTTTAAAAACGGTTTTATTTATATTTCAAGTAATACAAATCATAAATGGTCGAATTATTATTGTGAAACTCTTGGGTTCTTGTAACAACATATTTTTGTACGTTGAAGATTTTTTAAGCTTACAAAAATATATTGTTTTCCATCAGTATACCATACCATACTGATCTAAACAACGAACACTTGGGCAGAAATAACTTTGACATGGAAAGGAAAGAATTTGAATAAACGTTGAGGAAATGTGTACAATAAGTAGAATATATGATGTGATGTGAACATAGCACGGAATTTCACAATATAATTTGAAGAATCCTTGAAGGGGTTTCTCTACTAATTATGCTAACGAAGAAGAATGCTTATTACAAATAAGTCCGACTTAAGGGGGGATTCTACTCTAGAGGCGTGAATTTCTGGTGTTTTTTTAGACTAAATAAAAAAAAAACAAAAATATTTTTACGATACATTTTTTACAGTTTGTTTATTGATGATTTGAGAATGTACAAAAAAAATTGGAAAAATAATTTCAAGATGTTATCAGCTGTTATATCTTGTAAAATAAAAAGGGGGTGAGCTGGTCGACATGATTGGAACCCTTTCGTAAATCTGAAACTAAAAGCATACACAGTTTCGTGATAAAAAATAATGTCGTTATAGTTATACACATACCAAAGAGAAAAAAAGTCATAAAATGGCGGCTGTCGGAATTTTTTTTTTTTGTATACCCCTTTTTTAATTTTTTTTTAAATATTAAAAAAAATTGTATTGAATTTTTCAAGGTAGGAACGATATAAAAACATTTATTAAAGTTTCATATCAAATTTGAAGGCCATAAATTGGATAAAACTTGAGATTTTATGTCGACCCGGTCGAAAAAAGTAGTTTCGATAAAAACGCGTTTAAAGTTTTAAGATTATTGTCCGAGTCATTCCGGTGCGGCGTAATTGCTACCTCATTTATAGCTATAACTTCGTAAATATTGATAATTTTAAAATTTCCTTTTGCGAACATATTCTTAAAGGTCTTAAACTTGTAATAATATGCAAAAAACAAAAAAAAAACATTTTTTTCAAATTTCTAGAGTAGAATACCCCCCCCCCCCCCCCCCCCCCTTAAGTAATTAATTATAATTAAAAAAAATCTTGTATTTTTGCATGTCCTGAAGTATGAAGTAGGTTAACTTGAAATTGAAACTGGTGGTTTCTTGTGGCTTGACATTCAAATCGTGGAATTCGGTTAAATATGAATAAAATAAATACGTTTTTCTTGTTTTCACCTTATTTATCTATAGGAACTCTTTTAATAAACTTGATAGAATGTCTTGTACATTTTACAGAAGCGATGCTAAATTAGTTGTCAGTTTTTAATACAAGTTTCAGAAAACTCGTTAATTATCTTTTCCCATTTCTAGAACGTGATTTAAGTAAGCCGCGGAAGTTTTTGCGTTGGCCTGTATCGCATTTGGCTTTATGAAAGGTAAATTGTAATTCGGTAGTTTTGACGCAACTCTGTAGTTTTTTTTACCAATGAGAATGATACATCAAAAATGTATAAAAACAGAAAATAATATTACTCGTAATAGCGCAGAGAGAAAAAAATACATAGTATGTATTTTAGTGGAAAAATATAATATCTACACCATGAGTTATTATATTATTCTTCGCCATCTTGAAAATACAAAATTAATTTTCTATGAGAGATTTGGTCTAATAATTGGAATAACTTCACAAATATAAATGAGTTTATGGACGTACTATATTTATTTAGGTTTAGATGTTATGACTTTAGAAAGAGAAAAAGAAATATAAAAATATCTTACAGGATCACGCAGTAATAAATATTTGAATTCCTTCTCCTAAATATTATGCTCGGTAACCTTTAAAAGAAAAATATGCATTAATGGTGGAAAGAGATAATAAATATCTGTCATAAGACAAATATTTGTTCTCTAAAAATTTAATCGAAACTATAATATAGATAGGAATACGTTCAAGGAAAAATATTTAAAAAATATAGTAACTAAAAGTACTTCCCCACAAATAACATGAACCTTTTTTATTGATTTTAACAATCTTATCTAGTACTCAATGGCAAGATATAAAAGGCACGTATGAGTATGAGTTTAAACAAAAAAAATGCTGAGAAAACTGTTGGCTAATAAAGTACACGTCATTTATGTGAAGCTTAAAGTTGTTTCGTTAAGTCATTTGAAATAGTTTTAAAAGTCAGAAGTATTGCTTTGGGAAGTGTACCGGGAAGATGAGGAAGATGTTTCTCGTTAATGAGGGGAAGTTACCAAATCAATGAGGGCATTAGCACAAATGAGAGAACAACATTAAGAGTGTCAGGGGACTGAGCAGGAAAGATGTTGATCAGAGACAAAGTTGTTTAGGGTATTCTTTTTTGGCGTCGTGACTGAGAAACGTAAACCACACTGAAACTGTTGTATGTTGTACATATTATTTTTTATTACTTATATTTAGGAACATAAAAGTACATTACAGTTCGTATTTTAAGTATAAGAATGAACAGTAAACAAATAATAAAGTTCAAAATGGTAATGGAAAACATAAACAATCAGCGAAACAGAAAGAAGACACAAGCAATACAATAAAATCAACTAAAGTCATAATTCACGCATATGACATATTAGGTATCATAAGTAAACTGGGAAGAGGGAGAGAGAAAAGGAAGATAATACTCATAGATAGATATTTGTCTTTATATGCTCCAAATCAACCTAAGGATCTAATTTTGGAACGGAGGGTTGATGGGAGACAATATGAAAACAAATTCATACAAAAAATATTATTTTGTTCTTCCGATATTCTATAAGAGCCTATACAAAAGCAGGCCGGTAGCACTCTTTCCCTGGTCTCTTCAGCACATGGGTGATCTTCCTGTGCTCCTGAAACCCTTCCGCATTACATTTGAAGGAGTCTATCCTTGATCTTTTACTGGACTTCATTATCCAAGGAGGCCTACAGAAATATTTTGAAAATCAAGATTTAAATAAGACGTATTTTATTTCTCGAGCATGTCTCCTTCTCCAGATCAGTCTTAGCATTGACATGTCACTCTTCGCCGTACCTATTCTTCTGATTTCAGTTTCACACCTACCGTTATCAGCAACTGTAGACCCAAGAACATGACCCGAACAAAATCATGTACGATCTCCAAATCTTATTGTACGCGTAGGGGCGTTAATTGCATTTCTTTGTTTCAATCAATAACCATGATATTTGTTTTTAATTGTTTATTTTTGAGTAGAATGAAGTTGCTTTCATCTGCTGTGCGGTGAAGGAGGATTGATATTTGATCAAAAGACTCTGCATAAAGTTATATGTTATTAAGAGTTCAATATTTTTAAATGGCATCCTTGGCAATACCTTAATAGAATAACTAACTGAGAGTAAATTTCAATAAGTTCGCGATATCGCTCGATCTCTTTTTACTTTTATGTTCCATTCATTCCTAGTTCCACAGTAGAAACTTGGTTACCAAAAAGAGGCATTTTGTAAGTGACCCGACGGTGGAGTTTCCTGAGTTTTTCCCTAACTTTGAAGGAGTGGTGTACACTGAATAAGAGCAGATGCGGAGTGGGCCGCACTGCATATGATATGCACAAGTGGACACTAGCATAGTCGCCTTTATGTGAGTGTGGGGAGATCCAATGCATGGACCACATCGTTAACAGCTGCCTGTATGTTTTCCAGAGGCTTACATGAGCTATATAACTTACCACTGGAAGTTGTGACCTGAGTGGAGAAAACATACTGCGTGTGAAGATCAAATGCAGAAGAAGTAATTGAACACGAAAGTCCTGCAGAGAGAAAAATAATGATTTTAAAATTAAGATCCATCTGATTAATTTCTACCTTTTTATAAATTTTAAAATATATATTTAAGTACTCCTTTACTTTGCTACAAAAAGTTTTATAACATAGGCTATTTCGTATTACTTTTTATAAACGAAATTTAAAGGGAAAACGGTCATGAATTTCTCTATATTCTAATATTCTAACCAACTGGTAGAAGTGTTTGTCAATAATAATAAATACGTCAATATATAATATAATATCAAGATTTTAAAATAAACGACCTTGGTCACATACGAAGTAAACTGTGTAAATACTTGATAGCACATACGTTGGTAGGCGATAAGTGGTCCCACTTTGGCAAATGGAAGTGAAAATGAGTTCAAATTACAATACCTTCTTAAAATGATGAATATTTTAGACAACTTCAATTTCACGAAGGTTATTTCTTCGCAATTAAAATAATATTGATAAATACTATTTTGATAAAGAAGATATAAACACTTGAGCTGAAACACCTGAGCTAATAAATAATATGCATTATATACTCACATATATTGTTTTTTTTCCTTGTTAGCATTCTGCGAAATAGTTTTTGAATATAGATAAGTCTCGTATTTTTAAAAACAAGTTGAATTTGTTTTAATTGAGGTAAGTTGATTTTAAAATGAATACACCAATAGATGTTTAAACCATCACTCTGTTTCCCCGTCAGGGTAGATAGAGAGGACATGGCGCCAGAATTTTATATAGCAACTCATATATTTCGTCTTCTATACATTCATACTAGTAAAACTCGCATATTTTTAACATTTCCTTTAAAAAATACAAATTATTTTTGGAAAATCTAATTTCTGAGAGATTCACAAGCTGTCAAATTTAAACGTGTTAATAACTCGAGAAAATAATTTCGTACTGTAAACGTAAAACTGGCATAAGTTGAAATATGGTATTGGTAATGAACTGGACGTGAGGTAATGATTCATTATAATGAAAAATACACCTCTTATTTTGAATCTTGGCATAATGACGATTGGCACAAGTCAGATATGTTTTTCAAGGCTTAATGCAGTACTATCAATTTTCGAATGTGTAAAGCAAAGCCAGGTCAAGGGTGGGGTAACGGGCCTTACACCCGACTTCTGAAGGGCGTCAAAATCTGACGAAAAATAGAAAAATGGGGAAAAATAATTAAATACGATTGCGCTCCCTGATTTAAGTAATAATTGCTATATTACGTGGAGAGCGTTCGCGAATGCGTGTCCAAAGCATCAGAATACCTCGTACTCTGCTCGGTGTCAAGTTTTAAGTGGTCAAAATGTAAACGAAACGATCAATTAAAAAAATGCCATTTATTTGTAAAAATAGAAAAAAAGTTTTAATTATTATCCAAATATGACATTTTATTTAAGTGAGTCGTATTTAAAATTAAAGCAAAGAGTATGTGCTTTAAATTTTAGGTTTACAGTATTTTTTAACTTACTCTTTTTCAATATTTAAAAAAAAATATTATTAATTCATATTCTTGATCTTTAAAACTAAATAATCTTATTTTTTTCTTGTTTTATGGATGTTCATCTTCGGTGATTTGAATTTACTATATTTGGTATACAGCAATAAATAAATATAACAAAAATAATATGTAAAATTTTAACTCTAATAAATAGATAATAATGAATTATTTTCACATACAGCATGAAATTTCGACAGTAAACATAAGTTCATTAAGAGATTATTGTAAAATGTATGTAAGTATACTTCAAATTAGTGTAAAAACAAATTTAACTAATATTTTTAATTCAAGCGTGTTGTCATATAAAAAATATTGTTTATTTAACTTTGTAATCTTAAAAAAATAATGTTAATTTACAGATTGTAATATTTGGACACGTTAAAAGAGTCAAAATATTTTTTTTTTTTTTATTAAACAAGTAAATTACTATACAAACATTTGTCAAGGCTATACCTATATACAAATTTATTACTTAACTAATCTTAATTATATGTTATAATTTATGAACTTATTTAAACTTATTTTCCTACATATCATTTTATTTTATTTATTCAATCTTAATATATGAGATCTTAGAAATAATTAACACCTACATACTACTTATAACTAGATAACAATTCTTACACTAATTATTCTGCAAAAACAAGTCCACTCGTTCAGGCTACTTGTATTCCATCACATTCACTCAGACCTTGGTCGTCCCAGCTAATACTGTAGGTGGACTAGTCAGGCAACAGATAATGCTTCGGGAGCTTGTGCCTATAACGGAAGGGTAGGTCGGATTTACTCTCGTAAGCCCCCAGGGCAGCGACTAAGGGATTTCTGTGATTTTGTTGGCTTTTATAGAACTTCACGGTCCAAGCGAGGATGTGGTGTTGTAGGGTTTCTTCTCGCTGTTCAGCGTGAAGTCGGGTAAGATTTGTTCTGGGATGGGTGTTAAAAGATATCTTGAATGCCTTGTTCTGCACTCTCTGGAGTTTCAGGTGATCCGTATTGCTCACACTACCCCAAACGGGTGCAGCATAGGTCAAGATAGGACAAATAAGGGTTTTATAGAGGAGGAGCTTATTTTTGGGTGAAAGGAAGCTGCGTCGATGAAATATCGAACTGATAGCCCCTATACCCTTGTGACCCTTCTGTCTGATGGTATTCAAATGGGTTTTCCACGTCAGTCGCCGGTCAAGGTGCAGGCCGAGGTATTTAACCACGTCCTGCCACTCAACCAGGCAACCACCGATGAATAAGGGCATCGACGGCACTCTTTCCTTGATTTTTCGGGAGAACATGATGGCCTCAGTTTTGGCGTCATTGATTTTGAGCCTCAGTATTTCTCAAGGATCTCGAGAGCAATCTGAAGACGGCGACCAGCTCGATCCACTTTGAGTGACGATGCGTAGCATGCCACATCGTCAGCAAATAGTGCGAGTTTACAGTTTGGGGGAGTAGGAATGTCGTGTGTGTAAATATTAAATAGACATGGTCCAAGTATACTGCCTTGGCGGACACCCATAGGGATGGGCCTGGCGGATGACGTAGAATGATGAGTGGTGGCTGTGAAACTTCTATTGGAAAGGTAGGATTGAAGAAGTTTCACGAGATAGAGTGGAGTGCCAGTGAGGAGAAGTTTGTGAAGAAGGCCATCGTGCCAGACAGTATCAAAAGCCTTCTCGAGGTCCAGCAGTACCATGCCAGTACTTCTGTTCCTATTGAAGCCCATCGACACGTCTTCCACGACACGGGTAAGTTGCTGGACCGTGTTGTGTCTTGTTCTAAATCCAAATTGCTCATGAGGGAATGTATTATTGGATTCGTGATGGAACACTAACCTTGAGGCAACCACTCTCTCAAGAATCTTGCCAAGACCTGGAAGAAGGCTGATGGACCTGTAGCTAGTTGGATTTTCGGTCGGTTTATTTGGCTTGTGAATAGGAACAATATTGGCTACTTTCCAAATACTCGGAAAATAGCCATTAAGGAGTGAAGCATTTATTATTTTAGTAAGAAAAATCCTCGCTTTGAGTGGTAACTGTTTAAGAAGACTATTGTGTATATTGTCGGGACCGGGTGCTTTTCGAGTTTTAAGTCTGTCAAGGATACGACCAATTTCGGACGGGGTGCAAAGTTGCACCTCGTTTTGGTTGGTCGGGGAGTAAGCAAAGCTGGTGAGAGTGTCCTCGACAGCTTTGTTGACATCAACATTTCCAAGATCGGAAGTGATTGAGTACGTATTCTCATAAGCGTCCGCCAAGGCATTAGCCTTGTCAATGCCAGAAACAGCCAACCCTGAGGCTGTGCGCAGAGGTGGTATGCTTTGAGACGAGCAATTGATACCCTTGACGACTCGCCAGAGTACCGTTACCCGGTTCTAGAGCTGCCAATTTTCTCTGCCATAGCTGGTTTTTAAGTAGGCGGATTTCTTTTTTGATTAATCAAAATAAAGTCAAAATATTTATTGGCAGTGGAATATCAAAATTTAAAAACAAAAAAAATTGTAGACTATTTTTCGGTACAATATTTGTGTAGAACAGATCTAATATATAGACAATTTGTATTTTAAGTTTTTTTTTCGATGATAACTGATTTATTCATTTTTCTTCTTCTTCTTTCTCTTAAGTTAGACCTGTGGTCCGTTATCATTAGGCGATATCGACTCCTGTTATCGACCAGTGAGTATGGCATGTATCGTATGAAACTCTCGTGTTATCCACCCCTAACACTTAGCCTCACCAGATTTATATTCCATCTTGTGGCAATATCGTCTACTTTATCTATTTCTTAGATATTCAATTTTCTAGTTCTATTTCTAAGTGTTTTGCCAGTAATGATTGAAGATTTTTGTTTAATTTGATCTGAGCGTACTTTTTGTTTTTGTTGAATCAGATCTAGACTCTATTCCATAAGTTATGATTGACCTTACATATGATTTATAAATTTTGATGTTACTGTCTATTCTCGTGTATTTGTTATTCCAGGCCACATATTTTAGGCATCCGGAGACAGCAACGGATTTATTTACTTGGCATCATACATATTTTTAAAAAATTTATTTTTCACATGACAAGAAATACGCATAATTAGCGAAAAAACAACGGGTAATTTAATTTGGACACACAATTTTAATGGATCTGGGTTTGTTGCCTTTCATTTGTCGTGTCCCCATTAAACTAGGCTTTTGCCTGTATCTTACTGAGGACATATAGCATGAAAAAAATCGATAATTCTTTCCGATTCTTTATTACATTATATAAAACCCCGTTGCACATTCTCATCAACCTGACAAACAGTGACACTTAATTACACATGTATACATCACGCGAAATCAAACTCCTCACACTGCATCACTCCAGACAGACCAAAACGTTCATCCCACAATATATCGTGCATAATCATATAAAAATACATATACATACTCGTATGTGTGTAGAGATCATTATGGCTGAACAGATTGACATTTAGATATGTACGAGTATGTATTTTAATTTCACTTGTTCAATAGATTTGTCATCAATCATAAGTTGACATCTTACTGGATTTTTGAGAATGTTGAACCTATAGTTTTTTTCTACTGTTATTTTTAGATAGCATTAATTTGTTGATTCATCAAATTATAGTCAACTTAATTTTCAACTTTAAACGCTTACAAAACCTTTCATTTAGATAAATAACAAATTAGTCGTCAATAACAAAAGTTTCATGATTTGCGTGATATTGTTATGAAAATCTATACTGACGATTCTGTTTTGCCACCACATACTGAACAATTTGTTTTTAGCCGTAGGAACAGAAACAACTGTATCATATTTTTGAATTAATTTTCAATAAATATTTTATCTAAAGTGGTTTACTGCTTTTGTTTCATGGTTACTTCCATCTACAAATTAATGCTTAGTGGTAGTATGGGCTTTCATTCATTCGGATGGCACCCTTCGACATACGAAAAGTGTGGCCAGGAGACAATATCGTATTTCACCTCAGCAATCGAACCTCCGGGCTAAGAACCAATGAGGATGACAAATAACTTACAGTTCATCCATAGTACGTCTTGTAATAATATCGCATGAGAAAAAGCACAACACTCGCACACGTGTAGTGCGTGCGAGTGTTTTTACAAGATGAACTCTTTAACAAGACTAGGGCCACTCTTTTTGGTACCATCGGAAAACGAGATATATGACTCTGCGTAGAAGATTACCATCTCATCAATTAGATAACGGAGATCGAGCATTCAACTATGGACGATACACACTGTGCAAAGGAACTCAATTTATTTTAAAAAGGGTTTCAGTCTGGCTTTCACTTAATATCTCTGGTTGGTTGGAAGAGTTGGACAGGATACAACGAAAGTGTAATGCAATGATACAGTACATATTCCTTTCATGTATGTTATTTTTATTTCAAGTATAAAACTAAAGGTACAATATATTAATCCTTACAGAAAATATTTTGTATTCCGTCCCTTTACGCCATCTCTGCAACTCCCGCAAAATTCGAGTATCACATTTCTAACTCCTTTTCTCTTTCCATCTACACATATACTCGTATATTGAAAAACACTCATCTCTCGATTTAAGCGGTAGATACATTCCAAGAAAACTCGCGCTAATCAAAATCGCACAAATTGAGGTAAAAAACTGGAAGGCACGTTCCACAATATCGAAATCCGCGTAAATTGAGTTACAGAACTCCTGTGAATTTCGAAGAAATTCTAACTTACAAGAAATTGTACAAAAAACGCGTAAATCGACCAATCTGATAACATCTTAGAAAGGGATAATAAAATATTGTTATTTACAGATTAAAATAAAAAAATTCTACACATTGGTACTATTTAACATGACAAAATTAATTTAAAAAAATACAGTAGCTATTTATTATGTTACTATTTAGCCTCTCCGCTAACCTTAACTTAATAGATTCAAATTTCGAATTACTTTCGGAGAGAATCCAAGTATTCCTCTCTCGCTCTCTTGTATTCAAAATTTAATTCTCGTATTCTTTCTTCGGCGACAACCATCGTATGGGTTTTGGCCTATTCATACTATGATAATACGGAAACGATTGTTTGATGGTAGTTTTATACACTTTAATATCTTATTGAATCAAATATTAATTAACAAATTCCGACAAATAATTCAGGCTCCTAAACTCCTTTTCAAGGCATTGTTATTGTTGCGGATTATATGACTTTGATTCTTGCACTGAATTTTATACGAAAAGGGTGTTCGAGACATTCCGAACTGAGCTGAACGGTGTCAGGTTGAAGTCGATTGATCATCAGCAACACTCTCTTGTATCCTTTGAATATTCTCATTAGTGCGGATAGTGCACGATCTTCAGGCTCGAGACAAATCACCCACGGATCCCAGCTATTTGAAACGTGCAATTCATGTCGTAATCGTTGATCTTTTTTTTATTTAACAAAGCACATAATATATGGCACAAATATTTGCCAGGGCTATACCTATATACAAATTTATTACTACTTAAATAATCTTATTTATATATTATAATTCAAGAACTTACTTAATCTTATTTTTCTTCATGTCATTTTATTTTTATTTTTTATAATCTTAATACCTATATGATTTCTTAGAAATAATTAACACCTACATACTACGTATAACTAGATAACAATTCTTACAACTAATTATTTAGCAAGAACAAGTCCTCTCGTTCAGGCTACTTGTATTCCATCACATTCACTCAGACCTTGATCCTCCCAGCTAATACTATACGAGGACTAGTCAGGCAACAGATGATGCTTCGGGAGCCTGTGCTTATAACGGAAGGGTAGATCGGATTTAGTCTCGTAAGGCCTCAGGGCAGCGACTAAGAGATTTTATTGACTTTTATAAAACTTCACGGTTCAAGCGAGGATATGGTGTTATAGGGTTTCTTCTCGCTGTTCGGCGTGAAGTCGTGTAAGGCTAGAGAATGCCTTGTTCTACACTCGCTGGAGTTTCAGGTGATCCGTGTTGCTCACACCACCCCAAACGGGTGCAGCATAGATAAAGATAGGACGAATAAGTGTTTTATAGAGGAGGAGCTTATTTGTGGGTGAAAGGAAGCTGCGTCGATGAAATATCGAACTGATAGCCCCTAACCCTTATGGCCTTCTGTCTGATGATATTCAGATGGGTTTTCTACGTCAGTCGCCAGTCGAGATGCAGGCCGAGGTATTTAACCACGTCTTGCTACTCCAACCAGGCAATCACCGATGAAGAAGGGCATCGATGGCACTCTTTCCTTGACTTTGCGGGAGAACATGATAGCCTCAGTTTTGGCGTCATTGATTTTGAGCCTCTAGTCCTGGTAGTATTTTTCAAGGATCTCAAGAGCAATCTGAAGGCGGCGACCAGCTCGATCTACCTTGAGTGAGGATGCGTAGCATGCCGCATCGTCTGCAAAAAGTGCGAGCTCACGGTTTGGGGGAGTAGATATGCCGTGTATGTAGATGTTAAATATACGAGTACAGGGTCCCAGTAATCGTCGATCTTGTTGAACCATCTCTATCAGTAAAATGACGTCGATAGAAGTATTGCATTCAAATAATTGACGCTTGATTTGCGAAACAAAGTTCGACCATTTTTCGTTCGTTTCTATGTTGTTAAATTTTCCACATTAAAACTTAAATATACGTTTTGAACTATCTGAAAAAAAAATGAATCTTTGAAACTGGAACCTGGCTGATAGGCCACCGTGTGTTATATATAAAAAAAACATTTATTTCGGAATCAATAATTTTCAACACTCTTGCAACATTCGGTGTTGGTGTAATATTCAATATTTTTTGAAAATTATCAAAAAAAAGTGTCAATCGACATTTATTAATTTATATCATATCGCCGTATATCTTAAGTAGTATGCAGAGAAAACAAATCACCATACTTTTTTATACAATCACATAACTTTCGCCTCCTCCACATTTGTAAATCTCGTCATGCGCAATCGTCTATTATTTATATTTCTTACTTCACTTCTTTCAAAATCTGGTTTACTTAATCCAGCCACCTTTATCTCAGTCTACTTCTTTCACGCACTCATTGCACTTGTGACTTAAATACTCGCTCAGTATTTTTTTCTTCATTCATTTTAACCGCATGTTCAAACCATTTATAGATTCCTATTTTCATCTTACTCAAAATTTAATCAATACATTAATTTCTGATGTCTTAATTCAACCTTCTTTCATACATTGACACTTTTTTCTTAGTGCACGTATCTCCACAGTATTAATCTTACTGTATTTTTTCCTGCTAAGTCCAAGTTTCACCTCCTTACGTCAAGGTGGGTTCCAACACACTATTATGCATTGTCATATATGTTACTTTGGAGAAAGCGAGGTTGTTGAATGTTATATTAAATGTTCCCTGTCGCAACCATTCTTAACCAACCAACGCAACCATTTTCAATTTTACTTTCAACTCACCCAACCCAAGTAAACATACAGCCCAGACATCATAACTCATCAACATGCTCCAGTTTCTCTGACTAAACTCACACATTGCACATACTTACCACACCTCTTTCTATAACCATAACCTTTCATTATCGCTAGATCATTTTCCTTTTACTATAGACATCTCTCATGCAATTCGCTTATCATATCCCTTAAATTGCCTTCATTTTCAGGAACCATGGCCATATCTGCATACAGAAGTCCAGATACATTTATTTCCCTCATCCATTGCATTTCCAGTTGAGTTAATTATAAAATGTTATATTTTACTTACAAATAAGCCGCAATACTATATTTTTCGTGAATAATAAATTGGTCTTCTTTTTAAAAGATAATGATCTTTTTATTTTCTTCGGAGCAGGTTTATAGTTTTCTTGAGTTGGCCAAAGTTTTGATGCGGAGATTGACAAAACGAACGTCGGAAGCTGAAATAACGTCGTAATATGATTATCCTGAACTCAGGGCCGATCTCGATACAAAAAATAATGCACTATAACTTAGTGGAACACTGAAGTCTGTATCACATGATATCTATCGAGGACAAAATATTAACTTTGAGAATACTTTTAGGTGTAGAAGTGTAAGATAATAGTTAAGCGTATTTTTTGGCCACTACCTAAATTCTTTGAGTGTTTTTTTGGTCTAATTTTAAACGTAGAATAAAATGAGTCGTTTTTTCGATGATTGATGCTTTTTACTGTATGGGAAGAAAAAATGGGACGCAAGCAAAAAAGATACTTACAGTGTATGGCGGCGATGTAGTAAGCGATCGTGTTTGTCAAAGGCTGCTAAAAAATGTAATTGTTATACGACACTCGAAGATGATGATGATGTCTACTCTGGAAAGTCAATTACAATTGATGACGGTCAAATGAAAGCATTGATCGAGAATAACCAGCGTTCTAGAACACGAAAGATCGATGAGATACTGGAAATGTCGAAAATCGCTGTCCACAAATATTTTGTACTATTTTGCGTTTGATTTTAAATTAAAATGCAAAATTACTCTCCGGACAAAATATAATTTTGGTAAAAAATGGCAATTAACCTCAAACAAATTCTTTAGATCAAATTATTACGTTTCTCTGAATGAAACATAAACATTTTCTTCTTCTTCATGTGTCGTGTCTAGCTCTGACGTTGGCTATCATTCATGAAACAATATCTCTGTCTTTAGCGGTACGGAACAGCTCCTCAACTCTGGATATTAGCATTAGCGAATGTTGAATAATTATAACAGTTGCAGTCTACCAATTCCGACTCAACCTTCGATATTGCATCAATATGAATTTTAGGAAATGATATTTTTCTCCTTTAGGTAATTTCTAATCTCCTAAAGGTAACCTCCTAAAGGTAATTTTTCGGTATTTTATTATGTTCAAGAGCTCTCTTTCTACACTTGCTCTTGACATAGTAGCTAGGTATTTGAGATACGATGAATGATATCAAAATATTCTAAACATTATCAGATAAATCCACATTTCGAATGCTTCCTGCTTGTTTGGCGTCTCCACGGCGCATTCCTCACCACCAAAAAGTAATACATACTATATTTGTTGCCCAATCAACTGCAGACACATGAACATAAACCTTGTTTTTTAAACATTAATATATTCAGTCTTTGATCATTATTACTTATTCAATTGGTTAAAATTAAAGGGATTAAAACAATTTCATCCCAACATACAATAATTCGGTTAATACTTTCCACTTTCCTTGGTCTTCCTCTCACACGCCTTTTACTCGCATTTGCACTATACGAGTATATCTGTTTTGTTACTCTTTTTTCATTCATTCGTGCCACATGCCCAAATCATTTCAGCGTGCTTTTCTTAATCTTACTTAACATTTCAGCCTTAAGTTCACATTCATCCCTTATCACTTTATTCCGTTCTGGCATACATTGTCACTCCATGTATTATTTTCAATGCACGCATCTCTACAGCATTTATTCGGCTCCTCGTAGTCTTTTTACACGTCCACGTTTCCCTCCCATACATCAAAATTGGCACCAAAATACTATTGTGGACTATCATCTTGGCAGATTTTGATACTGTCCGATTCGAGTATATATGTTTAAGTGCTCCACTAAATTTGTTTCCTATCGCTACACGCCGTTTGATATCCCTCTTAACTCTTCCATCATCTGAGAAAATACTACCCAAATAGCAGAATTCCTTAACTTGTTCAAATCTTTCATTATTCACCCATATGTCGCATTTACTTTTCTTTTCACACTTTTCTATCACCATTACTTTGGATTTTGTAACATTCATTCTCAAACCTTTCTCTTCACATTTCTCATACAATTTACTTATCATACTCTGCAATTCATCTTCATTCTCCGCCAACACTACCATGTCATCTGCATACAGTAAATGTAATTCTGCATACAGTAATTCAACATTTGTAGGCCACCAATTCAGAATTGTAATTCCTTTACACTTGAATCGATATAAATATTGAACAACCAGGATGACATAATGCATCCTTGAAATATCAAACCTTTCAGTCAAGGTACCATTCACTCTAATACATGCTCTACCTTCGGCGTATTATGACGCAATGCCACGTATTAGTTTATGTCTTCATTCATCCGTTTCTAATGTCATTATTATGAATTTTATCAACTAAAGAGACTCAACATTGTTTAAAAGTACATTTTAGAAGCTTCTATTTTCTTTATGCTGGCCTGAGTGCACCACAAAATTTGCATACATCAGAAGAGCTTGGAAATTACTAACCTCCTTACCCTGTTCCTATCACTTTTAATCATTATCAAGGTTTCATTATTATGTGTCAATGCGTGCATTAGCATACTACTGCCCACTTTTAATCACTATCAAGGTTTCATTATTATGTGTCAATGCGTGCATTAGCATACTACTGCCCACTTTTAATCACTATCAAGGTTTCATTATTATGTGTCAATGCGTGCATTAGCATACTACTGCCCACTTTTAATCACTATCAAGGTTTCATTATTATGTGTCAATGAATGCATTAGCATACTACTGCCCACTTTTAATCACTATCAAGGTTTCATTATTATGTGTCAATACGTGCATTAGCATACTACTGCCCACTTTTAATCACTATCAAGGTTTCATTATTATGTGTCAATGCGTGCATTAGCATACTACTGCCCACTTTTAATCACTATCAAGGTTTCATTATTATGTGTCAATGCGTGCATTAGCATACTACTGCCCACTTTTAATCACTATCAAGGTTTCATTATTATGTGTCAATGCGTGCATTAGCATACTACTGCCCACTTTTAATCACTATCAAGGTTTCATTATTATGTGTCAATACGTGCATTAGCATACTACTGCCCACTTTTAATCACTATCAAGGTTTCATTATTATGTGTCAATGCGTGCATTAGCATACTACTGCCCACTTTTAATCACTATCAAGGTTTCATTATTATGTGGCAATGCGTGCATTAGCATACTACTGCCCACTTTTAATCACTATCAAGGTTTCATTATTATGTGGCAATGCGTGCATTAGCATACTACTGCCCACTTTTAATCACTATCAAGGTTTCATTAGTATGTGTCAATGCGTGCATTAGCATACTACTGTCCACTTTTAATCACTATCAAGGTTTCATTATTATGTGTCAATGCGTGCATTAGCATACTACTGCCCACTTTTAATCACTATCAAGGTTTCATTATTATGTGTCAATGCGTGCATTAGCATACTACTGCCCACTTTTAATCACTATCAAGGTTTCATTATTATGTGTCAATGCGTGCATTAGCATACTACTGCCCACTTTTAATCACTATCAAGGTTTCATTATTATGTGTCAATGCGTGCATTAGCATACTACTGCCCACTTTTAATCACTATCAAGGTTTCATTATTATGTGTCAATGAATGCATTAGCATACTACTGCCCACTTTTAATCACTATCAAGGTTTCATTATTATGTGTCAATACGTGCATTAGCATACTACTGCCCACTTTTAATCACTATCAAGGTTTCATTATTATGTGTCAATGCGTGCATTAGCATACTACTGCCCACTTTTAATCACTATCAAGGTTTCATTATTATGTGTCAATGCGTGCATTAGCATACTACTGCCCACTTTTAATCACTATCAAGGTTTCATTATTATGTGTCAATGCGTGCATTAGCATACTACTGCCCACTTTTAATCACTATCAAGGTTTCATTATTATGTGTCAATACGTGCATTAGCATACTACTGCCCACTTTTAATCACTATCAAGGTTTCATTATTATGTGTCAATGCGTGCATTAGCATACTACTGCCCACTTTTAATCACTATCAAGGTTTCATTATTATGTGGCAATGCGTGCATTAGCATACTACTGCCCACTTTTAATCACTATCAAGGTTTCATTATTATGTGGCAATGCGTGCATTAGCATACTACTGCCCACTTTTAATCACTATCAAGGTTTCATTAGTATGTGTCAATGCGTGCATTAGCATACTACTGTCCACTTTTAATCACTATCAAGGTTTCATTATTATGTGTCAATGCGTGCATTAGCATACTACTGCCCACTTTTAATCACTATCAAGGTTTCATTAGTATGTGTCAATGCGTGCATTAGCATACTACTGTCCACTTTTAATCACTATCAAGGTTTCATTAGTATGTGTCAATGCGTGCATTAGCATACTACTGTCCACTTTTAATCACTATCAAGGTTTCATTATTATGTGTCAATGCGTGCATTAGCATACTACTGCCCACTTTTAATCACTATCAAGGTTTCATTAGTATGTGTCAATGCGTGCATTAGCATACTACTGTCCACTTTTAATCACTATCAAGGTTTCATTAGTATGTGTCAATGCGTGCATTAGCATACTACTGTCCACTTTTAATCACTATCAAGGTTTCATTATTATGTGTCAATGCGTGCATTAGCATACTACTGCCCACTTTTTCCTTTTCTTTTTTTATTATTTTGTAATTATTGAACAAAATACTAAGTACACTGTCGACCTTCAATCCTTCTACAGTACACTTTTAAATGTTTTTCTTAGTCAAATCGGCTATCGACTACATAATTCCGAAATAAAAATATTACGAGTATTATAAAATATACATAATCAAAACGTTTTTCACCAACATCTTTATTTTGATCAGTTTAATTTCTTGTGAATGTGGCCTATCGGCTGGGAGATCAGCATACATCGCTCTCTCCACTCCTTCGTACCCCGTCATCTCAATAAGCCACCATCTCAAACCTATTTCAAGCAATGTACTCGTAAAAGCAACGTTTTCATTTATATAAAAATACTTGAATAATGAAACATGTTTCCAGACAACGGATGAAACTTGATATTGTGAGGATATGGCCTTTGATATGAATCTTCCTGAAACAACGGTTCTTATCCATTAAGATGTTTATATACAATATTTACAAAAAAAAAATTAAATACCTAGTGTAGTCATTTTGAGATTTGATTCAACCACGACAAACAAATTTTAGCGAGTGTATTGTTATACTCGTATATCATACAGGTATATATTGTCGTTATTACGGAAAAAGTCATTTATTGCATTTTAGACTTTATGGAGAAAAACGATTTTTTCCCCTATAAAATCCAAAATACTGATTTGAATGAAAATATTTACCTAGTTTGATTTATTGTATTAGCCTACATGTTTATGTGTAGAAAAGAAACTGTTTAGATACTGGAAAGATGTAGAAAAAGAAGTTTTAACACTTAATGTTTTTTTTCTTTACAGATGAAATATGTGAGAAAGATCACTTAATGATGTTTTACACAGTCAATTTTAATTTTTCTTGAGAGGTTTTAAGGGTTCTGCACAGTAAAATTAAGCATAAAATTGAACAACTTTATTAAATAAAATAGTATTTTGTAAAATAATAAGTGTTTTTTTATAAATACAATGTTTAGTCACCACAATCGCTGGATGAATCACTAATAGTTTTTTTATCATCAGCTGGTAGAGATGCGTACCAGCTGTGAAATTCTTCCGGTACCACTCCTGAAGAACACAATTTTAACAAATCCTTTTTTGCATTTGCGATTGGCAACATGTTGTCATACAATTTGACGAGAAGAGGGCTACCCGTATCAGCTGCTGTGCTACGTGCTCTGCCTCGGCCTCGTCCGGTTACGATTATTTTTTTATATTCACCGTTACGTTATGTTATGCTCATATTTGTATGAAATTTGTTTTGGATTCACTTTTTCATATTTCAGACATTTTACCTTTAACCAATTGACTTTTTCGCCTTCCTCATCAATGCTGCATTCGATTCATTTCTTCGATGTACGAGTAAATGGTTGTGGTACATTTGAACGGTTTCCTCATTTTTATCACTAATTGTTTTATACTTAATGCAGACAGAACATAAGTCCTTTTTTGGTTTAAAAAAGGAATAATTATAATTGTTGCAGAAATAGTTTCTGTAAGTTGATTGAGAAACGCATTTTGAATTATTTTCATTGAAAAATTTCTTATATAAGATACAGTTTTTTACTTGACTTTCGCACGTAGTGTGATTCCATCACATGAAAACTTTCAATGTATTCCTTCAATTGCCGCAAAATTATCTCAGAATGTTGATTTCCCGGAGCACTGTTACCACGGTTGTCTTTTCCTGAAAAAAAAACCCTCAGCGGTAGTGAATTCAAAAGCTTTGTTCACGGGGCCAATACTTATAGAAAGCGTTTTCTCGAAAAACTTCTGACACACTCGATGCTTAATTCCGCCAGTAGTCAAAAAATAAGTATTTGAAATCGATCTTGCTTTATTTGAATTGGTTTGGTTTAACGGATTGTACATTTACTAAAATAAATTATTTTTGACGATTATAATTATTCAATGCCCAATACGATTTGTAAATCGAAACTCGGTAAAATCATTCTCGGTAAAATTATTATAACATTTAAAACGGCAGAATTCACAATTCAATTGATTTGTTAACTTAGCAGGTTTTAATCCTTCTTTTGTTTCGTAAGGAAGGCATTCACTTCGTATTTTCTTTGATACATTTTTTTCCACATAGAAGGGTTACCCACACCCCTTTTCCATCTTAAACCACGTTCAATTGAGATTTCCTCAGACAAAAATACTGGAATGTTATCGACTCAATATTAACTGCATGCCTCATTTTGATGTTCTTGTACAGGATTAGTGTTAACAATATTCTCCTCAACAACATTTTCTCCTAATGTTGATCCGTTTATGGATTCCACATTCGTTGGATTGGGCATGTAATCCGGATCACCGACCGTGTCATCAAAATATTCATTATCACTTTCATCGGCTAACAATGCTTCTATTGCACGAGGCAGATGCAGCTGATCGTTTTCCGAATTCATGTGAAAGGTGTTATCCATTTTGAATTATATCTGAAAGAACCCATTAATTAATATCGAGTGACAGTTTCTTGTAAAAAAATAATTTCATTATATTTTGAGATTAAGTTCAATGTCTAATTAAAAAAAACATATAATTTATGTTAAAATGAACATAAATTTATTAAAATTTCAATGCTTACCAATCACACACTGTCTTTTTCTAAAAAAAAAGTTTAATAAAATCACCAAAACTTTAAAAAACCACTTAAAAAGTAAATTGCATGACAAACACAGTGTCAACGTCTATCTCACACAATTCATTAATGGCAACTTCATGCGTATCATTAGTAAGGAAGAACTCATCAAGTAATATTATGACTTTTTCCATACAAACAAACAATCAATTTTTACAGTTAATGATTTTTTTAGTGGCCTAACTTCGCTATTGGCTTAAATAATGCCGTTTTTGACTTTTAGAATAATAGAGATTTGTGTTTTTGATTCAAATAATGAAAAATCTCATTTTGAGCAAAAATGGTAATTAATGACTTTTTCCTTAACAACGACGATATATTAGTAAGCTACGGGGATTATCCTATTACACCCATTATATAAACAAAATGGTAAGCATTTTTATGGTGTGTTTGAAGACATTGCTACATGGTCATAAATATAAACTGTAATACAATTCAATATCTGCAAGCCTACTGGAATTATGCGCAATAGACAAAAGCCAACTGGGAAAAATATTTTTTGGATCTTCCGGTACTCACATAAATATTAATTAGTGTATGTAATACAACCCAATCCTATCGCTTTTAGGCTGTAGTCAGTCGGGTCGTCTACAAGTTATCAACTTCTTATGTAGGGTATACTTTATCCAACGCATCGCCACCTATGAATATCAGGGATCTGTATTTAATATTCTTGTTTCAGCGTCTTCCAGGTTGACCAGCCCGAGTTCATACATGGAATGATGTCGTTTCCCTATCGAATTAAGAAGAGATGACAAAGCGCAAAACCTTTCGATTGCATTACATATTTTTTCGTTTCTTGCACATGCATATAAATTTTCAAACAACTCCTTCGATTTATTTGATGCTGGCAAGAGATCAATAGATTATATCCACAAACAGAGACAATGGTTTGTAAATTGGCATCCTTTTTCACTTCTTGATGAATTCGTCTTTGCGCGTTGATGATTTTTTAACCCGTTTTCTTAGATACTTATTTGTTTTTATGAACGCATTGCCTAGAGTCAGACCTGGAGGCTACGCCGCTACGGGTGCACCGTTCTGTACCCTAATAAAATCAACCCGCTGTGCCAGTTTAAAGCCGCTACAAATTGGACTCGAATATATTATTCAACATTTTTCTAAGATTGTACCCACAATAAAGAAGAGTATCGTCGTAAAGAACCCACGACGAAAAACAGTACCCAAGAGTCTATACGTGAACCGTAAAGCTTGATTCACATCAGACAAACATATGGAGGTCAATTTTATAGTATTTTTTACTTTCTCAAATGACTTTCTTTTTTTGTCTCACCTCTAATTAATAATCATCCAGTCACGGATTTTATTCAAAATGAAATAAATCGATTCAATTAAATAAAGTGATACTATACAAATATCCAGAGCATAAAAAATAAGATCTCCATGGGCATGGTAAGTCATGCTTCATGATCCCATTAAACTAGGTTTTAGTTTATACTCGTATATTTCTCAGAAAAAAACATTTTGTAGCATCTTTTACTTATAAAGCCTCTTGAGAGCTACTGTGTAATCAATCAGCCTTCTAACACTCCTTAAGTAGTCTGATAGATACAGTCCACATATATAGTTTCGCCATATTGTGCGTCGTTAGATCATTAAAGACATTTAATATTTTTGTGTAAAGATAAATGCAGTAGAAATGAGATAATTGTGTAAAATGTGTGACTGAATAAAAAAAGAGAACGTTTGGAAAGAATGTGGATTCAAAGAAGACGCTGTACTTAAAATGAAGAAAAAAGCATTTAGGGGTTTCGACCACGTTAAAAAAAGAAAGTTGACAGTTTTAAAAAATTGTCTTTAGAAATAATAAAGAAGGTACAGGAAGTTTGGAAATACCCAGAAAAACGTAGTACGATTAATTAATTAATTTCTGAAAGAGGGAAGAATGAAAATAATTCATAATACGGGAGTACGAAAGAAGAAGTGTATGAATGTTGCAGAATCAAAAGTAAGGATATAATTAAGATCTATTATCTCTAACTCCTCAATATGGCATGGAGTGATGATGATGATAACAATGAACATATACATTCAACGTCTAAGCTCAGTTACTCAATAAAATTAATCGAACAACTACATTAAATTATATGGTCCGAAATTATAGTCTAGATAAAATACTAATTACTAATTTGAATTTTTAATTATTTGTATTAAGTCACACATCATACTCGTACATACGCTTCACACTTTAAAGTAAGGCAATGAAACCACGTAACTCCTTTATTTCAGTAATATCCGATAAATGTATTGTATAAGAAATGTATTTCTAAATACCAATTTCTTCAATTAAATAATAGTTAAGATTTAGTATTTAGTATTAAGGTCGAATTATGAATTAAACCCTAAGTATCTAGCCTGTCAAACCATAATAATTTAGGAAAACCTACGTCACTCAATTGCAATAATCAATTGCATTCACTCAAGTCTTAACTTTATAGATAGTAATGCATTTTCTTATCCATATACTTGAGTTGCCTAATGGTAAAATACCCAACAGTTTACCCTTGCATATCATGGTGCATGGCCGTGCGGTCAACGTGTTAAAGCCCCCCCCCCCCCCCCCCCCCCCCCCCCCCGAACTGCGTTACTTTCGCAGTAAAACCCACAATCTGTTACTCCCTTAGGAAAAGAACAATAATTTTCCAATTTGTTTCCGGAGGTATCGTGGTATCTGTAACATTCATTCTATCTAATATTTATGATTTAAAAAAAAAACATTAAACGGCGCACTAAGTACTAACATATTTTGTCAATAAATTAATCGTTAGATCATCAAAAATGATTATGCAAAGTGTTACGTTAGTACCAATCTTAATATGTGGGGTACTTTTCCATATCTACATGTTGGGTAAGAAAACCGCAGAAAACTTACCAAGGAAAAACGAGCTTCAACGTAACATTTTTAGATCTTCCGTTACGTGTAATAGCACATTTGACTTTAGGTGTACTGATAATAGCACATTTGACTTTTGGTGTATATACCATAAAATACTGTCCTATGAATTTTAAATGTCCTTCAAAAAAGAGTTGTCTTCAAGTGCTTCCTAAAGCTACACCCATATCTTTTATACTTGGAGGCAGACATTCCACGTCACAGGATCAGCTACAGCAAAATCCTTCTCGTAATACCCCACCCTACTGGATTGATTCGTAACAATCAATATATTCGATAAAGACGAAATCGACATCAAAGTTCTACACCTCTCCGAATAAATATACGATAGAACTGCGTGTGCCTTTTGAAAAATATTTGGTATGAACATTTATGATACAAATAATCAGATAAAAGATAAATATTTGTTAAAGACAGATGTCATGAGAAAAAAATGTTAAGGAATCTTGGATGGTTTGTCCACATCCAGAGTTGCGAAAGACAAATAAATGTATGCTATATGTGAAACAAATAGAGAATGAGGAAGATGTTGACTGGGGAAAGATTTGAAGGAGATGGTGGGAGGAATTTTGACTGAAGGAAATATAAGACTTATGAGAAACAGAAGAGCATATATGACTAAATGTATGAATGTGTACGAGGTGAGAGCTGTGAGCATGGATCTGTTATTTTTATCGACCTCAAAAAGGGCATGC
>OX463843.1:18095118-18245741 GCA_949825065.1 Odontocerum albicorne
TATTTCGTCATAATATAATTATATATAAACAGAAAAATAAAAGTTAATTGATTTTACTTTCAAAAATTAAATCCTAAAGGTTATAAAAAGAGAACTCCCAAACAAGTTGAATAATAATTCATACGATGATATTCAACAACATAAAGTATGTAACTAAAAACAAAACTAGAGACAGATATAAAAACTTCTAGTGAATAAACGCAAATCCCTTGCGTTTTCCCAACGTATTCGTTTCTTATGTAGTTCCCGTTGTGTAACAAAAATTTTATTTTTACGATTTATTCATACGCGGTCTTTATTCGGAAAAAAACTCAGGAATGTTATTTCTTTATCAATTCATTTCGAAAAACACAAATAAGTATAGTTTAAAATACATAATAAAGATGAGTTTATAGATTAAAATACATTAAAATCGATGATATTTTATCACGCCTTATAATGTTGTGTTATATACGAGTATGCCCTGTTTCACTATATTCTCCACAATGATACTGAACACGTAAACAATTTCCGATAAGAACAAAAAGGCATTAAGCATTTTAAGTGATACCGTTACTCTCTGTTTGAGAGTACTGATTTATATTTTGAATGTTACATACTTGATCAATTTATTGTGAAATTCTCAAATGTAAAATGTCACTGACTTTCAATACATTCGAAACTATAAATAATCGTCCAATAATAAGAATTCTTGTTGAACACTTTAGAGGGAGGAAAAAGTCGTGAGACCCCGTTGAATGGGATACACGGAACTATTACGGATCTCGATTTGAAGTTCGCGAAGTATCGAATGACCAAGGTTCGATAAGGACAAAGAAAATGTCAAATATAACGGGGATACTATACGTATAAATACATATAGCATTTCAGAAATAATAAGTTACTTGTATTTTTCAATAGTCCATCTATGTGTGACAAATACTTATTTTGTATTTTTTAATAATATGAATATAAAAAAAACGAAAAGAGAGTATTCTGATTATACAAAATTTATCAACAATTTATCCTGCATAGGTTTTCTCCCAAAATTATATTCCATATAAAGTATATACCACTGTATATGTTATGTTTTCTGCTCCCTTAATCGACATGTATTATTTCTCGAAAGGCAATGTGAAATGTAATAAAAATAACACAGTACAAACATCGAGAAAAATAGTTTTACATCATCTTTTACGTATATTTGGACATGTCTAACTAGTAGGTGATAAAATATTGTCAAGTGATCATTAGTCAAGTGATATTATGGAAAAATAAAAAATATCGTTCGAGTTATTCAAAATCTGAAAAAAGGAAATATAAAATCCAAATAAATCAAAATACATATTTGAGATGGTGTAAAAAAATTATTTGATACAAACTATGATGGATATAAAACAAACTGCACATAGGAATTGACTTTTGATGAAGAAATATGGAAAAAAACTTAGGGTATGTAAAAAACGATTCCTCTTTACTCAAACGGACATATTAATGCACACTAAAACGAAATTCCTCAACATTACGAGTAGTTGGAAACATTGTTGTGTTAGCGGAGTTGTGGAATCTTGCAGCAAACTGATTTATAGTGTAAGGCAGTTTGTTCCAAGTTTCACTAATTTTATAATAACAAAGTCCAGTGATGCATTATTTTTTTTGTTGTTTTGCCTATCTATCTTCATAATCACATGACTATTAAAATTCACCTTCATCTTTGTCTCCTTATCCTAACGGGATTATAGCCCTATTGCCTGCATAAACCCGTGCAATTTTGTTCCAAAACAAATTTAGGTCTGCATGGAACACAAAGACCAAGGGTTTTATATATGATATAGGGTGTTTTGGTTTTGTGCATAAGACGACCTCCGTGACCTATTTAGTAAGATACCTGTATCCCAGCCTAGAGGTTGTGGATTCAAATCACCCGAGAACCCAGATAAAAAAAAATCCAGTCTAATTTTAATTTATGGCCTTTTTAACATCTTTTTGGAGGGTTGGAACAGATTACTACGTGGCAATAAGCCCGCAAGGATGTGCTGAATACAACGAAAGTGTAATACGAACAATAACCGAGACGAACACAATAACAGATTGGTATGTTTTCATACAGTTTCAATTTCTGCATTCCTCGTATACCCTCAACGACCCATAGCACAATTTCCTTGCGGAGTCAGTGAAAGAATCTGTTTCTACAATCGTTCATTTGGCGTTCGAAGTTAAACCTGATTTAGATATAATCAACATTCCTGCTGCATGTCTATAATAATATTGAAGACGATTTTATCAGATGATATAACAATTTATAAAAAAACACTGAATTTTTTATTCATAAAGTGACATGTAAACCCAGACAAGTTTTTCTTGTGAAAGTTGCCTTAAATATATTCATCCATCTCTCAGATAAAATAAAATAGAAAGAGCTTATTCCTTCGTCGGCTAAAGCTCCCCATATATTAAGGTGAAATATTTAACTCGTCTAAATTCAGTATATAATTTCCTTCGTGACGCGGATCCGCGTTACGCGTGCTCGTCATGAGAGGCATCATCGGCTACAAGAGAGGGACGACTGTATTACATTACTCTCTGTTGTCTTTTCTTTTTATTTCTCTCACTTGGGGTAAGGAAGGAAAATGTTGACAGTCAATAAATTTTAATTAATTCTCTTTGGTAGAATTTTTTTATATCATGAATAATATTAATCACTGGAAATCTAAAATAATAAAACGTGTAAAATTATTCAATGTTGTAATCATTTTTTTAAAGTTATATATAAAATGTGGAGGAGCGAAGGTTAGTCCATCTATATTCCCACTAAAATCCACATTTGTTGGGTAGTTTCTTTAGGGTGGGGTTATTTATAGAACCTGGACCGGGAGCTCTCTTATTTTGAAGATATTTTGCAGGCAGCCAAAGTTATCCTGGGTTATAGGGCTGATGATGACTATTATTATATTACGATACCTCATTTCCTTAACATCGATGTCGAGCATTGAGATCCGTCAACTCAGCGATGAACCAGGCCATGGAGTCAAATGGGGCTGTCCCCATTTCCCAAGTCAAAGTTTTCTGACATAACGTTCTGCATACTGGGCATATGTAGTAAACATAATAAACATATAAGAATATGAAGACTTCCAGAAGAATATTGAAAATGGTTCTTAATTCGGAAACTCATTATGATGCCCTTTGGAAAGGTTGAAACATATTTCCACAATTTAAAAGCATGTAACATATTATGTATATAAAAGCATGTAACATATTATGTATATAAAAGCATGTAACATATTATGTATATAAAAGCATGTAACATATTATGTATATAAAAGCATGTAACATATTATGTATATAAAAGCATGTAACATATTATGTATATAAAAGCATGTAACATATTATGTATATAAAATCGATGAATTGGATCAGAATAATTTTTCACAAATAATCTGTTTTTAAATAATTAAAAAAATTATAATATAAAGTTGGTTGGTGTCAGTTAAACAATCAGTTATCTCGGGTTTGATTCTCAGTGAATTTTGGGCTGGTTTCACTTCATAAAATATACAATTACTATATCGCTTAGCATATTATAAGGGCAGTACTAACCTAACACATCAAAGAACACTATTCAAATGCTGATTGTCACTTAAATAGGTTCCATATTTTTTCCCAGTGGGCTCTTATCAGATTTAGTTCGTTGAAAATGTTATTGTTACCTTTCTGTGTGTGGTAGTATTGCTAACACTTTTGACGTCGAATTGTAAATTTTGTGCTTTAAGCCCCAATGAGGTTGAGAACAATGTTTTATCCCAGCTAAGCTCTTCAATAATTTCGCAATACTAATGAGTTTTTATATGACGCTTTTTGGAACACGTATTACTCTGAGAGCCATCTAAAAAAATATTCTAGGAAGCTCCTAAGAACCAAAATTACAGTAAACTTTGTTTACGGGACCTATTAATCGAACCCGGAACGCCAAGGTACTAAGCAACGATGTTAACCTAATAAACACTAGACTACGACACCGTCGAGTATTATTTTTTCATTTGGTAGGCCAGTATATTCGGTATTTCCATACATTTACAAATAAATAACGGACGCTATTTGGTGACATTTGATTTATTTGAATGAATTCAGGAAACAAAAGGTTATTCAATATTATTAGTATTCGAAATAGATTTATTATTTCATATAAATCTCTTTATGTTATTTTAATCTGCATTCATTTTTCGTTGGGCTCTTCTGTCATCATTTATTTACAGCTTCATATTTTTCAACATGACCACTTTTGGTGCCTTATATATTAAAATTATGATAAATTTATTTATTTTAATCTGTCGAATGACCCTTTGAATACAAAAAATAAATAAACATTACAGTGGATTAAGTTTAACAAAAGTAACATTGGAAATTTTTAATTTACATGCACGATGTTTGAATACAGGTCTACAAAAATAAAACAATATAATAAGATTGTATTATTCTTGTCGAGACTGAATATAATATGAAAGTTTATAAAAAAACAACCAGAAACCGTCGTTTTTAAAAATGGCCTTGTTGTTTTTCTTGACCAGTCCCATTGTATTAAATATGACATGTAATAGTTTACATATCAGTTCAAACTTTACAGTAACATTACCGTTGTCAAGAGGTAGCATTGTCTGGTGGGTGGTAATAATAAGAATAGTAAATTTATTTCTACAAAAATAAGAAATTATTTAATATTTCTGATTATCTATCTGAGGTACACAAATAATTTATGATACAAAACATGAATATACAATCAAAAGCTTAAAATATTACAAACAAACTTTAAAAAACATAACAAATATGCCATTTTCATCTAATATATACCCTGTTCACAACACTAACGCATTCCTCTCATGTCACAGCAGCATAAAGTAATAATTTCTCTCATTAAACGCTTCTATCGTTTTCCCTTCATGCTTGTTGATTACGTGTGTTTTAATTATGTCTTGAACGAGAAAATAAAACAGTACATTCCAAAATACCAAAAGAAGTACGTAGTATTGTTATCCATTATTGGCATCCCGGTTTTAGACTTGTGGATATCGTCGTTGCTAGTTCTTATAGTAGAGGATCCCTTCGCCATTGCAACGTCAATATCGAGCTGCTTCTCCGCATTGATTGTATGATCTTCTGTGAGAGAACAGCCCGATTCTACATATATGATAGATGTGCATTCCTTTTCGCAGACATGTGGATCATATAGGACGTGTTTTGGGATTCTATTTATATTTATCTGAAAAAATTGACCGAACTCACAATTCGAAAATAAAACAAAACATACTGTGACGGTGAAGTGAAAACAAAACAAAAAACGCAGAAACAGGGTTGTAATTTTGAAATACGTTATGCTGTCAAAGTAAAAACTCCGCAGTAAGCTATGTAGGGTAGGCATATGTCATTAAAATAATTTATTTTTCCCAAACAGACTTAAAAAACAAATGAATATTGATTTATTGTCATTGGCCTTTGCCATTCCACATAACGCTTTTAATAGAGTGGCGGAGTGTCTTTGGTGGTGCGAATTGACGTCTTCTTTGGAGCTGAACATCCTTTTTTTCGTATTGAGGGGTTGATTTTAGTTTTTATAGAGGCGCTGCCTGTGTCTCCTCACTGAATGGTGTTATTGTTAAACAGGAAGAAGTTATTTAATGCGATGGGCAAGGATTTTTGCAGTTGATTTTTTTACAGGCATAAGTACAACAATAAACAATTATTTACATAGTTATTTTTTCCGTACGTCCTTAGACGGGGTTTCCAGTTAGTTTAACTAAAAATGGCCATTTAATAGACTCGAGATTTTTAAATAAGAGGATTGATTAAAAATCTAAACACTTTTTGTATTTCAAAAACAACAAAAAATGTGTTTTAGATCGTTTTTTTTTTTGCATAAATATGTCCATATAATGACGAGTTACTTTTTGTTTACCCAAAGACAGAGTGCTTTTGAGGTGATAATATACTATGAAACAACGCTGTACAATCAATCTCTTTTATTGTTGTAATATAAATAGTTCGTATTAACCACATTGTAATGAAATGAAATAATTTTCCTAGCATAGGTCTATAAGGAACATGTAGCCTGATTAGATAAGTTAAACGACATCCGTAGCCAAGTTGGTAAGACGCTGGCCTTCAGCCCGGGGATTGCAGATTTAATCCCGATGGAACCAAAAATGAATCCCAATCTGGTAAAACAGTTTATTTGGTAACAACACTCGCACGTACTATAGGCGTGCGAGTAGTGTTGCTTGTCCACGTACGGTAGTATTTCCATCACGTACGATAGCGAACTTACCTATACTATTGGTTCGTAACCCGAAGGCGTGATCATAGAGCTCGAAGACAATGTGATCTCCCGGCCACACTCTCCATTATGTCCGCATCGATAAGACGCTTGTTTTCCACATTGGGGGTTGCGGGTTCAATTTCCATTGGTACCCATTTTTTAAAAAAAGAGTTTCAGTCATGTTTTCACTTAAAGCTTAGTTAACATATATCTGGTTCGTTGGAAGAGATTGCCACATGGCAATAAACCTACTAGGTGGTACTGTATACAATGAAAGTGCACAACAATTCAAATATTTTGAGGGGTACTATACAAATAAAAAAAGTTCCAAACTTTTTAAATATGAACTAACAATAACAAGTAATAGTTTTTGAATTTAGATATCATAATATATATAGTATATTATTCATAAAAAGTGAAATAGGTAATTAAAATATATTTAATGTCCTTTTTTAAAGTTAAATGAAAATATTTATTTTATGGAGAAGAAAAGTTTGAAACAACATGATACTACATTTTTCACATATGTATGGGTGTAGAAATATAAGACGCGCAGCACAGATACAAGGCACGCGTCCTTGTTTACTTATTTATCATCCCATGTCATAGAAGCACCTCTTCCTACATTTCCTACACCGTGTCACGCTTAATCTTCTTTACCCCCAATCCGGCGGGATGGCCTCCCACTAAAGTGTAAGAATGTATGACGGGGTGATCTCACCAGCCCTTGTTGTTGCTTGCTGCCTACGATACACCCCGTCCTTTTAGACTATCGATATTTTATATATTTTAACAATGCCTTTTTCTTGTGATTTTGCTAAGCTTTTTTCTCTTGAATCAATTTATTAAATGTCAAATACATTTATATTTAGGACGGTCCATCTAATCACGAGCACTCATTTATATATGCGCATAGATACGCAAAAGGCATCCTGTCCACATATACTTATTTATTTAAAAAAATATGTATTTTGGTATACAAAAATGATAATGAAGAAAATATAAAAAAAGTGTTAAAATATCTTAAAGAATATCTACTTGAAGAATAGGTATAGTAATACTGTGAACAAATTATATCTGTATTGTGAAAACGACGTTTCAGAAAACGAGAACATATTTTGCTCATTTTGCGCCCCATATGTTTAGCTCATCGTACATCGCAAACACCTCGATCGGAGATCCAGAGGCGAGGCTTTATCCGTACTGCAAGGCTTCCTTGTCGGCGCTTCCTGATGTGCCTGCCTTATCCAAGGAAACTCTGCTGCCCGAACCTCTTCAGCCGTCGGCATGGCGTTATCTCTCTTGTCCCTAATGCAACGGCATCGCGACACGAACCTTAATACACATCCGGTAGTTCGCATCTGACAGTTCCAGCACGAAAATCGTTCCAGCCACGGTAATGCCATGTTGGTGGTGATGATGACACCAACGTACTATATTCTCAATTCCAAAATGATATGGTCCGGTTTCAGCCGCGACCTCTCCACGGTCCAGTCCTCCTCGGGTTCTGCAATGAGTGTGATTCTCGGAATTAGTTTCCTGAAAGCGACAGGTCTGGTGTCTCTTCGTTCCGCGTTTCCATGTCTGCGGGATTAAATTTCGAGGATACCCATCTCCAGTATCGTGCAGCCGGTTCATCAATTTATCCCAATCTGTTGGCGACAAACACCAAGTCGGTTCGAGGATCGGTCCGGATCAAGTTGTCGAATCTGTCCAGTACATGACGCATGCTATGTTAGATGTGCATTCCTTATTGATGGTGGCTGTCAGTCTTGCAGCCATCAGTGCTGCTTGCAGTTCCAGTCATGATATCGAGAGCGGCTTCAACGGAGCCATCTTGCATTTGCTGGTCAGGAATGAAAAGAGTATTTTATTGCCGAGATTCTCCATCATTGATGCCACTGCACAGCATATTGCTTCGGAGGCATCACAGAATACATGATTTGACTCCTCTTGTTGAAGGCAGCATCGTGGTATCTGAATGTTCGCCCCTTTCAGCAGCCGTAGGCACACGTGACACTTTTCAATATCTCAACCCATCATATGATCGAGCGCCACACCTTCTGGAGCAATATATACGCACGAATGGTTAAACACGAGATAAACTCCATCGGGGCAAAAACCCTGATGACCACGCTCAGCTGTTGCCGTTTGGTAGGTTGAAAGACACCTTCGATCTCCAGATCCATCTGGGGTTCAACGTTTCCTCCGGCGCGCTTTTCTTACGGTATGGGAGCGATTACACGAGGCTCGTTCGACGCCCAATTGGTAAGTTCAAACCCTCTTCTCTGCAGAACTACGGTAACCTCCTTAACCAAGGTCATGGCATCGGACCTGTTGATCGCGTCCAAGTAATCGTCCATGTAGAACTTCCTCGTGATGGCTGTTGCAGCGTCCGGAAACCCCTCCATGCTTGCGGTGGCCACTTCATTCCGCACATAGTGTGCCCTTCTTGACGAAGATTTTGCCCCGAACATCATGGAAATATATAAAAATAAAATGTACTAATCTATGTGACGCATACGTCCGATACACTACTTAAGACTTCTTCTACCTAATGTTTTAGTGCGACGTGCTTTGACGACATAAAAACATTCAATGGTGTTTTTCGTTAAATATTCAAAACAGCAGCCGTTCAACGAGGTCTTCTAGATGCAGATGAAAAATGGGATCCTATTTTGACAGAAACTGTGATTTATAAGGTCCTAAGACAACTTCGTGACATTTTTGCCTACATCTACTGTTTTTGCATTTCAACAAAACCACTCGATTTGTGGAATTACAATAGTTATTGCTTGATTTTGTTCTTAACTAAAACTGCAATTACTCAGATGACGGTGTAAAACGAATAAGCTCTTCATGACATTAACACTATGCTTAATCAGCATGGACCTTTTCGTGCTGTGATTGGATTGCCAATACTAACCGGATCTCTTATATCAGGCACACCAAATTAATTTCCGATGCAGAAAATCTCAGAGTTCCACCAATAAGTTGAGGGGAGACATCATAAACAGAAATCTCAGAAATAAAGTCAGGCAATAAACATTTTGATTTTCACGAGACACAATTTGGACGCAAGTCTCTCCTGGCATTTTGATCAGTGACTGCTCTGAAAGAACTGATAAAAAATAATTTTAGTCAAGGTATAAAACAAAATATGTTTTCAAAGCTTATTTATGTACTTATTTAATTCATTATTGTATAACAATCAAGGTGGCTTATTGCCAGATGGTAATCCCTTCCAACCAACAAGACAAAAAATAAACAAAGTAAGTACTCGCAACGTAGTCGAAAAAATATTCAAATCATTACTGATTTGTACAAAATGAATAATGACAATAAAAGTGAGATATCACAAATCAAAGGATAAAGGAAAGGATACTGAAGAGGAAAGGAAATCATACGAAGTTCATACAAAAATATTCAAAGATAGATTAGGTATATGGAAATTTCATAAAACGTCGTATTTTAGATTCGTTGCGGATTTTTTCTTCATTAATACATATTCGATATCTAATTAATACATATTCGAAAATATTCATAGGATAAGATACATGGAAACTCATACAATATAATTTTTAAAATCATATTTTCTTATTTGATAGTCCGAATTATTAATAACTATTCGATATCTGAGTTTCCTCATGGATCTTAATACACTAATAAAAAGGTATATAGTATTACTTCTTATATAAAAAGGTATATAGTATTACTTCTTATAGAAAAAGGTATATTGTATTACTTCTTATATAAAATGTATATAGTATTACTTCTTATATAAAAAGGTATATAGTATTACTTCTTATATAAAAAGGTACATAGTATTACTTCTTATACAAAAAGGTATATAGTATTACTTCTTATATAAAAAGGTATATAGTATTACTTCTTATATAAAAAGGTACATAGTATTACTTCTTATATAAAAAGGTATATAGTATTACTTCTTATATAAAAAAGCGTGCCTTTTAGAATTGTTTTACCAAGTTTTTTAATTATCTGAGTAGTTTATTTTTGTTTTCTTCTTATCAAAACAGACATCCACGAGAATGAATGCAAAACATAAATTTTAAGTGAAAATAAGTTATGATTACTTTGAAAATCACCGTAATCGAGCTAGTATTATTATATTGTACCATAAAAGAAAAGCTTTGCGAACTTAAAATAGTAAACTTGTGGGTTTCAACGGAATCGAATCCGCAGCCTCCGGATTAGAAGACAGACATCTTACTTACTAGACTACAAAGTTACGTAAGGAGTGAAAACTATTTTTCCTCGAATTATTTAGGAAAAATAACTTGGTTATAAGGTTATTCATATTTCAAAAAGAAGAAAACCCCTATACTTATATTTTATGTGATGGTTATTTGTGATATTTCTGAAAATCTTAAATAAGCTCTCTTATAATTTGTTTATCAAGACGATACATTTTGTATAACAATATGTTTCTACGAGGCAAAGTAAAATCAGTTTAAAAAGTTAGCGGCAATTCTTCTATACATGTAAACAAAAACATAGCTACGAGTAACCACTGTGTTTGCGGCAATTCTTCTATAAAAGTCAACAAAAATATAGCTATGAGTAACCAGTGTGTTTGCGGCAATTCTATACAAGTCAACAAACATAATATAGCAGTGAGTAACCAGTATGTTTGCGGCAATTCTTCTATAAAAGTCAACAAAAATAAAGCTATGAGTGACCAGTGTGTTTGCGGCAATTTTTCTATAAAAGTCAACAAAATCACAGCAATCCCTTAGTCGCTGCCTTGGGGGCTTACGAAAGTAAATCCAATCTACCCTTCCGTTACAAGCACAGGCTCCCGAAACATCATATGTTGCCTGACTAGTCCACATACAGTATTAGCTGGGAGGATCAAGGTCTGAGTGAATGTGATGGAATACAAGTAGCCTGAACGAGAGGACTTGTTCTTGCTAAATAATTAGTTGTAAGAATTGTTATATAGTTATAAGTAGTATGTCAGTGTTAATTATTTCTAAGAAATCATATATTAAGATTATAAAAAATAAAAATAAAATGACATGTAGGAAAATAAGATTAAGTAAGTTCATAAATTGTAATATATAAATAAGATTAGTTAAGTAATAAATTTGTATATAGGTATAGCCTTGGCAAATATTTGTACCACATATTACTTTGTTTAATAAAAAAAACTCGTATATATGTATTATAAAGACCGTCGTTGTATTATTTTTCAACTAGTGAGACTAGAGACCATCGTTCCTACTTCATTGTAGCTAAACAATGAAAAATTTACTCCAAGACGAACATAAAAAGGGGATACATATATAATGTGCTGAAACTTTTAGTGCAGTAAACATAAAGTACGAGTGCTACTCATTCTGAACTATTGCTAAGTTAAATCGATATTGAACTTGGTTTTTCATTAAAACGTGAGAAACTCGAGTAATTAATACATACGAGTAGATATCACGTTCAATTATTGTAAAGTAATTATATTTTATAATTTTTTATCAAAGCTTTCGGCTTTATGGAACTATACATTGGAATATCTAATAGTAAATTACCTTATTTTTCCACTAATTATTAGGTTGTGCACAATTGACGATAGTTTTACCGGTGTTCTTCGAATCGGTCATTTTTCACTAACGTATTATTTTCACTAACCTTAATATATTAATCCCCGCAACAGGTTTTTTTGCATCATGTCTCGAGGAGGTACAAACACGTATTGTGGGGATTAATGTAGTTAGTGGAATAAGAAGGCAATTTATTGTTAAGTATTCTGATAATTTTTCACATTACACAAAAATTTTATTTAGCATGAATCCAAACAAGGATCAATCAATAAAGTCAAAAAATACAGTCACGAACGCCTCTAGTCACGAACAAATCGACTTACGAACACAATTTCAGAACAAATTTTGTCTCGACCTGCGTACAATGCCTCGGCTCACGAATTATTGTAGTTGTAACGGCGCATTACGCAATTACGCATTAGTTGTTCTCAGGTGCGCGCGTTGTGAACATTGTTTGTCGTTGCGTTCGTTGTTCTTGATACATTTTTTTTGCTTTTTTATATATATAATACACAGTATATATAAAATATATTTTGCATTAAATTAACCCTCATTATGGCTCCCAAGAAAATGAATTTCGGTTTGAGAACATTTCGGCTCACGAACGGAATCAAAGAACGAATTATGTTCGTAACCCGAGGTACCACTGTATATAATTTACTATATATATTCGATTGGTTTTAAAGAAAAGCGTTTTTAAGATTTTCTGTGAATTTAAATACTATTCTAAAAAAATCGCAAAAGTATATATTTTTTCCTCTTTCAGACATTTGAGCAACGGGTGATACTTTTTTTTTCGCATGTTGAGATAATATAGTTTTAACCCTTTCAATTTTAAACCTTTAAATAAGATGCAATAGCTTTATTTTTATAAATGGAAAGTACTTTGATTCAGTAGCGAAGCAAGGGGGTCAGGGAGGGGCAGTTGTCCCAGGGCACGGGTCTAATGCAAGACGCAAAATTGAAATAAATATTTTTTCCTTATTTTGTTTCCTGAAGATTAATTTTAATTCAATTCCAAACAATGTACGAGTATGTTGTTTTTGCCATTGGTTGCACTTCGGAAATAGATAAGAGTGCGCTCAATTATGAAATATAGTAACTATTTAGTTCAAAAGCTAAGCAAAATCATCGTTTCAAATTTCAAGTAGTTTTTACTGTAGAGTAAAAACTACTTGAAATTTGAAACGATGATCTAGTACTTACACTGATTTTTTTTTTTTGTATACTGTAGCTTTTGAACTAAACAATTACTATGTTTCATAATTGAGCGCACTCTTATCTTATTTTGTTATACGTACACAACATTTGTGACTTACGTGAAACATAATTGAGCGCACTCTTATCTTATTTCGTTATACGTACACAACATTTGTGACTTACGTGAAACATAATTGAGCGCACTCTTATCTTATTTCGTTATACGTACACAACATTTGTGACTTACGTGAAACCAATTAAAAAAAAAGGATTATTATTTATAGTGTTTAGAAAAAACAACATATTATACACTGAAAAATATGTACAGACTTTGCCTCAACTGGGCTTCCGTCTTATTCAATATAATGAAAATATTTTTAAAAAGTGTTTTCAAAAATCTTCTTAAAAAATAGTAATTATATAAAAAAAATTATACTTCCTTTATTTACAAACAACACGTTGCTTACACTTGCACAAGTGGCGCAGATTTTGTGTCTTGTCTTCAGACGTAGAAGACCCTCGCTACGCCACTGATGTGATTTGAGATATTTCGTTTTGTGGTAATATACGAGTATGGTAAACAACTCAATTTCGACGATTTTGAAAATAGAAATAACAATGTTTCGTCGAAAACGGAGATTAATGTATAATATAGATTGATGAATATAGTCCTTAATTTGCACGGCGATATGCCAGAGTGTTAATCCAAATTATTTTTTTTACTTTTCTAAAATTATTCGCTAAATTCGATTGCTTTATTTAGAGATTCGTTTATTGGATACTTATCTTTTATCAATTTCAAAGACACAATATTATTACTATCCGCCGTAGGAGTACTTACGATCTAGACAGACAGTAAAAGCTTTGTTGTGGTGCTCAAGTACTTTTTCGATATTACTAGTACTGGAAGGGAAAAGGACTTAAGTCCGAATTCAAAGTTCAAACTTAACACTCGATACTAAATCTTAACTATGTTTTACTTCAGAATACATACATATATCATCATGCCGTTTCGCTGTATAAATATAATCGAATACACATACCTCAGCTTCATACTCGTTTGTATAAAAAATATTTTTTTATAATGTGATTAAACTATCACAGTTTAATCCCATTATAAAAAAAAAACATTTTATACAAGCCCCTGCAAACCGATGCCTTATTTCCTCAATTATTTCACAAAAGGTAAAATGTGGATTGGATCATTTTTGCATATGTTTTGAAATGAAAAATAAAGCTATCCATATTGTCTAGTTTTTTTATCCATGCTGTCCACTTTTTTTACTATGATTACTTTCAATGTTGCAGCAATGTTCGCATAGTATTTTTTTAGCACTTGTCCTAAATTTATTCTTGGCCACAATAATTTAACAAAACAAGATACCCCCCACTTCACACACTGCACTATTAGCTAATCTAGGAATTTACCCGAGGCAATTTTCTAATCTGCATCTCTGTCTTGTTCACAGACTGAAGAGAATAAACAGTGCGCAAAACTGCAACGTGTTCGTCTCGTGAATATTTCCAGCCGGTCATCAATGGAAGAATCAAAAGCGAATCTGAGTATCGATAGTATCGCCGAATGTGGTGAAATGTGTGATAATGCGAGTGAAGTGATCGTTCGAGACGAGTTGAGCAGCTGCCAAGTCATTGAAAATGCAGTCGACTCGGCGGCCAAACCAGAAGGCAGCCAAGTGGTAGCGGTTGGGTGAGTTTTTACAAACACGTATTTAATCCGATGATCATCACGTGGTTGAATATTGATTATTATAAAAACGTGATGATATTCAGTTTGGTCTACTCCGTACATCTCAAGAAAATGTATAATTTTATTGACCTAATTACAACCATTCTTATAAAACTTGAACACAGTTCACCGCAAATATTATTATTGTGTTTTACAAATCGTTTTTTTTATGGACGGTTTTCTCTGCTTTTTATATTTTTCAATGTTGATTTTTTGTATTATTTTTCATTTAACGTGACGAATTTAAAACAGTTTTTAATTAGAAAAACGCAATTATAATATATCTTCGATGTACTTATGCCATATATTTTTTTCTGTTTTATACATAAATGTTTTCCATTTTGATTGTGTTCAAGTATTGATGTTTTTTTTCAATTCCTGTTTTGTTGTGTGATATGTTTTAAAGTTTATTTGATTGCTTTTTTATGTGATTTTTTTTGTATAATTTGTTTTTTTTTTAGGTTTTTTGTAAAGATTGCGGCCGTTAAACATTAATAAGTTATCATAATTAAGGATTTTCTTACTTTAATATGTGTATGTTAATTTCCAAGGTGCGCTTGCAATGATATAAAACATGAAGGTGCGCTTGCAATGATATAAAAAATGAAAGTTTTCTTAGCAAATGATTCAACACTTTATTGCAAGTTCAATTATTAAAATAAATTTCCACTGTTGGATAAGTTTTATTTTACTAAATTTGGATTTAAATAACGGCGAAGTTTGTATTGTAATTTTAAATGCACACGGTTAATCAGTTTGTTCTGTCATTCGTATAATATTATATACGAGTATATTTCCATTATTAAGGTTAATCAACCATACATTATACCATAAGTATCAACTGGAATCATATGATAACTCCACTGTTGAACGAGCTTTTTTAGTAGAGATGCTTCAAAATGGTAGAGGTTGCGTAAAAATGCTCCAGATTAAATATTTTTTGGTATTAATGCTGCTGTCGTGGCTTATGATCGTGGCTTGCTCATGATAAAGATAATGGGCTAAAATCACACAATCTCTAATAACGAGACAAAATACTCGGTTTATATTTATTTGAAGGCTAACATTGCTTTAGGTAAAATATATGTACGGCACCGGTACAAAGAACTGTAGCAATAGGTGAATGAATGGCTGCTGCTCGGTGCTCGGAGAATTCAGCTCACGGTGAAAAGTAGCTGGGTAAAGAGATTCCTCTTTGGCAAGTAGTAGATGGTCGCAAGTAAAAGGCAGAAGACAGAGTGAACTGAGAATGCATTTCCACGGCGTTTGGCGCTCCTTATGTGCGGCAAATCACTCATCGCAAGCGCCTGTTTCCGCCCGTGCATGCCGTCATAACTTCTGAAATATCACAATTTTCGTAAGTTTTTCGCATGCATGGGCCGGCCGACTTGTGATACTGTCTCGCGATGGCCGCGCATAAGGAACATTTCAGTTACGGGTCGCGACACATCACGGACCCCAATAAACAAAATCTATATACAAATCATCAAAGAAATACCCAAGAATTTATACATCAAAATACCAAATAACATCAATATCATATCATAAAGTACCAAATAACAAAGAGGAAAACAAATAAATCATATGTTTTGGTTTACGCATACGTCCGATACACATATAAACCAGAAATTATAATAAAATACAAACAAGAATTTATACAAGTAAATTGACCAAGTTACAAGAAATCAATTATATTTTATGGTGACGCATACGTCCGATACAATATCAAGGTGGTCAAAAGACAATAAGCTACGCTTTGATGTCAACTTTACGTATACTTTATTACATTTTACTAAAAAAAGAAAAGTTGAACAATATCCCAATATTTATATGGAAAATAAAAGGATTAAACTAGTGGAGGGTTTAAAATACTTGGGAGTACTGATAGACAATTAGTTAAGTTGGAAGAGATTGCATTTGTTACAACCAATCAATCCAATCCCCTGTTCACATTCTGTTGCACTACCCTATATATGAAAATAAATTACTATTCTGAGAAAGTATTACAAGCCATGGTTGCCCACCAGTAAGTACATCAGAGGCTTTTGAACGACTTGTTGGGGAAATTTTCTCACTTTGTGGAGAAAATTGATATGAAGAGACGCATATGTCTAGACCATGAGTTCCCAAACTTTTTTCGGCCACAGACCCCTTTACCAAAAACTTTTAAAACCGTCGATCCCCTAGTCATTTACATACTTTATCATACTTACTCAAATTATTAAGTTTGTACAGTACTCGATATTTAAATATTTCACTAGATATCAAACTTTTCATTTGAATCACTTGTAATTAAGGATTGAAAAAGATAAAAGGACTACGGATTATGGCATTATCTTGTGCAACATTTAATATTGAAATCTGCGCTGACGAAAATTAAAGAAAAAAAATAGACTCTTTTAATGATACATTTTACTTTTTCGTTCACAAGTTTGGTATGTAACATGATGTGTTTTTATCAAAAAAGAGTTTTTTTTTTATTATTTTACTTCTTAATTAGGTACCTACTGGAATCATAGATATTTTGAAGTAACAAACAAATAGCAGTAGTAAGGGGGTCTATTTTTGCTGTCGTCGACCCTCAAATTTTTAAATTGAAACTATCGACCTCTAGAAAAATCAAATCGACCCCAGGGGGTTGATATCGACCACTTTGGGAACTCTTGGTCTAGACTGAAGAGAATGGAAATGATGAAAAGCTATGGGCTGCATGTCAACTGGCCCAAGCACATTGAGACTATAGTGATTATGGTAACCAAGTGTTTATTTTGTTCTATAATATTTGTGTGCCTACTACTGGCAGTTACCTGATTGCTTAGTTGTTTGTTGACATATCTTTATTATGTGTATTTTAATTAAACAGTTTGCAATACTATTTAATTATTTGTGAGAGGGTGTGTGGTTTGAATCTATGCACATTTGCGCACCCCCAGGGGGATACAAAAACAACCTCCAAAGGGAAAAAAAATAAAATAAAAAATATATAAATGGAATACAATTTATTGAAAGCAAAACTTTAAAAATATTTACACAAATTGGCACCATTGATAGAATAAAACTGTTGAATCACAAGGTAACTTTCAGTGGCAGGATGACTGTTGAAAATGAACATCCTGAAATTACTAACACAACCAACATGCAAAAGTTGAAACACTAATTGATTCAACATAAATATATCACCCAGATTTCGACATCCTTCAATTCAACCGTAGAGGTTAAACTGTTGCTGATAGCAGAAACGGGATATACAAAATGTTTTTTATTTTCAATCTTAATTAATTGCGCTGATGTACACTCATGGTGATAAGAAGTGACATCTACTCGTAACTGACATCACGAATCACTCTGTTCATGTATTAACGAAATTATAAAGCACCTATCTCAGCTTAGTAACTGGTTTCAAAAATATTTTCAAGCAAATAATATGGAGAAATTCACATGGAGACCCAATCTCCATCTGACATTACGTCAATAGAGGAAGAGTCTTCCGAGTGTACATTAAAAACAAAATGTGTCCACATCGACTGCCTGAGTTTTGGATATCAGTAAAGGTTGAATATCCTATGTACTATAGTTAAGCAAATCCTGGTTCCATTTGCGATGACTTATTAAATATTCAAAATTAAGAACAGGAAATAAGAGGCACTACAGAGATACGGCGCTAAATCATTCAAAACACTGAATGATCTAGCACCGTAATACACTGAACACAGATCATTTAATTTCCTGAATGTTGACCGCCTGGTTGAGGTAAATTGGGTAATCAGGACGGATTGTCTCAAACTGGCTCAATAGTATGAAAAACTTTCTGTGAGGTTAATTTTGGGCCAATATTTGATATCACTGCTTCTTTGTGATATATCTAGAGTAAAGCCAAGGAGGCATAAAAGATTACTAAAAACTAGTTAAAATAATAAATGTTTCTGGAAACCGAATACGTTTCGTACATACGACATACGTACCTTAGCAGTATTCCACGACATTAGTTAAATCTTGAACACGAATTATAAATAGTAGAAAAATTATCTACGTAAAACTTTCAAGCATATTTTACGTAAAACATTTCTCTACATCTGCTGTTTGTAAATTCTACATACAACATATTTCTCTACATCTGCTCGATTTGTGAAATTATTTCTCGCTTGATATTGCTCATAACTAAACTCGCAATCACACAGATGATGATGCGATAAATTTTGCTCTTATGACATTTACACTATTCTCAATCAGCATGGACTTTCTTGTGCTATGATTAGATTGCCCTTACCAACTGGAAATGCACCAGAAGTTCAACTTTATAACTAAGCTCAAGAAAAACATAAAACTGCACAGAAATTTGAGATGTTGAATGACAGTGTTGTGGATAATCCAGAGTTAACTAGTCAATGCATCTTTAGAAACGTTCCAAAAAATACAATTTGCTTCCATTTGCCATAACAGGATTGCTGCAACATTGCTAAAAGTTGACCAAGCAGTTTATAGCAGTTTTAAACTGCTGGTACCGCTTCTTGACACATCTGTCTCATCAATGCGCTTGACATCAGCAGCATTTCTTTAAAAGGCTTCCATTATTATTATTGATGAAATTACAATGCTTTCCACATACGAATTGCGGTGCTTTGACAGTGAGGATTCCTTTGGTAGAAAAGTATTAATTGTTGGTTAAAATTTTTGTGACACTTCGTGCCAAAGGGATCATGAATGGGCATCATTGAAAACTATATCAAGTCAAGCAATTTATTGAGAAACTTTGTTTAGTTACCCTTGACAAAAATAAACACGGTAGCGGCCACGAAAAACACAACAATTGGTTACTTCTAGTTGGGACGGTTGAGCAATCATGGCTCCACGAATCAATTTCCATAACAAATTATTGATACGGGAGACCTCATAAATTCCACCTTTGGCACACAAATCAACTCAAGAACAATTATAAAAACGAGTTATTATAATGCGTATAAGTCAGCAGACTCTTGATATGAACTGAAAGATTATTGATGTAATGCCAGGTCAAGGAGAATTTTACTATAGCACTGACTATATAATTTCATTTGACCCCAATGATACTCTCAACCACCCTATTGAGTTCTTAAACAATCAAACTCTATCATGCATGACACCACACATTCTGTTGGTAAAAAATAAGTGACCATTATGCTGCTGCGCAATCTGAATCCAAAAATAATTAATGTGCAATCGAACCCGACTTATCTTGAAAGATCTTCATTGGAACTTCATCACAGCGAAGATCAATTCCTACTGTGATTGCGGCGACATTGTTTTCATCCCCGAATAGATTAGGCTCCGACTGATATAACATTACCATTTCCATTGAAACAATGACAATTTCCCATCATTGCTGCATATGCTATGACCATCAACAAGTTGCAAAGACAAACCTTCGAGTAGGTAGGCATTGATCTGCAGAACATGATTTTTTCACACAACCAACTCTGATTATCATGAGGTGAAAGTCCAAATAACAGGGAACCCATAAAAACAAAGTCTGAAAGACGTATATCAATATACACGGATTGTGGTATTCAATGAGGGCATTGAAATATAAATCTAAAAATTAATCAAGAATCATCAAAGCAAAGTTATGAAACAAGGTATTAATTCTATTTTTATTTGTAACATCTATTATATTGATTACAATGTCATAGAATCATTTTTAATAATTCTGTATAATGTTGGGCTAACCCCAATATTATACAGAATTATTAAAAACAGACACAATAACTTAGGACAGGCTTATTCCTAGTCTGTTAATAGTAACCAAGCACTGTTGAACTTAATATTAATAGTTACTATAGGTACATTTGTATATAAATAAATATTCAATGAAAAAAATCCCTATTAAAGATACACATTTTGTATTGTGCATTTTTTACTGCTCCGGGTGCTATGGAATGTTTATCAATGCTGAAATTTCTTTGATGTTGGGTTTGCATTAAACAAGTGAATCTTTAAAAAAATAGTGGGCACCACTGCGCTAGTGTAAGATTAACAGAGCTTCCCCTAATCACTGATCTCCAAATTGTCAAATTTAAAAATGAGTGAAAACAAATCGTCATAACCTAACACGGAGGTTATTGTACTTGCAATGACACGACTGGGAATAAAAATTGCAAGATACTATATTCAAATAAAGCAAATAGACCTTTGATTCCCTCTCCAAATAACCTTATCTTTCCAAAATAACCTGTTTTTTTTTTTTTTAGATTAAGCAAATAGACCTTTGATTCCCTCTCCAAATAACCTTATCTTTCCAAAATAACCTGTTTTTTTTTTTTAGATTAAGCAAATAGACCTTTGATTCCCTCTCCAAATAACCTTATCTTTCCAAAATAACCTGTTTTTTTTTTAGATTAAGCAAATAGACCTTTGATTCCCTCTCCAAAGATATCTCCCTTACCTTATCTTTCCAAAATCATCTGTTTTTTTTTTTATTGTCAAAGTTAATCGAATAATTCAAAAGGACCCAACTTAGGACCGAATAAGGCTCTTTGTGTAGTAAATTATCGGATAAATTCTGCTGTGAACCAAACACGAGGAAAAATAATATTTTAACAAACCATGTCCAGACAGTCTATGGTTGTGATGGGATACTTAAAATGCTTTTTTTGGGTGGTCAAGGTTACATGGACCAGATTTTTCCATTATTCAACATATCTGAGAAGTGTTTGGGAAAAGGTATTTTGTACATTTGTAGACTTGGAGAAAGTGTATAATTGTTTAAGAGAGAAATTGTGTATTGAAAGATTATGGCATGAATGATAAAGTAATATGTACAATTGCCTCGCCATATGAAGACAACAGTGCATGTGTTGAGTAAATGGAGAACTTACTGAGTGAACTTCTATATACTGGTGATATGATTACGCTTGCTGAAAATGAAGGTGATTCAAGGGATATTATGTGAGCTGTATGAAGATACCTAGTTAAAGCAATGAAAATGAATGTAGCTAAAAATATGACATGTAAGAGACTGCTTCATGCCAGGTTGTACTGTATCAACAAAAGTGTTATACATAGAACGCAAACTAAAAATATTTGAAATTTAGGAATATAATGAATGCCTTATAACATGTTGTATACATTCCTTGTTTTACGTGATTAATCAGCTCTAAGAAAAATCTCATAACTTGAAAAGATTGGTTCCAAATAAAAAACCTAATCTAAATATGGTAAAAAAAAAAACAGTTTTATTTAGTGTGATGTCATATACCGAGGGATGCTCGTTGTTCGCCACAAGTGTACACAGGTTGATAGCGTAAAAGCATTCAAGAGGATTCTTCAATTTACACTATTTAAAAGATATTACAGTAAAAAATTGACTTCCTTATATAGTTCAGGAAATAGCTCCAGAAAAATTAACATAAATTTTATAATTGTACTTCTTCAAATTACATAAAAGAGTTTGTTAATTTTAAAAACCACTAATCACAGTAATTTTTGAAGAGATTGAAACATCTTTGTCATTCCTTATTACTGAGGTTCATAATCTCTGGTATTTTGGTGGTGCAGATTGTGATGACACGTATGTGCTCTTCTCGGTTACTTATCGTTTGCATGGCAGTGTTCAAGCTTTCCCCAGTCAATTTCTTCACCTGATCACTCCATCGAATAAATTAGAAGAATACATGGGGTGACAATGACAGAATACGGAACAAAGTGATTAGGGATGCGTGTGAACATAAAACTGATTTGTTAAGCAAGGTGAAGAGCACTCTGAGATGGTTTGGGCACATGGTATGAATGAATGAAGACTAATAAAACAAATCGTCATTGTTAAGGAAAAAGTCGTTAATTGCATTTAGACTTTATGGAGCTCATCAAGTAATATAATGACTTTTTTCATACAAACAAACAATAAATTTTTACAGTTAATGATTTTTTTAGTGGCCTAACTTCGTTATCGGGTTAAATAATGCCGTTTTTGACTTTTAGAATGATAGAGATTTGTGTTTTTGATTCAAATAATGAAAAACCTCATTTTGAACAAAAATGGTAATTAATGACTTTTTCCTTAACAACGACGAAATATTCCTATACAATACAAATGTAAATGGAAAGCATAGAAGAGGAAGACCAAGAAAAGTATGGTTGGATTAAATGTATGGTATTTTGAAAGAAAGAAATGTAGTCAGAGAAATCGTAGCTGTATGAGGTGTACGAGTAGAAGAGGCGAAAGATGTGTGTCACGGTAGGAAAATCTGGTGCTCTCTCCTTTCTACCTACCCCCGATAGGGAGATGGCTTACATTCCTTTGCCTCTTCTTCCTATGACCATAAATTTCTCCAAGCAAGCAAACATCCTACAATTTTGTGAGTATAGAAAATAATTTTATAAATAATGCTTACCAGAAACATTGATTAAGGATGAAGACAAGTACATTTCTGTTGTACATTTCTGTGGTGGATTTATTGCCATGCCATTTTAGTGAGTTTTCTTTTATAAAATACTTTGATAAAAACAGGAGAACAATGTTACAATTTCATTCATACGGCATATACATAATTATCTGCATTTTTTACGGTTTCATGAACATGGTTGCAAATGGTGTGGTGTGCTACAATTTTCCATTTAATTGACACACTTCACATTTGTTTTGATCAATTTTAAAGTTTAGAATCCATTCAACTATTAGGATGAATAGGCCTTACTCTTTACCAGTGATCCACCCATCAATCTTTCATTCATTAGTAATGATAAAAAGAAAGAATGAATGATTTGTCCACTTGTACTCTCTTTTGCAAACTTACCTTTTGTTCCTTATTGTTGATATAGCCATGGAATGTTTTCTTGCAATAAAAATAATATACACCCGTCCCTCGATTTACGCAGTAGATACATTCCGCGAAAAGCTGTGTAAAAAAAAGATATGGGAGCTCATATATAATCATAGGATAGGATCCAGGATATAAAAAAACGCATAAAAAAATACACGGAGCTCATACAAAATGTGAGGATACGTTCCAAAAAAGCACGTAAAAAAATCTATAATTGTACCAAGAAATAAAATATAATTTCAGTATTACAATTTTTTTTATTTAAATGTACACACATACAACATAATTTTTATTAACATAGTAAAAGTAGCAAAGGAATTAAAAATGTACATAAATATATAATAAAAGAAATGAGATTATTTTATTCAGAATTCTCGCTGCGGTCTTCTAAAGCAATTGTTTTTTTCTTCTTCTTCACAATTGTTGGTTCAAAGTCGCTATTATCAGTAGAAATATCTAAAATGTCCGATTCTTTTGGAGAAAAACTCTCTCTGGTTACTGTTAGAAAATCTGTAACTAATATTTGTTTTTTTATTTTTAGTCATTTCTTCTTATTGCATACAAATATTTTTTATCGCTTGTTGAATTTTTAAAGTTCCTTCAACATTGGTATCAATATTTATTACCACATTTTCCAATTTTCTGGTTGATTGATTAATTCGCTCACATTCATAGCAGTAAATAAATTTGGTAATTCTGAATCATTGATAGTGAGTTTCAATTTTGAGACAACAAACCATTTTAATTAGATCATCTTTATTTAATTCTTCTTCGCCGAATAATTCCTCAATATCATAGTTATTTAGATCTTATAGTAAAAGGAATTTTAAGGAATCTCTTAAGGAATTCGGTATGCTTATAATATGAGCTATAGTTCGGAAATTCTAGGATGAGTCCTGTGACAGCTCACAAATTTGCCCCAATACAACCTTGTAATGATGTTCAGTAATTTTAATTATTTTAATTAAAAATTTATATGATGTTCTGAATAATGAGAACATTTTTGTTTACTATTCGAACATATAAAAAAAAAGACTTTGTTCATTTTAAAAATAATATGAAGAAAAAATTATATTTTAAATATAATATGTAAATCATCTGTGTTTTACCCAAAAGTATAATAAAACAATTACACCATGTATTGGAATTTTCATTTGACTAAACCACATGCTTACCTTTAGTTAAAAGTACAGATTGAAGCAGACAAAACTAAACCTATAATATTAGGTGTTAACATACGAGGGTAGTCCCAAAAGTACCCGACCTAACAAAGAAAACAAAAAATTTGGGAAAAAATATTTTTATTTCTCAACATAGTCTCCTTTCAGCTCGACACTTTTCCCAGCGATGTTCAATAGCTTCGATACCCTGTTTATAGTGAGAACCGTCGAGCGCCTCAAAATAGCTCAACTGCAGATTTCACCTCTTCATTGTTGGCAAATCTTTTACCACCGAGCCATTTTTTCAAGTTTGGAAAAAGAAAATAATCCGAGGGGGCTAAATCTGGCAAATAGGGTGCGTGAGGAAGCAATTCGAACTTTAATTCATTGATTTTGGCCACCGCGATAACGGATGTGTGAACTGGTGCATTGTCTTGATGAAACAACACTTTCTTTTTCGCCAAATGTGGCCATTTTTTCTTGATATCACTCAAACGCTGCAATAAGTTCGCATAATACTCGCCGTTAATTGTTTTTCCTTTTTGAAGATAATGAAAATTATCCCACGCGCATCTCAAAAAACTGACGCCATGACCTTGCCTGCAAAGTCAAGGGCAATATCTGAGGAAGGAAAATATTGGGTGTTAACATAAGTTGTATCCGTTTTTTTTAAATTTAAAAATGAGCACCAACAGTATAACAAAATGATAAAGGTTTTACGTCATTCGAAATAAAATTTTTTGCTCTACAAGATATTGTGTTTGCTTTTACATTATATATATATTTTTTTATTTGATTACAAGCCTTCTAAATGGAATGTCAAATAGACGAAAGTTAGTATTTTCGACACCTGTTCGCGTTCAATCGAGGGAATAAAGCTGCTCGCGATGTTTGCAAAGTGTACGGTGAAGATGCTATGAATGAAAGGACAGCTCGTCGATGGTTTTTGCTTTCCAAAGATGGTAATTTCGACCTGAAAGACATGGAGCGTTCCGGACGACCAGTGAACTTCGATGAGGACCGCTTAAACCATACTATTCATGAAGATCCCCTTCAAACCACCGTAGAATTGGCTGAGCAGATGAATTGTAGTCACATGACTGTATACCGCCATCTTAAATCAATGGGAAAAGTCCAGAAGTTCGGCGCTTGGGTTCCACATGTTTTGAGTGAAAACAAAAATCAACGTTCGACAATTTCTGCTGGTTTGCTCGCGCGTCATCGAGCTACGCATGGCCACAAGCAAAGGTTCCTTTACCGCATCATTACTGGTGATGAAAAATGATGCCTTGATGTGAATATGAAGAAACGAAAAGAATGGGTTAGTTATGGTCAACAAGCAATGCTCAGAGCAAAACAAGGTTTGCATCCGCAAAAAACGATGATTTGCGTCTGGTGAGATTGGCAAGGCGTCATCCACTACGAGATGCAATCAGACGGTCAACGCCGAGCTATACATTCTGCAAATGCAGCGGCTCCACACTGCAATTCAACAAAAAAGGCCGGATCGGCAATATGGCGTTATTCTGCAACACGATAACGCCAGCCCTCATATCGCCAACATTACGAAAAATGCCATTCAAACGCTCGGTTGGGAAGTCCTGCCGCACCCACCATATTATTCAGACCTCGCGCCGTTGGTTTCCACCTTTTCTGGTCGCTTTCGAACAATTTGGGCGGCGTTTCCTTTAATAATGACGTTGAATTGCGGACATGGTTGGACGAATTCCTCGAGTCAAAACCGGATGGTTTTTATCACACAGGCATTGAAAAACTTGTAGAACGTTGGCAAGAAGCTGTAAATATGAAGGAGAATACATTATTGACTAATTTGTTGTAAAATAATGAAGGAGAATACATTATTGACTAATTTGTTGTAATTTTTTTTTGTTGTGTCTTGTTCTCTTAATTTGGAAAAAAACGGACACAACTTATGTTAACACCCAATATAAATCTTGCAATCTTAACTATACTCCTATACATGCACTAATATAATCTATGACACTCTCATTGTTTCATCGTGAACACAGGGATGCCAAATGCCTCCATCCAGGTCAGTCTGTAGCCCACCACAACCCACTCACATTTGGCCACACTGTGGGAAGACTAAATGACACGTCAGTCATGTACAGACGGCCCTCGACTTTCGCACATAATTGGTTTCTGAAAATGTGTGCAAATGTTGAATGTTCGAAAATAGAGGGATGTAAAAAAAACATTAAAATTTGTATTTTAAAATATTTATTTATCAATAATAATATTTATCTATTAAAAATATTTATTTATCAATATACACACTTAAGTAAATGATCAATATACACACTTAAGTAAATGAGGCATGTTTATGACTTATCGAATCCAACAATTCTTGTTCAACTCACTGAATTATGCATTCTTTAACCAGTAACATATGTCTTCTTTTCACACAAGTTACTATGTACTGGCTTATTTTTTTATTGTTAAATGTATTATATAGGTCTTCTTCTTCTTCCTCTCGGTTTAGGTCGTATGGCTTGTTTGTGACGGTGGGCTGTCCTGGGATGATGAAGTTCAGCTGTCCTTCCACCTTTTCGGCGGCCTCCCTGGTAATCTCCTGCCGTTAGGGTTTTCGGTCTAGCAATTCTTGTTAGTCTTATATCCTCCATGCGGTCCAAATGATCCCTCTAGAAGCGCCTTCTGCTTCTTCCCCACCTTACTATGTCTTCAACACCACAGACATACCTTATCGTCTCATTTCTGATCCGATCTCTAAGAGTTCTGCTTGCGATGGAGCGTAGGATTCTCAGTTCTGCCACTCTGAGAAGGTTTTTTTGTCCTGTTGGTATCGGCTCTCACTTCTATCCCATATGTCATGATGGGGCGGACGCATGTCATATATCCTGACCTTACTTTCAGTTAGCATGAGTTTGTTCCTCCATATAGTGTCCTGCAGGCAGCCAGCCAAAGCTGTTGCTTTATTAGTTTGTGCTCGTACTTCACTATATAGGTCACTGTTGTTGGAGATCTCTACACCTAGGTAAATGAATCGTATGACTTGCTCGATGGGTACGTTATCGATGATCAGTTTTCATCTGAGTGGTTGATATTGTTAAGCACTATGTTTTATTGACAGAAATCGTCATATTGTACAATATTTCTATAGGTCAATGTGAAAAATCATTATATAGGTTAAAAATTATTATATAAAAATTATTATATAGGTCAATGTGAAAAATCATAATTTAAATAAAAATTATACATTACCATTATACTCATATACCTTAACATTAGATTTTCTCGATTTTCAGTGTACAGTTAAACCTATGGAGTAGATCAGATTTTCAGTGTACAGTTAAACCTATGGAGTAGATCAGATTTTTTTTAAAAACGCATTTCGAAAATCCGTGTTTTGGAAATACTTAATGGCCGATATTTCCTTAATGATAGAAAATTATACAGAGCTCATTTTAAAAGCTGAAGACAAATTTTTATGTTATGTCAAGACATGCATATCACTGAAGCGTTAAAATGTTAATTAAAACAAAAATTTAAAGCAGTAAGGTGGAAAGCGTGTTGGATTATTATGGAATAACTCGTACAGGATATCCCGTAAGTAGTGAATCATACTTAGGGCGATGATAGATTGGGTCAAGATCTACCAGAATACCAAAACTTAACCTCAGTAAAAACCTTACCTCTTGACAAGTTTATAAAGAAAACACCTGAAAGCACTTAAACATGCCTCATTTACTTAAGTGTGTATATTGATAAATAAATATTTTTAATAGATAAATATTATTATTGATAAATAAATATTTTAAAATACAAATTTTAATGTTTTTTTTACATCCCTCTATTTTCGAACATTCAACATTTGCACACATTTTCAGAAACCAATTATGTGCGAAAGTCGAGGGCCGTCTGTACATGACTGACGTGTCATTTAGTCTTCCCACAGTGTGGCCAAATGTGAGTGGGTTGTGGTGGGCTACAGACTGACCTGGATGGAGGCATTTGGCATCCCTGTGTTCACGATGAAACAATGAGAGTGTCATAGATTATATTAGTGCATGTATAGGAGTATAGTTAAGATTGCAAGATTTATATTGGGTGTTAACATAAGTTGTGTCCGTTTTTTTCCAAATTAAGAGAACAAGACACAACAAAAAAAAATTACAACAAATTAGTCAATAATGTATTCTCCTTCATTATTTTACAACAAATTAGTCAATAATGTATTCTCCTTCATATTTACAGCTTCTTGCCAACGTTCTACAAGTTTTTCAATGCCTGTGTGATAAAAACCATCCGGTTTTGACTCGAGGAATTCGTCCAACCATGTCCGCAATTCAACGTCATTATTAAAGGAAACGCCGCCCAAATTGTTCGAAAGCGACCAGAAAAGGTGGAAACCAACGGCGCGAGGTCTGAATAATATGGTGGGTGCGGCAGGACTTCCCAACCGAGCGTTTGAATGGCATTTTTCGTAATGTTGGCGATATGAGGGCTGGCGTTATCGTGTTGCAGAATAACGCCATATTGCCGATCCGGCCTTTTTTGTTGAATTGCAGTGTGGAGCCGCTGCATTTGCAGAATGTATAGCTCGGCGTTGACCGTCTGATTGCATCTCGTAGTGGATGACGCCTTGCCAATCTCACCAGACGCAAATCATCGTTTTTTGCGGATGCAAACCTTGTTTTGCTCTGAGCATTGCTTGTTGACCATAACTAACCCATTCTTTTCGTTTCTTCATATTCACATCAAGGCATCATTTTTCATCACCAGTAATGATGCGGTAAAGGAACCTTTGCTTGTGGCCATGCGTAGCTCGATGACGCGCGAGCAAACCAGCAGAAATTGTCGAACGTTGATTTTTGTTTTCACTCAAAACATGTGGAACCCAAGCGCCGAACTTCTGGACTTTTCCCATTGATTTAAGATGGCGGTATACAGTCATGTGACTACAATTCATCTGCTCAGCCAATTCTACGGTGGTTTGAAGGGGATCTTCATGAATAGTATGGTTTAAGCGGTCCTCATCGAAGTTCACTGGTCGTCCGGAACGCTCCATGTCTTTCAGGTCGAAATTACCATCTTTGGAAAGCAAAAACCATCGACGAGCTGTCCTTTCATTCATAGCATCTTCACCGTACACTTTGCAAACATCGCGAGCAGCTTTATTCCCTCGATTGAACGCGAACAGGTGTCGAAAATACTAACTTTCGTCTATTTGACATTCCATTTAGAAGGCTTGTAATCAAATAAAAAAATATATATATAATGTAAAAGCAAACACAATATCTTGTAGAGCAAAAAATTTTATTTCGAATGACGTAAAACCTTTATCATTTTGTTATACTGTTGGTGCTCATTTTTAAATTTAAAAAAAACGGATACAACTTATGTTAACACCCAATATTTTCCTTCCTCAGATATTGCCCTTGACTTTGCAGGCAAGGTCATGGCGTCAGTTTTTTGAGATGCGCGTGGGATAATTTTCATTATCTTCAAAAAGGAAAAACAATTAACGGCGAGTATTATGCGAACTTATTGCAGCGTTTGAGTGATATCAAGAAAAAATGGCCACATTTGGCGAAAAAGAAAGTGTTGTTTCATCAAGACAATGCACCAGTTCACACATCCGTTATCGCGGTGGCCAAAATCAATGAATTAAAGTTCGAATTGCTTCCTCACGCACCCTATTTGCCAGATTTAGCCCCCTCGGATTATTTTCTTTTTCCAAACTTGAAAAAATGGCTCGGTGGTAAAAGATTTGCCAACAATGAAGAGGTGAAATCTGCAGTTGAGCTATTTTGAGGCGCTCGACGGTTCTCACTATAAACAGGGTATCGAAGCTATTGAACATCGCTGGGAAAAGTGTCGAGCTGAAAGGAGACTATGTTGAGAAATAAAAATATTTTTTCCCAAATTTTTTGTTTTCTTTGTTAGGTCGGGTACTTTTGGGACTACCCTCGTATGTTAACACCTAATATTATAGGTTTAGTTTTGTCTGCTTCAATCTGTACTTTTAACTAAAGGTAAGCATGTGGTTTAGTCAAATGAAAATTCCAATACATGGTGTAATTGTTTTATTATACTTTTGGGTAAAACACAGATGATTTACATATTATATTTAAAATATAATTTTTTCTTCATATTATTTTTAAAATGAACAAAGTCTTTTTTTTTATATGTTCGAATAGTAAACAAAAATGTTCTCATTATTCAGAACATCATATAAATTTTTTAATACCGTGTTTAATTTACCATGCATTTATGTTCACAAAAATGCATGGGGTTTTTAAATATATGCACATTTTAGTCAGTAAATTTCAAAATGCATGCATTGACTAGAGGAACATGAATATTTGAGACTTAGTTGTTCTTACATAATAAACAGGAAAATCTTGTTTAATACAATTTAGATTGGAGTGAAAATCAATTAGCACGCTTAAGCAAAATTATACTATTTTCCACTTAACCCACCCGAATATGGAAAATGCTGAAATTTGGATAAAGCAATCGCCAGCTATTTAAAATAACACGATGAAATGAAAAGGTTAAGCTCTATTCAAACATCATTGCTCCAATATTTTGCCAAAAAGTAATTATTTAATTATGTATTCATTGAGTAAATAAAAATTGTTCTTTATTCTTTGATATTTTTATCCTCTAATATAACTTATATGTAGTGTATTTTTTTAAAATTATATCATAGTGTATTAATTAGAATTAATCCTATTGTTAATTATTTGTATTCGATTTACATGATTTCTTATTGTTAATTGTATTCAATTTACGTTAAACAAGATTTTCCTGTATAAATAAATTTAAAAAAAATCAGACTAGTAATTCAATGGCAACATTATAGGAAAATTAAAAAATATAAATTCGCAATAAAATATTTTTATAATAAATATTTGTATGTAAACATAGTTATAAAATTTACTTTACATAATTATATAATTTCACTCATACATTGTTATTATTGTTACTCGAGATTGTAGTACCTTATGGGAGTTCTGTCAGGGAAATCAAATAATTATTCAAAAGTCTACATTGTATCTTACGATCATTTGAAGGATGCATTGTGAAGGAAAACATTACTAACATTTAATGTTGGCTCTTCTTTCAATATTTCCACTAGAAACACCTCCTAGTTAGAAGCTTCATATATTCCTCTATAGGTTAATTCAATTGAATATAAAATCAATGTTTAGTTTGCTTGATGAAAAGCTTGGACAGGAAGCTCAAAACTCGGGTTGTGATAACATCATTGTAGAAGTGAAATATACATGTAAATCAAATAACTATTAAATAAAGCCAAAATATTATCATAAATCAAGATCCATTCACCATACAGGTGAATTTATTAAATAAAAAAAATACACTTAAAATCTATGTGCAAAAATGCAATAAAATCATTAAAATTTAATAAATCATATACAGTGGAGCATCGATTATCCTAAACAATTCAGGACTGGGGGTTTTCCGATAACTGATCATCACAATTGAAGGCTTTGTCACAGGTGAAGGCTCACACGCCACTAACGATGCGAGGTTGCTCACGTAGGCCGGTTGGCAGTGAGGGGGAAAGCGCTGCAGCACCACAGCAATTTGAAACTCTATAGTTACTATAAAACACGATAAGTTTTCATAAAATTGAATTTCTATACTAGTGGCCGCAAATTTGAACTTTCGGTTAACCGATGTTTCGGTTGATCGGTATTCGGAAAATCGATGCTCTACTGTACATTAAGATCTATAGTTTTACTCTTAGTTATCGAGATTCAAATTTGCAAATTTAATAAATCGCAAAATTTTAACAAATTATAAACTAAGACAAACATTTTTACAATAAATCAGGTATTAAGTAGATATTTCATTTTTTTTCTTCCACTTTGCACGGATCTTTCCTGTTACACAAAGAGGGTCTGCTTCTAGAGTTAGAGCTTATTCGTATCAGCCAGTATTCTTCTCATACTGCTAGACGGTGCCGAGAATATATCCAGTGTCATTCAGTTGGTTCAATATCTCTATACCACGCGTGACTAAGTGTTTAGCCATGATATTTGTCCTGTAAGTTGGTATGTAGAACAGAGAGGGTGATTCTTTGCACGGCTATATTTATTAGGTACATATAAACTTAGTGCTTCTAGAATCACGGGACAGTTAATTAATCAGGGGTTAAGTTTTGGGATTTCCGTATATTTAAGTGAATAAAGAAAGCATAAAAAATAATTGCGATAAAATCGATATTTGAAATAAATTTTTACATATGTGTACCAATACACTGCGAAAACGGACAGGACATCTAATCCAAAATAAACTACCTCCAAATAGAAAAGTCAATTATATTGGATATACATAGATTGTGCTCTAAATAAATAAGCACAGTTTTAATGTTAAAAGAAGACAATAATGCTGACATAGAAATAATTGATCTTACTTTTATTCGACTTGTAAATTTTCAAAACAGTATATTTTTGCTACCGATAAAGTATTTTCCAATTTTATCTGAGGATATTTAAATGTATTTTTGATATCATAATAATTTTTATTCAAATTAAAATTATTTTCATATTCCAGGTGAATATAGATGGTAACTATTTTTTGTCACAATATTTTGTGCAAACTTCGGGAGACAACTTCGGGCTTTGAATAACTTTAGTAGGCACGGAACTCGCAATTCAGTTGAAATGTTGCCGAAGAATCTTTAAGAAATTAAAAAGGGAATACATTTTGTGGGGCATCTTAGACATAGTCTGTTTGACAAGAGCGTGTACGGCTACATTTTTTCCTGGAAACCGTTAGAGGATCGATTCAAATGCGAGTATGTAACAGGACCCTTTACCCAAGACACTTTGTATAGAAAAACTTAGTTGTCGTTCGACCTTGGTTACACAAGAACATATTTCCCCATGAGTATCGCGTACGCATCACATTACGAAGCCGTGTTTCTGTGTACACATCTGAAAGGACCGAAAATGTCATACGGAGCCGCTGCTAAATACATGAGAAAGTCGAAGACATTTGTAAGCAAGTGGGTGAAACACTATTCTGACATAAAAAACGTCGATAACCTACCAGATTGTGGCACTGCACAGGAAACGACGAAAAAGGAGAATAGAGTGATTTTCCGGGTGTTCGAGAAGAATCCTCGTCTATCATTGCGTAGCGGACAGGCGGTTTTGCGTGAAAAGGGTCTAATTGTGTCATGTACCGTATTTTACGGACTATAAGATGCACTTTTTTCTTCAAAAAATTGCCTCCAAAATTCAGGTGCGTCTTATACTCGAAATTAATATAAAAATGTCTAGTTTAACAAATGGAAAAAAATAAAAGGTATTTATATGATGCGGGCTATAAATTGAAAGTAATAGCATATGCAGAATTTTTTTTAGTCTGGCTTTGCAACCTAATAATAAAAATGGTAAAAATGTAATTTTTTTTTAAATTGCCTAAAAATTAAGGTGCGTCTTATAGTCCATAAAATACGGTACACTATAAGATGTTTACTAGCTCATGGAGTGAAATTTCGAAACGGTGAAGAAAACACTACTGTCCGAAAAACAAGTCGAAAAAAGACTCACTTGGGCGAAAGAAAATTTGAACTGCGATTGGGACAATGTAATTTTTTCAGACGAAGCTTGTTTTTGGGCACGTTCTTCCATAAATCATACCTGGTGAACCCGCACCAATAGACTCATCCAGTGAACTGTTAAATACCCGGAAAAAGTCCACGTCTGGGGCTGTTTCTCAAAGCGGGGATTTGACACTGCACATCTTCACAAATAATTTGAACGCTGCCAAAATGGTAAAAATATGTATAACAGAGGGCTTTATTAACATCTTCCCAAATGTGGTTTATAAGAAAAATTAAAATTGGCTACTGCAAGAGGACAATAACCCAAAACATCAGAGTCATCTTTGTAATGCGTGGAAACAGGAAAATGACATTGACGTAATGGATCAGCCGTCGCAGTCACCACATGCAAATCCCAAAAAAATTGAAAATTTTTGGGCACTCATGAAGTTCAAGCTCCGAGAGAAAAAGATCTGGAACGGCAAGCAGTTATTTCGACAGATTCGATTTATATGGAAGTCTTCGCCCCTAGATTATGCTATACAATTAGTAGAAATTATGCCTCGGAGATGCCGGGCAATTATTACTAGTGGAGGCGACTGGACAGCTTATTGGGTGTACAAATAAGTCACCGCCGTTTGACAAAAGTTGGCGCCACCAGTAAGTTATGGTTAAAATTGTCAGATGTAAAATGTCATTATCGTAAGGTTGGACATCTGTCAACAACATGACCTTGAAATATTAGTGAATTTTTATCAGTATAACATATTTTTTTGTGTTCGAAAATGTCAAGTTTTGAGCCGAATAAGCGTCATTTGCGGGAACTTTTGATTTACTTCTTCAATTTGAAGAAATCTGCAGCTGAGGCGCATCGATTGCTTGTAGAAGCATATGGTGAGGCTGCCTTAAGTGAGAGAAGTTGTCGTGAGTGGTTTCAAAAGTTTAAGAACGGTGAATTTGACATCGAAGACAAAGAACGTAGCGGAAGGCCGAAAGTGTACGAAGACGCGGAATTGGAAGTATTATTGGATCAAGATTCGTGCCAAACGCAAGAAGAACTTGCACTTACATTAGGAGTGACTCAACAAGCAATTTCACATGGGTTGAAATCATTGGGAATGATTCAAAAACAAAGAAATTGGGATTCATATGAACTAACACGGAGAAACTTTGAATGCCAATTTTCCACATGTGAAATGCTGCTTGCCAGGCATAAACGAAAGGGTTTTCTGCACCATATAGTCACTGGTGATGAAAAATGCATCCATTATGATAATCCAAAAAGGAAGAAATCATGGGGATCCCCTGGTCATGCTTCAACATCTACGGCTAAGCCAAATATTCATGGAAAAAAACTCTTGTTGTGTATTTGGTGGGATCAGCTTGGTGTCGTGTATTATGAGTTGCTCAAACCGAATGAAACCATTGCTGGGGCTGTCTACCGAACATAATTGATGAGATTGAGTCGAGCACTCGAGGAAAAGCGCGCCCACTACTACGCCAGACACGACAAAATTATTCTCCTGCATGATAATGCTAGTCCACATGTTGCGGCACCGGTCAAAACCTATTTGGAAACACTCAATTGAGAAGTTTTACCCCACCCGCTGTATTCACCAGACATTGCTCCTTCTGATTACCACTTGTTTTGATCGATGACGCATGGCCTGTCTGAGCAGCACTTCACATCATATGAAGATACCAAAAATTGAGTCGATTCGTGGATAGCCTCAAAAGATGAATCATTTTTCCGACGCGGTATCCGTATGCTGCCAGAAAGATGGGAAAAAGTAGTGGCAAGCGATGGGCAATACTTCGAATAAAACATGAGGTTCCGTTCTTTCACAATAAATGCCCAATTTTTGATAAAAAACGGCGGAAACTTATTTGTACACCTAATATTAATAATAAAGCATCATGGTTTATATCATGTAGTATGTGTGTAATTTTTTTAATGCCTTATCCCAAATAGGTTTTCGGGTTTCGCCGTACATGTTCTTGTCAAACACTGTATGTAAGAAAATATTAATTTATGAGCTAGTTTGTATAAAAAAATAAAAATATCAATTTAAATTTAACATATATTTCTTATGACATTCATTCACAGAAGAAAATCATAAAAACAGATTCCTATACATTAAATATATCCTTTAAACTGATTAGTGGAATAACGAGGTAATTTACTATTAAATATTAGAATATTTAACGATGAAGTCCCTCGTGCTCCGCAAATTACATTCATTCCTACAACACATGTTTTTACCTCCTATGCCGAGGCTTTTCAGTAGGGATGATCCCAGTTTGTTGCCTTACATCAGACTGGTGTCATGTTATATCGGAAGTATGTAGTCTTTTGACCCAAAGTAAAAATGTTTAAGAGGGATGAAACTATTTGTTTTCTTTGGTTATTTGTTATTTTTTTTGTTTTAGAAATAATACCAGTCATAAGCAAAATAAAAAAAGTGAAGTGCAAAACGTTTCACCCCTATTAAACATTTTTCGTTTGGGTCAATAGACCACATATACTTCCGATGTAACATGACACCAGTTTGACCTAAGGTATAAAAAGCAGATCATTTCGCATGAAGATAACCCTATAATAGGAGAGAGAAACATGTGTAGCGAAGATTAAGACAGAAACATGTGTTACGAAGAATAACAATTTATTATTAAATATTCACATTACACAAAACTGTAATTTAGTATGAATCCAAACAAGAATCAACCAATGAAATAAAAACGTATTAAATTTCAAAAAAGGCACTCAATGAACATGGTAGAAATGACAATGATTGTATTTATTTCAACCCTTTGCAGTCTTATGTAGAGTCTGACTCGACATCAGTTTTATTCCCGTGGGTTTTACGTTGAGTTACACTCAATATTTTTGTATCCGTCAGTAAAATAAAAAAGGAAGTTTTATTTCAAAAATTAATAAAACTCAGTAAATCATTGTTTTTACAGAATGGTGTTTTTTTTGGACCTGGAGAAAAAAAAATAGTAGACCGCAAAAAGTTAAAAGTGTCAAATGTAAATTGTACAAAGGTAATCATAATAACGGTGCCCAGTTTACTTAAAATTTTAGTTTGAATTCCAAAATTAATTATATCAGTTAAATAGTCAACTTTATATTAAGTTACAAATATATTTTTTAATAATAAACTTTAAACATGTTTATTATTAAAAAACCACACGCCTCAAATAAAGGTAAAAGTCCATTAATTCGCAGTTCAAAGGACTAAATTTCACCAAAAAATCTAATAACATATTACGCGATCACAAAAAAAAATGGATTTGCGCGGGACTTCCCAACGGCTGTATCACAGAATAATAATATTTTTTTTTTACTGTAAAAATAATGTAAGTCAAGTAAAGTTTTGTTGACATATTTCTACATTATAACATAATATTTAATGATAAAAGAGATAAAACATAGTCCAAATTTCGTGGAATTGACCGTGCCGATTCCGGACCCTATCGCTCTCATATATATTGTCCCTTCAACACATGTTGCCGAGGTCCATACACCAGTACGTTACCGCCCTATCTCATTTTATTGTATAGCGTTAATTCTATTTACGAGTATTCTTTCTATTATATTATTTAAAATTCTGTTCTGAAATTTATTTACGAGTACTCTTTCTATTATATTATTTAAAATGTCGTTTGAAGGATGGCATTGAAGTCCCCGGTCATCATGGCCGGGGACTTCAATGCCAAACACCGTTACTGGAACTGCTTGAGAGCTAACCCGAACGGAACGACGCTGTACAATTATATGAAAAACCACAACTGTCAAATACTATATCCAAATCAACATACCTGTTTCACCAACCCCCGTAGCCCTTCTACACTGGACATTGCCGTAGTAAAACTACCCTAACATCTCTGGCTTGACTGCTCTAGAAGCTCTCTCGTCAGACCACCTCCCAGTCTACTTCACATTGGGAGTGAGGCCGATTGCTAGCCTCAGGGAGCAGTACGACTACGCCAATGCTGACTGGAAGGGTTACAAAGCCTACCTCCACAACCAGCTCTGCCTATCACCAGAAACTCTGGTGAGCCCACAGGACATCGATACCGCGATAGATACCATCTCCACCTTCATCCATAATGCCCGTGATGAAAATGTTCCCCTCAAAATTGTCACTCCATATAAAATAAATCTTACTCCTCATATCAAACTCCTTATATCTCTAAAAAACAAACAAAGACAGACCTACAGACGTACACTAGACAAACGTGACAAAACACTTCTAAACGTCCTCCAAGATGAAATCAAAAAAGAAATCCGCCTACTTAAAAACCAGCTATGGCAGAGAAAATTGGCAGCTCTAGAACCGGGTAACGGTACTCTCTGGCGAGTCGTCAAGGGTATCAAGTGCTCGTCTCAAAGCATACCACCTCTGCGCACAGCCTCAGGGTTGGCTGTTTCTGGCATTGACAAGGCTAATGCCTTGGCGGACGCTTATGAGAATACGTACTCAATCACTTCCGATCTTGGAAATGTTGATGTCAACAAAGCTGTCGAGGACACTCTCACCAGCTTTGCTTACTCCCCGACCAACCAAAACGAGGTGCAACTTTGCACCCCGTCCGAAATTGGTCGTATCCGACTTAAACGTCGTGACAGACTTAAAACACGAAAAGCACCCGGTCCCGACAATATACACAATAGTCTTCTTAAACAGTTACCACTCAAAGCGAGGATTTTTCTTACTAAAATAATAAATGCTTCACTCCTTAATGGCTATTTTCCGAGTATTTGGAAAGTAGCCAATATTGTTCCTATTCACAAGCCAAATAAACCTACCGAAAATCCAACTAGCTACAGGCCCATCAGCCTTCTTCCAGGTCTTGGCAAGATCCTTGAGAGAGTGGTTGCCTCAAGGTTAGTGTTCCATCACGAATCCAATAATACATTCCCTCATGAGCAATTTGGATTTAGAACAAGACACAACACGGTCCAGCAACTTACCCGTGTCGTGGAAGACGTGTCGATGGGCTTCAATAGGAACAGAAGTACTGGCATGGTACTGTTGGACCTCGAGAAGGCTTTTGATACTGTCTGGCACGATGGCCTTCTTCACAAACTTCTCCTCACTGGCACTCCACTCTATCTCGTGAAACTACTTCAATCCTACCTTTCCAATAGAAGTTTCACAGTCACCACTCATCATTCTACGTCATCCGCCAGGCCCATCCCTATGGGTGTCCCCCAAGGCAGTATACTTGGACCATGTCTATTTAATATTTACACACACGACATTCCTACTCCCCCAAACTGTAAACTCGCACTATTTGCTGACGATGCGGCATGCTACGCATCGTCACTCAAGGTGGATCGAGCTGGTCGCCGTCTTCAGATTGCTCTTGAGATCCTTGAGAAATACTACCAGGACTGGAGGCTCAAAATCAATGACGCCAAAACTGAGGCCATCATGTTCTCCCGAAAAATCAAGGAAAGAGTGCCGTCGATGCCCTTATTCATCGGTGGTTGCCTGGTTGAGTGGCAGGACGTGGTTAAATACCTCGGCCTGCACCTTGACCGGCGACTGACGTGGAAAACCCATTTGAATACCATCAGACAGAAGGGTCACAAGGGCATAGGGGCTATCAGTTCGATATTTCATCGACGCAGCTTCCTTTCACCCAAAAATAAGCTCCTCCTCTATAAAACCCTTATTCGTCCTATCTTGACCTATGCTGCACCCGTTTGGAGTAGTGTGAGCAATACGGATCACCTGAAACTCCAGAGAGTGCAGAACAAGGCATTCAAGATATCTTTTAACACCCATCCCAGAACAAATCTTACCCGACTTCACGCTGAACAGCGAGAAGAAACCCTACAACACCACATCCTCGCTTGGACCGTGAAGTTCTATAAAAGCCAACAAAATCACAGAAATCCCTTAGTCGCTGCCCTGGGGGCTTACGAGAGAAAATCCGACCTACCCTTCCGTTATAAGCACAAGCTCCCGAAGCATTATCTGTTGCCTGACTAGTCCACCTACAGTATTAGCTGGGACGACCAAGGTCTGAGTGAATGTGATGGAATACAAGTAGCCTGAACGAGTGGACTTGTTTTTGCTGAATAATTAGTGTAAGAATTGTTATCTAGTTATAAGTAGTATGTAGGTGTTAATTATTTCTAAGATCTCATATATTAAGATTGAATAAATAAAATAAAATGATATGTAGGAAAATAAGATTAAATAAGTTCATAAATTATAACATATAATTAAGATTAGTTAAGTAATAAATTTGTATATAGGTATAGCCTTGACAAATGTTTGTATAGTAATTTACTTGTTTAATAAAAAAAATAAAAAAAAGATGTACATTTAAGGGTTAAAAACGCATATGGATTAAAAAAATATCTATTTGATTCACCTGTTTATGTTTGCGCGTGTAATATAAATAAGATGATGTAACTGGTTTTTATTTGGTCGCACACTTAATTACGATATTATAATTATATCACAGTTGTGAAATTATTCAAGGTAAAATAAAAAAACCTTAAAAATACATAGTATAAAAAGACCAATTAAAAACTATACCTATGTCACTTATTGGGGTTAAAAATTCAGTTATTTTAGATTCTTTTTGTTCAACCGTGCACTTGCTTTATCATATACAATGCGATTTACCATAAAATTTAAAATGTTGACATAAATTCAATGGTGTGTCGGGTTTACTAAACAAGTATTTTTGTACCTTCCAATAGGTCTTCCTTAGCACATAGATCTTAGCAATTGGTTCTAGGAGAGCTTCCCCATATTTACGATAACTGTGATATTTCGATATTGAATCTTTGGACATAGGAGGATCTCCAGATATAGCCCATCATCCCGCCGCCAAAGCTGACTATTACGTGGATCCGTGATTTGCAAAGAAAATTTCGAAATAATAAAAAAAAATTAAATAGTTTTTGGCAAAAAACAGTACAACTAATTATGAAAAGTCCATTTCTGTACCTAGAAAATGGCAAACGAATTATCATTGTTCTAATTAACAGATATTTACTGGATATTTTTCTTTACTAAATTTTTCATTGCGGTTTTATATCACAGCTATTGACTAAACTAATGTTTCAAGTCTGGTTTGAATATCTAATTATTTCTGCATTTTGTATCATTGAATTAAAAAAATATAATAGTATTTACAAAATATAATAGTATTTAAAAATATAATAGAAATAAATATTAATTCTATAATAGAAATAAATATTAATTAAATAAATAATTATTTCTGCATTTTGTATCATTGAATTAAAAAAATATAATAGTATTTACAAAATATAATAGTATTTAAAAATATAATAGAAATAAATTTAAAAAAATATAATAGTATTTAAAAATATAATAGTATTTACAATAATTATTTATTGTCTGATAAATTTTATAGGATTGTTATTATTTGAAATGACGAGGATTAAGAAACAGAATAATGCAAGAAAAAATGTTCACTAACAGTTTTTCAATGTTCTGTTATGCTTAGATCCCTTTTTTTTAAATCATACCAACTTTTAATAACTCTAAATTACAATCTTTGTTGATACTACACTACTTTTTCAAAAACTTTTTAAATCACTTGAACTTTCAATAGAACACAGTTTAAAATATTAAGTAACAATATTAATTGTCGAGTATGTTTTTATTGTGGTATATTTCAAAACACAAAGTGGAATATCATACTGTTTACATCTGTAACGCGTTTCTCGTCATATTTTGTTATGAGAACACACACCATATATTTTCAAATGATTTCGCTTTGTAGATGTCGATGGCAAAACTCCAGGGAAGTGACACCCCTTTTATCAAGACTGCATTATGTTTTGAACTTTTGGTTGAGTCTCGCTTTTGTTGATGTAATTGCCGAATTACTTATAATTGAAAATCTTCTATAGCAGTTCATATGCCAGTCTTATCCATATAAATTTATTCAATAGCTTGAGATCATTAGATCTGGAATAGATTGGAAGAAAACTTTTTGTACCATTTTATGGTTTTTTTTCGTAGAGTAAACAGAAGATAGGATCAAATCGCTTTTGTCAACAGCTTCCATATTACGATTGTAATCTGTTCCATGGCAGGTATTCTTATAAGTTGCTGTATAGTTGTGTCTACTCAAGCAGTTTCTTCCATTACATTCATGTGCAATGTAGTCAGTATTATGACTGCCCTCTTGTCTTTCCAAATTTGGACAGACATTGACTTTGAATGGAAAGATTCCAAACCTGTTGCACAATCATATATGAAAAAATATTCCAAAGCCACTTTTTGACAAGATAAGTGGCCTAAAAAATAAGCGTCTTTTGAAAAGTAATTAACTTTCGTCCAAACATATATTTTGATAAGGATACATAAGCTCCTTGAAAACTTTGTGAAAAGTGAAGCATATGCAGCAAGATCTGGAATCAGTTGTGTAATTGTATCAGAAAATATCACAAAATGTCTCTGTGATTGCGTTTTCAGCATTTCTCATCATCAACATATACAAAGCAAGATATAAATGAATCTCTTCAAGTGTGTAATTATCCCCTGCTTCATTCTATAGCTGGCTACAGAAACTCATGAAACTAATTGATAATGTTGATTTGTTTCTTCAGCATTTTTATTTATAAATTGAGTGTTTATAAAAAGCTTGAAGAAATCAGTTTCTGTCATACCATTTATTGGTATTTTTACACCAGATCTGCTAGAATCAAATGGGTCAATTGTAGGAGTACATGTTCTCGATTTCCAATGAAATACAGGCCTATTTTCCAAAGAAATTTAGTCCATTTCATCAGCATCTTGTTGATCTTCATCGAATAATTCAGAATCATCTTCTGATTCTGCACTATAAGCGATATCTTCTAAAATTGATTAGGTTATTATATCACTCTAATCAATTTTATTCAAAATATTGATTGAAAAATATTTTTTTTGGTCTGTTTCAGTTTCATTTGTATAAAAATCTATTAAAAAATTCTTCTAAAATAAAACACCACGAATATGTAGCACAAACTTATTCATAGTTTTCAAATAAAACACAATGTATTAATAATATGAAAAAAATAGGCATGCACATATGGAAAATGAAATAAAATTAATTAAAAAATAAATGTTTGTAAATAAACTATATAAAATATAATGAGCGATAAATCGAACATTGAAGTTGCATCATAAATCACATGCCGGCTGTCCTTAAATTATAACCTTTAATTAAAACTTATATTTATCGACTTAAAATAGGGAATCAAATTGACAAAGTTCTTAACACAGTCTCCAAAGATGACAGTATCTGTATGAATATTAAAAATGTTAATTTAGATCGCGTAGTTGACGATCTTTATCATACGTTTCGCACAGTATATACCTGTCTACAGTCTGACAGCCACGGCTTGTAATTGCATGTATACATGTCTACGCCAGTCAACCGGTTAAATTATGTATTGCGAGGGAGGATGGGGGGTGTATGTTGCAAAATGTGACACTACTCGTAATGACTCTTTGGAATCATCTTTCTGAGTTTCTTTTATTAAAGCTTCACTTATCACTGTAGCTTGGATGTATTGACTTGGTATGTTGCTTACTGTCAACATATTTTTCTTGGATTCATTCATTGGTGGTATTACATTATATAACAGTACTCTCTTATTGATTGATGGTATTACATTATATTACAGTAATCTCTTATTGATTGGTGGTATTACATTACATTACAGTACTCTTATTGATTGGTGGTATTACATTATATTACAGTACTTTCTTACACCTGATTTTTCTTCATTAATGACTTCATCGAAGTCACGTTTACTGTAGCTTGGATGTAAAGACAAGGTCTGATAATATTTTTCACTTCTTGAGTAACTTGTATTGTCCTCATATAATGTATTAAGCTCTGAGTCACTCTCCGTTTCGACAATTGCATTTTCATTGAATATTGTATCGTTCTGGACTATTGCATCGTTCTCATAGAATGTATTAAGCTCTGAGTGACTGTCTGTTTCAACAATTGCATTTTCGTTGAATATTGTATCGTTCTGGACTATTGCATCGTTCTCATAGAATGTATTAAGCTCTGAGTGACTGTCTGTTTCAACAATTGCATTTTTGTTGAATATTGTATCGTTCTGGACTATTGCATCGTCCTCATAGAATGTATTAAGCTCTGAGTGACTGTCTGTTTCAACAATTGCATTTTCGTTGAATATTGTATCGTTCTGGACTGTTGCATCGTTCTCATAGAATGTATTAAGCTCTGAGTGACTGTCTGTTTTGACAATTGCATTTTCGTTGAATATTGTATTGTTCTGAACTATTGCAGTGTCATCATACAGCTCTCTATTTTCTTCAATCAAAGTGTCACTTCTAGTGAGTCTTGGACGCATTTCGTCCACCACAATATAACATGGACGTTTTGCAGATTCAATTAGTTTTTTTATAGTATTTTTATTAATATCTGTTTTTGAGTGACTCTTGCTGTCTTTTTTATATTTTCTCTTGAACTGGGCTGGATGTTTTAACTTTATCTGATCATTCATTTCTTTTTTTGAGTGAATTTTGCTGTCTTTTTTTAAAAATTTCTTGGACTGGGCGTGACCATGACCTCCTCTGGTATAGACCCGTTTTCGATTTGCCATACTTCTACTGTGACTTGGCTTGATCTGGTCATTATTTTCTTTTTTTGCATCTACATCCAATCTGTTAAGCAAAACATAACATGGACGTAGACATTGCATATCTTTTAGACCAGGCACTGACTTAGTTTGTTTCTTTATACCTCTTTTTGAGTGACTCTTATTGTTTATATATTTTTCTGTGGATTCTGAGTGACTATGACCTGCTTTGGAAGTGCTCTGTTTTCTCTTTTCCTTAAATGAAGCCTTATTTCTACCTTCATATTTATTGGAGTTCATGATTTCTTCACAAACATTCATATTTTGACATTTCAAGATATTTTTATTCTGTTGATTTCTGAAACAAATTAAGTAGGTAGATGCATATTAATCTGGAATAAATTAATGGGGAATATTCAATGCAAAATAAATTTGGAGTGCAACAAATAGATCTGCTATGAAGAAACTCATGAAAAAATTGCAAGACATAAAATTACCAGGACCACAAAATTGTCTTATGAGGTTCTCGGTATTCATAATTTTCTCTCAAAATGAAACCTGAAATAAAAGCAATTCTAGAAGTTTATTGCTTTATAGATATGGTGCTTATTCATGTGTGCTCAATTTAATATATGATGGGAGAGGTGAAAGAATGAGTGAAATAAATGTATATGTATGCAGATAATAATATGATTATGCTTGCTGGAAATTAAGCCCATTTCAGGGATATGATAAGTGAGCTTTATGAGATGCCTAGTAAAAGATTTGAAAATAAATGTAGTAAAATCAAAGGTTAGGGTTATAGAAAGAGATGTGGTATAAAGTGTGTGCGATATTAGGTTAGCTCAGAGAAACTGGGCCATGTTGATGGATTCTGTTTTTTGGGCGGTAAGAAAGGGATATTGAAAGAAGAGTAGACACAGGGTTACTTAATGTATAACTTAACTGTTACAATAAACATGCTATATAAAAATTTACAATAATGACATTACTTAATAGTATGTTGGCCCATCTACCTTGACGTATAGACGTGAAACTTAGACTCGGCAGAAGTATAAAATTAAGGCAAAATACTAACTATCTGAATTTAGTATAAAAGAAGGTATACTATATTACCGACTGTTCAGATGATAGTGTGATACTTTGGCCACATCACCAGGAGTGAAGAATCAATCGGAGAGACTAGTGTAATGAAGAATATAAGGCACATAAAAGTAAATATAAGAATTAACTGGATATTGTCAAAATCATAATAGTCATAATAATTAAAAAGGGTGAAAGGAAAATTAATGTAGTATTTGAGTGAACACTCAAAGATTAGACCGAGTTGAAGAATTCTGTTATTTGGGAAGTATACGAGGGCGGTCCGATAAGTACTTAGCCTCACCGCCCGATGGCACCACTATCGCAAGAGCAATTTTATGGCCCGATGGCACCACAATCGCAAGAGCGTAGTACATTCTCGTTGACAGCTACTGTCAAAATTTCAGCCGAATCGGACGCGTAGTTTTGTTTTGACCGCGTGTGGAAGCCAGCGTGTCCGCGGATTTGAGAAAAATGGAAAAAGAGCAGTATCGGTCGGTAATTCGATTCTTATTTTTGAAAGGGAAATCGCGCAGCGAAATCAAAGAGAGCTTGGATGCTGTGTATGGTGACTCTTCTCCTTCGATGGCGACCGTCAAAAATTGGTTTAACGAGTTTCAACGTGGTCACACGTCGGTTTTTGATGAGCCACGCCCAGGTGCCCTGAAAACGGCTACCACGGAGGATAACGTGACAAAAATCCACACTCGCCAGGCAGAAATTTGAGTCAAATGAGGAGGTTATCGCCGCCACGGAGGCCTACTTTGCAGACCTCCAGAAAACGTATTTTTCAGACGGGTTAAAGAAGTTGGAGCATCGCTGGGTCGAACTCAAAGAAGATTATATTGAGAAATAAATCGCCACTTTTCCAAAATTTTTGTTATTCTTTTGTAGGCCAAGTACTTATCGGACCACCCTCGTAAGTCGGTCATAGTCTGGTTTTTGAGCTATTTAAAAGGAAGACAACAATCCTGTAAATACCAAGAGCGTATATCTGAATGGACTGATCTTCTGCAGGCGTTCCCTAAGGTGGAATTCTCTCTCCACTCCTTTTTTCTATATTCATCAACCCAATAACATCGTCTCTTAAATGTTCTCATCATCTGAATGCGGATGACCTGCAGATATATATTCATTTTGATCCAAATTTCTATCACGCGGCTTTGAACAATTTAAATGCGAACCCTCAATCGATCTCGGAGTGGACTGGGGAGCATGGCTTCATGGCTTACTCATAAATCCTAAGAAGTCTCAAGTGATTCTCATTGGCAGCCCTCAGCTTCTCGGTAAATTGAACACTGACTTACTTCCTCCAATATTACTTGATGGCTCTATCATACCATTACATAAAACTGTTAAAAACCTAGGAGTGCTAATAGATAACACTCTCTCATGGCGAGATCAAATAAATGAGGTAAGCCGAAGGATCTTCTTCAGCCTTCATTCCCTTTAAGTGTTGCAAAGATTCCTACCAACTAAAACCAAAATTTTACTCGTACAATCTCTGCTCTTTCTGATTCTGGACTATGCGGACGTATGTTACTTGGATGTTACAGAGGAACAGCTGGACAAATTACAGCGTCTTCAAAATGTGTGTCTAAGATTCATTTTCAACCTACGAAAGTACGATCATATAACTTCATACCAGAAGGCATGGAACTGGTTAAATGTTAGAAATAGACGCCAAATTCACATAAAGTCTCTATTGTATAATATCCTTAACTGTCCCGCCGCACCTCTTATCTCGCCGAAAATTTTCAGATTCTTTCCAATCATGGATTAGCGCTACGCTTAAACAGAGATTGTTTATTGGCCTTTTCAGTTCACCGCTCCTCTTTCTTTACATCGTCCTTTACTGTCCATGCAGTGAGACTCTGGAATCAGTTACAAATCAATATAAGACTCGCTCCGTCCTTGGCATGCTTTAAGAAGCGACTGAAAAAACTCTTAATTTCTAGTCAGTAAAATAACGCATTTTATTCCTGATTTTTCTTTTCCTTTCCTCTCCACCATCCCTTCCTTTCCTTTTGATCGATGATATCTCACTTTATATGAAAAATAATGTTCGGGTGATTGTTCGTCTTTGTGGGGCTCGTGGACATGTTCTCACATATATGTTTATGGATTTCGTGGGGATGGATAGTCATTTGAATGATTTATGCGACCACGTAACTTGCTTCATTTACTTTTGTCTGGTTGGTTGGAAGAGATTGCCACCTGGCAATAAGCCCGCCAGATTGTATTGCAATAAAAGTGTTAAATAAATAAATAAAATAAATAAGTGGGAGTCATGGAAGAGGACAACTTCACTCACTTAGCCCAAATAATGGATGTGCTAAATGAGTGAAATTTTGAAAGATGGAAAAGTAAGAAGTAAAAGAAACAGAAAGAACTGTATGTGAAGATGTATGGATGTGGAGGCGAAGGAAGTATGTTGTGACAGAAAAGTTTTGCACTCTGTACTATATGCCTACCCAAACAGGGAATGGCATGATAGTATGGATTGTATGTAAGTTATTCTGCCTCATAAGCAAAAACGCAGCTAATGGCAAAAGTTAAGTTTTGAAAAAACTGTACTTTTATGTTTTTCATTGCTGCTTAAAAATATCCTGATTCATAAACAAATAAGCAGTAAAATGTGTTCATAAGCAAAAACGCTGCAAACGCATAGGTACTTGCTGTATTTTTGCTTATGAATCAAATTTTACTGCTTTTATTTTGTAAAATTAAAAAAGACATGTCGATTTTTGTATTTTTTTTTATGGATATGGTTCAGAATTTGATGTGGAATATTGTCTCATACTTAGTTAAATTTCAGATTTTTTTCCATTAGCTGCGTTTTTGCTTATGACGGCAGTATTGCTAATCATTTGAATTTTGCAAAATTAATGAAATGAAGTTGTTAGTGAAAAAAAAAAATTAAACTAAATAAATGAACATAATAATAAAACTAAATTAACGTTTCATATAAAAAAAACTCCAAGATTGTTGTCATAACAAGTGACATATCTAGTTTATGCAAATCACCATTCTTCTGCAATCTAAAATTTGATTCAAGAAAATAAAAATATTTTTGAAGCTATTTTTCATCGGACTTGTACAAGTTTGAGTTGCATCAGTGGGCAATAATGTGCAAAATAAAAAATGGCCGTTATGTGCAACAAGATTACCAAACAATCAAACCCTTTGTAGCTTTGTAGGGGTTTGTTTATTTTTATTTAGCCATAAAATACACAAGTTACCAACTTCGTATTATTCCACGTCACATTAACTGCACATAATTATTGGATGTTTCAACTAAACAACAAAAAAAACAATTCTAGTAATGGAGTCCTTGGAGATTAAGTATGGCGTGGGAGTTAGCAGTTTGAAATAATTTTTACATACTTATATGCAATTTTCAAATTTTGTTAGGATGCCTTATGCATTTTCCCCGTTGATTTGTGATTTCATTACTGCGTCTTAAATTTGAAACGAATCATTAATTTATCAACAATATTGTTGAAATGAGACAATTGTTATTTTCTCCCATATAATTTTTTTGTGAAAAAAAATTCATATGGGGGAAATTTTCAGTGGTTACTTAAAATTAAACTACAAGTGTTTCGAATAAAACAGTACTCGAATCACATATCAAATTTAATAAAATATAAAAATACCATAAAAGCTGAACGTCCTGAGTCCTGCAACATATCCCAGACGTACATATACAGGTAATGTGACAGACGCTTCTTTTTTAATAATGGCCGTGAACTATAAATGAAGGAATATACGCCAGTGTCAAGTGATGTCCACTTCAAAGGACCTAGTTAGTTTAATTCACATAGGCAACGTCGACGCACTTGGTTACCGTAGTTGGTATTTTAAGTATTATATATTAAATCATCTCGGCCCGAGACAGCTTTTATCTTTTGAGATATTATGGAGTGAAACTATTTTACAACTAAATGAATATTTACAATAAGGTGAAAATTAGATATGCAAAAAGCGAACGAATGATTTTAATTTAAAATGATGATCATCGACGTCGATATAAATATATTTTTACAAATTTATTTGATTTTGGTTGATAAAATGTACGATGCCATTAATTATGGAAGCTTTATTGAGGCTCAACAGGTAAAAAAGATTTGCGAGAAGAATATTTTAGTTACTATTACCATTATGACTGATTATTATATATTGTTCCTATATTGAAGTAAATTGAAAGATTTATTGAAATAAAAATACATTTCTTTAAACATTAACAGAAAATTTTTATTTGCATGTGGTTTGTTTTTTTATAAACATCTTATATTTTTATTTTTTTCCTAAGGAGCAATCTTAGGTACTGATAAACTGAAATCGGTCACACTAGGTATTCACTAAAGTTTTTGATGTGAGGATTTCCTGAATTTTCTTATGCCATTTTCTTTGAGTTTGAACTGTCACATCTTAATACATACAACGAATATTGTGCAAATTAATGGAATCACAACTAATTATTTCATTTTTCACACATTGCAGCACGTTGATTTTGAATGCGATAAGCGGGCTGTGGTAATGGGTTGCTTATCGGTGGGACAGGATGGCATTTTCATTGGAGCTTTGAAGTTACTTTTTTTCGTGTTGGGTGGTTGATTTTTGTTTTTATAGATGTGCCGTCTGTGTCTCGTCGCTGAATGGTATTATTGTTAAAACAGAAAGAAGTTATCTGGTTTTTCAAGATGTGCATTTTAAGTTGGTTTTCCCGCCGAAAAGGCTCGCTTTCATTCCACAAAAAGAAGTCTTTCCGTTATGGGAGAAAAGTATGAACCTGACCGTAGTAAGTACAAAATATTTCTATGCCATAAATTCTTATTAAATAAGAAAAAAATGAATTTGCCGGCTATTTTGCGCCAAAAAACATAACCTCTAATTAGTGTTGACCAGTAGCTTATTTCGGTGTTTTGAGCTTTTGAAAAGAATGTTGACGTTTTTTAGTATTTTTTTGTCAGACTTGTGTCATGGATATCACTCCGAAAAAACGAGAAAATATTGTTACATTAAATAAATACACCAATGTCACAGCGATATATTGCTAACGAATGTGGGGTGAGTCGGGAAACAGTGAGCAAAATCGTAAAGCAGAAAAGGGAGACATGGACTAGTTGAATTAAAGCGAATAGGAAAATGTGGAAGGAAAAGGAAGATGACCTCCTGGGATGAATTTTTTTTATCAGAAATAGAAAACTTAACCCTAGAAGGGCAAGTTATGAACTTCAAAAATATTTATGTCACTGGTGTGATTATTCATGACTTAACTGCGTAGAAGACTATTGGAATACAAAAGAAACGCCATTAGACCACAGAAGAAGCAACTCCTGTCTGATCGTATGAAGAAACAGATGCTGACTTGGGCTAGAAAATATGTTAGTTGAACTGCGGATAACTTTAGGAAGGTGTTCTTAGATGAGACTTACTTTTTGGTACAGGGATCACAATTCGTAAGAAAAAGTGGAGATGAAAAACTTCCTACTTCTAATATTGTTAATGGTGAAAGATGGTAAGTTGGGTGTCAAAGGAATAATCCAAGACAGGATAATCACTGTCGTTGGAAGGGTCATCTCAAGGAAGAATAGCACCAAGAAAGGCAGAAGCTGTGCCCGTTATGTTATTTGTCATGGCACCGATCAGCTGGTTCCTGATCCTGCATACAAGGGGAGATCATCTTCCCGTGGAGATGCTCCTATGGTCGACATCCCAGGGGTCAGATCACGAGACCAAACCCATGTGCCTCCTCCGTATTTCTCTTTTGGCCCTTACAACCTCAGATGATTGTGGGCTGTTCGATATTTCCTGTAAAGAATAGCCAGAGCTTCTGGGGCAATGGTACATCTACCATTCTGAAACTCATACTTCATAATCAATATAAATGTGAGGTTTGCATTACATTCTAGATGTTGTAGACCTTGATGCCACTAAGTATTTTTTAAGTTGGCGTATGGTTGCTTCCTACTTATATTTCTCTCAGCACAATGAACAATGTCAGCGCTGACCGTAATAGCAAATGCCTCCGCGGGTAAAATATATTAAGAAATAGTGCTTAATATCACCAAAATTGACATTGAATGCACACCAATCGTGATACCTTGTATTGAAACAATAATGCAGAATGGAAGATCCCTAGTCAAAGAGAGTTAAAATGCTGTGCCATGAACACAATTGGACAGTGGTCACTACAGGCTTCTCCCTCAAGAACATCCCATCCATAAAAAAGCCACACAAGCTATCAAGGTAACTCATCACGCTTAAGTCATGTTGGGAAATAAAAGCCGCTACCAGTTCCCCCTACTTCATTTTAAGTTGGAGCCAACCACAGAGGACAATAAGCGATTAAATCACTTCTTACCAGAATTGAGTCCCTTAGCAAGGGCGACCAGAGTCCCCTCCAACCCTACAAGGCGATGTGTTCAGTATCATCATTGCATTTGAAATACTCGATATGAAATATTTTAAACCATTCCCCCGCTTAACATCTGACAGATGCTCAAAGAACAGCACCGTTATGCCATTGTCAAAAACAGCGATAGGAGCAATCTGTCGTGTGGAGCAACGTCCATGACACACACTGTACGGCACAGTAATGCAGCAGATCCGGTTCGAAGGACCACTTTATACGGCACAGTAGAAAGATGGCTGACGCTCAATACTCGGAGATTTTGTTTCACTTTATGCTTTTCCGGTGAAAAGTAGCAGGGTAAAGAGATTCCTCTTTAGCAGCTAGAAGTTGGTCATGAGTAAAACACAGTCGACGTTCCAGAAACTGAGAATATATTTTTGGCATTTTGTGCTCCTTATGTGCGGCCAATCGCTCATCATAAGCTCCTATTTTGGCCCGTGTATGCCGTCATGGCTTGCGAGATACTATGTATCACATGTTTTTCGCTTGCATGGGCCGGCCGACTTTTGATAGTAGCTATTACGAAGGCCACGCATAAGGAACATTTCGTTACAATCGGTACACAGCAAGTACATTTTACATATCAAACAAAACAAGAAAATATACATAAAATTATATTTTGGGTGATGCATATGTCCAATACACACACAGACGATTCAAGACCCGGAGTACTACCTCATCAGGTATAGTGTTCCTGGAGAAATGTGAGGCTGGCACCTCTAGAACGAATAAGCTGCCCCAGCTCATCAATGACAGGTCTGCACCGCTCCAGATTTAGCTGAACAAATTTATGATTCGCCATAGTTAACCGACTGTACAGTGGGCACGTAGTATAGGGTTTAAGGCTATTGCAAGAGAAGTATCGGGTGCAGGGTAGGAGTCTTTATACCGCATTTGTTGATTTGGCCAAGGCTTTTGACTATCAATAGAAATTAACTATGAAGGATCCTTAAAAAACTTGTCACTTTTAATGGTGTTTCTGGTCTAGCTGCATAACCTACAATAGGTGTTTTGTCACACCTAGAAACAGACGCATTTGAAAGAAATACTGGCCTCCACCTGGTTGTGTCCTGTCCCCAGCCTTGTTTAATGTGTGACAACTTGTGTGTTTGTTGTTGACAGGCGACTTAATGTCAGGGGAATTGGAGATATAGGACTGATGGGGGACTACATCATCTGCGTAAATACATATTCAATCTAAAGTAACTCGTACATATGTCATAGAGTTGCAATATGTCGACTGCGCCCTTGTTGCTCTTTGAAAGGAAGATCTCCAAGAGATTATCAGGATTCATATGAAGTTGTATTAGATGTTTGACCTAGGAATAAATGTGAAGAAAACCCAAGTACTAACATGTTCTGTGAAGAACGAGGTATTACATACACCTGACAATTGTGAGTGGTATACGGTTGGACAACGTACCTAACTTCACATATCTGAGAGCAGCATCCTGACATTGAATTCCTCTCTTGAAATCACCTCAGGAGTATCAACAGCTGTTCCAAAACTAAAATTACAGTGGGGACACTGTCAACAAAGCCATTATCTTTTCCACACTTTTCTATGGGTCTTAGGTTTGGGTGCCCTATGAAAGACATTCGAGGCCTGTAAAGGTTTCACCAGTGTTTTCTCCACCGCATCTATCAGATACACTGGATTGATCACGTCACTAAAGTCTCCAACATTTTATTTGTAAACCTATAGAGGATATTTTTGTCGAGGTAAAATTGAGGTTGACTAGAGATATGATACGCATGGGTGATCACAGATTCTCAAAGCGCGTCCTATATGGGAAGTTATGGGTAAGCGAAGGGTAATGGGCAGAAGTACTATAGACAGCCTGCAGGAGTCACTGAGTTTATGCGGGGCGCTTCAAGACTGGAAGCAGATGACTTAAGATTGTGAAAAATGATTTCGCCTCAACTAGACATATGGGAAACAGTCAGCGTCCTGCTAACATGTGTCAGCGAGATGTAGCAGCTCAGTGGGATCCATATGTCTGAAATTACGTGGGAGGAGAATACACATCTAGAATTAGACTGTTCTCTCACAGAAAGTCACATGATCGACAAGAAGGAGCAGCTAAAGATTGACTTTGGAATCGATAGGGGATCCTCAACTACGAGGTTCAGCAAAGGCGACGGTGGAGCTGTTTGGATGGTCACGATATTAAATTTTAACTAACAGAAACAAGGATTTTCAACATTCTGTCTTTGCATATGGTGTTGAATTATCATTTTATGCCTTCATAACTCTTCACAGAACACATCCTATTATTAATGCTTTGAAACTAAATTATAACAAAACATGCATAAACCGCCAGTTTAATGTAAGGTTTAAAGAAAAAACATAATTGTGTGTTATGATTTATTTCCAGGATTTTATCAGTTTAACAACATAGAATACATCATAGATGAGTAAGTTTAATGACATTCAAACATATTTTTTTAAATATAGAGTAAATGTAAAAAGCAGACAACACTGTTATATAATTTAAACTAGATAAATTTAAGCAACCAACACTAAGTATGTAGATTATACATTTACATTTTATATAATATGAAAACTTAAACACCCCTGAAAGTATAAATTCCTATTTTTTTTCTTCATATAATTGCAATTGAACGTCAGTTTTGGCATAATGATTTATGAGTTAATTTTGATATTTTATTAAATATGTTCTTAAAATTCCTTCTCTTAAAAAACAAACCCTGACAAACCTCAGAGATCTAAAAATCTTTTATCACAGATTTCACAATTAAAATTTGTATTCAAATGATTAAAATATTTTTGAAAATCTAAGCAAACAGTGTTACTGATTTCAAATAGTTGAATCATTTAAATAGATATTTTACTCAGTCGAATCTTAGATCGTTTTAAGTATACTTAGTCAGTCTATCCTCACACAATAAAAGCTCAACCCTAATATTCTTATTTATTTAATTTAAATATATTTCGCTTTGATAGACAAAAATAAGTCATTGTGATGTTAACCCAATGCAGTCGATTTGGGTAAAATATGACATTAAGTTGATTTTAAAAAATTCTTATTTAAGAATTATATTACCCCAAAAACATCATTTTTAAAATTTTCATTAAGTATTGTCTTATTTATAGTAAATGCCAATAGAATCTAAAAGTGAATAAAACTATTTATGTCAATGAAAAAGTCTGATTTATGACCTACTGCTGTTATATCGATGCCTCATTTTTCCTTCACTGTTTTGTTGAACTTGTAAATATCAAATTGATACACAAATGAATTGAACAGTGTAAATTTTTGAACTAAGCAATGTTATGAAAAAAGACTACTCCAGGATTTCCCATACTTTTTTAGCGGCACCCCAAAATTTAGAGTAAAATTCGTATCTTTTGAGATACGAATTTTACTCTAAATTTTGGGTAAATAATTACTTTGGTAATTATCATATGAAAAGAAAAGGAAAAATTATAAGCGGTTTGTTTAATTAGGCTAATTTATTTTTACATCAATAGTATTTGGAAAAAAGCGCTTACACTGTTCATTTCAGTTAGCAGTATGATAGAAATAAGGGATTCAAATATTTAGAATACATCATCCTTTAACCCTTTCCGGTCCACAAAAAAAAAAAATGTTCCATCAGGTCCACAAAAGATTTACAGAATTACAGGGTAAAACAATACATCCAGGTTGTTTTTAATAAAACTATATTTATGTTCACAAGGTTGTTTTTAATAAAACTATATTTATGTTCACAAGAAAAAAAAATTTGGAAGAGATTTCCACATCGCAATAAACTCGCCAGGTTAAAAAAAAAAAGAAAAATAAAAAAAAATAAATGTCGAATGACATTCGACATAGGACTCACTGGAATAAAGTCGATGTCGAATGACATTCGACATAGGACCGGAAAGGGTTAATCTCAATCTTAGTGATACTTTTACATCAATATGATATTTTTATATAAATAATAAAATAACTCTCAGTTATAAGGAAATAAAAGACATTTATTAACACAGCCGATTACTTAATCTTGAAAATCATAAACAAAGCTCTATCCATAATTACCCTCGTCTTATGTTCAAAGATACATGTCGACAATAAAACGAACACATTTTTCATAAAGTTGATAGGGAATATTAATATGCTAGTTATAAAAATTTCAAGAGGAAAAAAATATATATGTTATGTATGTGTATATGTATATATGTGTGTGTATATATATATATATATATATATATATATATATATATATATATATATATATATATATATATATATATATATATATATATATATATATATATATATATATATATATATATATATATATATATATATATATATATATATATATATATATGAATGATGTATATATGTGTATATATATATATATATATATATATATATATATATATATATATATATATATATATATATATATATATATATATATATATATATATATATTTATATTTAAAAGGTTTTCTTAACCTATTCATTTACCTAATGTAACACATCACAGTTATAAAAAGCGAAAACACACAGCTATTAAATATTTCATAATTTATTATTATCATTTAAATATAATATATCTAATAAACATTGTAAAATCTTCATCAGTTCTCATAAAATACTTTAAGTGTTTCTAAATATTCAAATAAGACAGTTAATTCTATTAACTGTGCTCACATGATATATTAAAATAATGTTGATATATTTTTAACAGAATAAAATTTATAATCATATAGACCAACATTGATCATCTGTGATATGTCAGATGCATATCGAACATTCTTCCACAAAGGAACATTTGACAAAGAACATTCCTCAACAAGGAAACGTTGGATCATATGTTATATTCTTTGAATGCCCATTCCATTGAATTAAGCATATCGACTTTTACTGAAGATCTACTCTTGACAAATAACCCAATGCCAACCAACATGAAAACACCTCTGAGTGTTAAGAAAGTTTATCATTTCCAATGAAATAAAATTAGTATTCTTATTTGATAAAACTGGTTTTAATATTTTTTTTAATAGTGAGAGCTTACTGTGATTGTGCTTTTAGAACATATTCTGTATTCTCAATGAATGAATTCAACTCACTGGATAGGAACACTAAAATTTGAGTAAATGGACTTTATAAAAGAAAAAATATATATTTAAATACATCATTTAGTATAATTTTTTTAAGTATATGCACATCAGATTTGACTCTCGAGTGTAACTGAAGTCATGTAATAATAAAATACATTTTTGTTGAATTCAGGATGTGTCTCACACGCTCATCACACATAATATACACATAGTTTTAACTCTGCTAAAACAACACATATATAACCATTAAACAATTCAATACAATATTATTAACTAGCAAGATTATTTCCAAAGAGATATTGTTTTAATGTTGCAAATTACTTCGTTGCACTTTTACTGATTTGCATTTTTACTAAAACTTAACACCATTGTCATATAACTACAACAATTCAACTATTATATCTAAAGTATACCTGCATGAAATTAGTAATTGAAAATTAGAAATACACTTTCAATAAGTCACTTATAAGCTAAACACATGTCTATCACCTTTAAATACATCAAAATTGGGAGGCTACGTTGGGCGGGGCATGTAGCAAGAATGGGAGAAGAGGAAATGCCTAACAAAGTACTCTTTTCCAAGCCCCAAGGAAGACGTAGCGTGGGCAGACCAAAGCTTAGGTGGATGGATGGGGTGCAGAATGATGCAAACGTGATTGGCATCAGGGGCTAGAGGAGTGCATCCCAGGATAGGGGGGAATGGCAGCGACTGCTGGAGGAGGCCGGGGCCCACAATGGGCTGTAGTGCCATTGATGATGATGATGATGATCACCTTTAAATTGCGTCCAGAAAGTCACAGTAAGCATCAACATCTTTGTTAACTTATAACAAAATATGTTTCATATGAAATAACTAGCCACTGATATTTATCTAGATAAAAAGTGACGTTATGAAACAGGAGGCATTCATACATATATGAAGACAAATGCAAGTTTCCTTTTACAAAATTTCGAGTTGAATTCTTTGAAAAATACCACTTTCAGTTCAAACTAAGTGGCTAATCCTTATACGACCGATGCTTTTTTTAATTTAATATTCTTTATTTTTTATATTAAATTATGTTCTTCGCTTGGCCAATAGTATTCCATCAACCGCCATTCATATATAACTAAAGTATAACAGCTACAAACACATATCACGCTAATTTATTTCTTGCAAACCTGGGAGTATAACTGAATGATCTTATTTTATTTTAATAAACAACATATTTGATTAAATATGACTTTTAATCATTAAATATTAAATGCAACAAGATTAAAAAAAACACATTTATCTATCAAACAGCAAACCCTCATAACAGTTTTTAAAATATGCATTAATAAATTAATTATGAGCTAAAGACTGTACAACTGTACAGAGTTTTTAGAAAACACTTTTTCATGTTTCTTGTTCCTTAACTAATTTGTACTTGTTCATATTCAATCAGAAGAAATAAAAAGTAGGAGCCCCATTTCTTTGGTGGCGAATTCATACTTCCCTGTAAATCTTCTCGCATACATACATCCTTTTCTAACAGGGTGGACATAAAACTGAACACATACATATTTACATGCCAATTCTCTTACTTTATATTCAGAGATGACGGGATATCAAACATTTCAAACCAGTCATGCGTTAATCTATTCGTGTACTTTCCCTCCAACTACATTTAAGTTTAAAGAAAACTGTTTTTTAGATTCAATGGATTTAAATATGAAAAAAACTGATTGCTGTCTGTTGACTATTTTTTGGCAAAAAATTGTTCTAAAAAGTGAAAAAACTTTTGAATCGATTTGGAGTAGGTTCTTATGTCTTAAAAGGCCAGTACTTGGCGGATTTATTATTATGTGGCAATTTCTTCCAAACAACCATAAAAATATTAAAGAGGTCTCAAGTGATAACCAGACAGAAAGCATTTTTAAAATACCAGTGGGAATCGAACCCGCAAACGCCGGGTTGGAAGGCAGGTGTCTTAGTTGTATAGTAATAAAATTGGTCCAGTATTTTTTGTAACATATAATCAAGAGCATAATTAATTATAATTTAAAATATATTATCTAAAAAAACAATATTGAATTTACTTTTTTGTTACATATCGGTACACTAACCTCTCTTTTTCATACGATGTTAGTTTGTTCTACCTTTACTGTCTTACTTCTCATTCTCTCTGGTCACGAAACTACTAGGGGACCTAACATTTACTACACCTACCTACACATCTCTATCAGCTAAACTTTCATCTTCCATCACACACTTCAAATACTAACTACGACAATGATTCCTTCCCTAAATACATGGCATGCCTATGTACATTAAATTTTTACAATTATGTATGTACATATAGAGGGTTTACTGAATGACATTTTTTAACTTTCGATTCCACATTATATGGTTAACAAGCAAGTTTGTATAAAAGTAAATCATATGAAAGAAAACATATTTTTAAAGTGAATTCACTTAATTACTTTGAGATTATAAATACGAGTCATTTTTTACATAAAAAAGATTCAGTTAGTGTTTTTATAATTTCAGAATAATTTACAAACAAATACCTTAGTTATTAAAACAAATTATGTTCAATTTTGAAAGCAATCAAAATGAAGTCTTGAATAATGCGAGACAAGCAACAAATCACAATACTTATTTATTAAACATTTCACACATGTTATATTCACTTCCATTCTTTGTTAAGTTTCCATATCAAATCCAAGTCAATCATTCATCAGATTGAAATATTTTGCTGTTAAAACTTAGGTATGAGCATGAGGTTATAATTTTTTCAGTTTAAAGAATATTCTATCATAAAAAAATTGAGTATAAAAAAAAATCTCAATATGATAAGGATATTATATATATTTTTTAACGTAAAAGCAGTACTGTTTCTAGGCATGAAGCAAGTAAGGCAACAGCCAAGGCACTCTTAAGGGATGGCAAAACGTTTATGATAAATAAGATTTTAACTATGGAGCAATTAGAATTTACCTTTTTGTTATAATTTTCACAAAAAAGATGATTAGATTAAAAAACACAAGCATCTGTTATTTAAATTTAAGTTTAATTTTATTTTTTCAATTTCAAACTTCATTTTTAATTTACAATGGCATGTGATGACTTTTGCATTAGGCAAACCTCTACAACACCGTGGGGTATCATTCTGGTCTTCTTTATCAATTTGTTTTTTGATCCATTGATAATAAGACCAGCATTCTTCTCCACACGGCTCTTTCTTTCACCAATTCATTTTGCATAATATATTTGGTGAGTGTTGTAATTTCCAGTCCATATGTAAAAACTGGAAGAACACATGAGAAGACTTCTTTAGGTATGTGGATACTGTGATCTCGAGATGCAATACAGTTTATTAAGTGGTGCCCAAACAATTCAAATTCTTTTGATTACAGCTTCTTTTTGTGTGAGAATCAGATATACAAAATGATCTCACCATTTCTTGAATAATACAAGACAGTAATTGATGCAATATAGTATAACATTTCTGGAAGAATATTTGCAACATTTTAATATATGAATTTAAGTTCATAAAATGTTTCATCTTCGCTGTTCTTAGTTAATTCCTCTTAATTAAGAGCTATGATCTCTCTGGTCCATCGACCCATCTCTGCCCACAATGATTCTCCGCCTCTCAAAGTGGTGCCGTCACCGAAGACCGTGTTGAATTCCTGGCTTGGTCAGTCTATAGAGATAGTGGTCTACTTCTGCCTCATTGTCCCTCCACACTGCCCATTAGCCTGAATTTTTCCAAATTCACCTCTACTCTACGTACTATATGACCAGATAAACGTTTGTTTAAAAACCCACGTTTGTTCTGTTGTCTATGGTTTGTGAGGGTTTTCCGTTGCTGCTTGACATTCTTTAGCTGTTTCCTTGTAAAATATTTTAGTTGTTTTCAGTCGGAGGTATTTTGTTCAGTCATGAGAGATCTAAGCCTCGTTTGTTTTTCCTTCAGTGAGTTTACTAATTCCTTATTGAGAAGTATTTGAATATTTTTAGGTCTCATAATTTTCATGAGTTTCATTCTCATGTTACAATCAGCACTGGGATAAGTTTTAGAATTAAATATGCAGGTCTTTCAAATGTGAATCATAGAGTATAATGTATAAAATATGTAATAATATAAAATAAATATAAAAATAATGTATGTATGTAACAATGTATAAAAACAAGATAAATATTTTATCACACAATCTTAAAAAGAAGTCTGGGTTTGGGCACCACACGCCTTTAGCTCCATAGTTAAATAATTAAGGAAAAAATGTGTGGACATTTATATTATAGGAAGAATTTTTTTTTTTTCTTCAAACTAAAATAGTCATATTTAATATTTTTCATAACTTATTAAGGGCGGCATTTGTTGCTTGCCTTAAGACGGAATCACTGCTTCGGAACAAATACTGCAATTAAGTTTTTATATGTGTATATTATATACATTTTTTTTTAATTTTGGGTTTGAAGACGGGTATAAAAAATATTTCATCCAACTAACCATGATGTTTCCTATATAGGAATGTTAAAGTTGTTATACAATGTTGGTAACGAACAGTTTTTTATCAATATAAAAAAATGATACATTTTATGGATACACACTAATTTCCATATGTATCTAAAAATAACTTTAATGTTTAGTAATAAAATATATAATAACATCTAAAATAATATCAGTCTAGAGGTATACTTAATAATAATAGAATAACAACTAAAAAAAACAGTCTGTAGAATTATCACATTTTAAATAAAAAATAATAATATATTAATGCAGCAAACCTTGGATATATACAAAAAATTAAAACAACTGCCACACTCTTTCTTTGAGTCCCACTCATAAGCAGATTTGAAATCTATGGTATGTTATATTTACAAAATATTCCGACTTGCAGCACTTTGTATCATATTTCTGACACTTCAATTGCCACCATACCCAACATAAGGTAGTATGTTGTAGTTCTGACACCTTAGCAATGTTACACTACCCAACATTGTCAGTTTGTTTATGAACAAGTTTTATTTTATATCTTATTTAAGCACATTCTGTATTTAAGTAAATATTGAAATGTTTGAAACTTTTATTTAACTGTTACGCTGTAATCAATTCAAATTTTAAATGCACTATTTGTTTAAGTTATGCTTATTCAACTGTAGTGTAGTATCTGCATAGATAAAATTACAAAAAATGCACAACTTCAAGGCATTCTCAAAAGAATCTTATATTTCGTGTTTTTCTCTTTAAATTTTAGTGTAGTATCTCTGTAATATCTCCTTTAAATGCAGTAAGAAAGAAAATATCAATAGCTGGAAACACAAATGATTAAAATTCATACAATATAAAATCATTAAGACAGTGGTTTATTAAATATAGATGGGTATTTATAATTTCAAACTGTCGGACTTTCACTCTTCATAATTTTCACAATTTAATTGGGCATGCAAGTGAGAGGTCAGAGAAAGAGGTTTTTTGTTTATAAAGTTTCATTAAGAGAAAATACTAGAAAGTTGACTTTTATGAGCAAAGAAATAATATTCCATACCGGTATATTTTTCTAAAAAACAGAATCTGTTGGATTTTTTTTTTTTTAAAGTAAAAAAAAAACCAAATGCAAACCTTAAACCCTGCTACTTCTGGTAAGTGGCAATAATATACATGTCATTATCTTTATGTGAGCAATATTATAGGACAATAAAAAGGTTTTCAAATTGGTTTTACAAAGATAATATTGGCATTATAGTATCTCTGTTTTGAATTTTCCCTTTGTTACTTTTATAGAACAGCTTTTTGGAAAATAGCACACTTTGTAAAGCTGTTGATTATTTTGAATGAAAATGGACTGAAATAATTTTAAAAACTATGATTGATGACAGAATGTAATTTAATTTATTATTCAATTTTACAATAAGTTTTTCCATAATTGTTTCAACTTTTTTAAATTACTGCTTTTTTTAAAATGTTATACGAGTACATCACCATAATACTTACAGACACAATGCAAGAAAATATAAAATATTGATGTTTGACACATTAATATCTCTCATACAACAGTCAACTTGATAGTATTAAATGAAACAGTTCCTTTATTGAAGTCTTACATATTTTCTTAGTTGCATTAAAAATAAAATGCACTTCAATAAATGCAGTCTGGAAATCTCGTAATAACACAGGTTTACTGCACTTCTTTGGAAACATTATTATGAGATTTTAAATTATTATATATTATGTATATTGTTCTTATTTGATATATTATGAACTCCAAAGTGAGGGATCAACTCCCCTACTCTCAAGCCATTATAGAAATTGCAATACAGCAATATTTGAGTCTCCTCTCCCGACTATGTCATAACAACAATAAAGTAAATAGCGTGAAAAGTAATGAAATATCACCATAAGAAACAACTTATTAGCGAAATGAAGGTGGAGGAGCTTTAAAAGTGAAATACCAGCATGTCAATTATAAAGAATTATAAAATAGCACCGCAAGATTGTTTTTTTTTTTTTAATATAAAAAACAACTTATTAGCGCAACGAGACAAAATAAGGTGGGATGAGTTTGGAAGTGATTTGAACATCAGGAAGTCAATTATTGACAAATCTACAACTATCTGACAACTGTTTACAAACAGTATTTGACAGAGCACTTAGAGGCTGGCATTACTTGGAAGGAAGGAAAGCTGCTCGCAGCTGACCAGGCAAGGTGGAGAGAATTTGTGGCCTTTGCATACTCCGTATGGGGAATTCAAGTGGTAATAGTTTATTCTCCAGACCATTGGGATGAGCAATATTGCCTGATGTTTAATAGTTAACAATAATGTAGGGTAATAAGTCTGAGGGGGCCAGTTTAGAAAACTCTGAGTTCATTTATGAAGAACACTGCTTCATGCTAAAAGTGAATATAATATTTCTATAGACTTAAAAGAGCAAATTTTAAATAAATAACATAAGTAAGCAGAAATTTTGTTTAAACTCGGATTTTACACTAAAAAATAAATAACATTCCAAACTCGGAGACCGTTTTTAGACACCGCTGTCTCTAGTAAACGGCGATTATTTTTTTTATTCAGAAAATAAATATGCAAAACAGATTATTAAAAAAAACTTCCAAGTGTAGAAGGCTTATTTATCAAAATCAAATGACATGTTTATTTTTTTAAGATATTGACATAGGACATGATAGTACAAGATTTTAGTTCATGTATTGCTAAGAATACCTCATCTATTATTTTTCTTGGGGATAATTTCCAGTCTACAAGTGTTACTAGAGAAGATTAACACAGGTTGTAACCAAAGAGGCTGGATGATCAATGGGACCAGTCTCAAGAGATCAAAGTAAGAGATGGCACGAAACCGCTTCTTCAAAATTCAGAATCTCGTCTGCAACAATGATCTCAAACCTTGACTTATGTATGCGAATTTTGCATTGTTACATATTCTCTGTACTTCTTTTGGTGTTTAAGCATGGACACTTTCTCAGATCACCACAAAGAAACTTTGGAATGTGGTGCTATTGAAAAATTATGGAAGTTTCATTGGTTGACAAAGTCCGTAATGATGACACCTTGAAACAGACAATAAAGATAGAGTAGTATCCATCATCAAAAGGAGAAAGTTAGAGTACATTGGACATATAACAAGAAATATATGAGATCATTCAACTGACATAGAAGGGGAATATTCAGGTCACACGTGCAGTAAGAAGACAAATCTAGTTGAAGAACTCGAGGAGTGGTTTCAGTGTGGTACCATATCTTTGTTAAGGTCAAGATAGACATGATTACCAACCTCCGAAGAGGAAAAAACTTTGAAAAAGAAGAATCTAATGAAAATCAAAGAGTCTAACCATAAGAATGAGGTGGTGGTGATGGTTGGATTATATATTACCCGGTAGTTAGTTGGACAAGAGCCGCAATGGTTTAAGGCCTATAAAAGATTTGAAGAATCGGACACCCATTCTACACTGTACATCAATGTTACAATAGGAGAATTCAGTCTTCGCTTAACGTGGAAGGATGTGGGCCAACCTAGATGGAGTAGTTTTTGTGGCATCAGTGTGTTCTTGATGGAACATAAAAGGTGAATATAGTAATTCTAAAGACCTTAACAGTTTGCCTCCTGAAATAAGAAATAGAGAACAGATTTCCAAATTAAAAAGTCTAAAATGTATATTTTTTTATGATAGTTTTGAATTTAAAAAAATTGAATACTATAAATTTATATTGTAACATCACTGATCTCTAAATATAATATATTAAAAAAAAACACTGACAGTTACCGAGTTATTATTTATAATAAAAGTGAATTAAAATTTTGAATATCATTAATTAATATCGTTACATCACTGATTTCTAAATATAATATATAAAAAACCCACTGACAACTTTTGAGTTATTGGGTTCTTTGTAAAATTGTGTTTTTTTGTTATTGAATTGATAATACATATGTAACATTTCTTAATATCCTTTTAAAGATTTTATACACTTTCAAATTAATAATTGACTTATTACAAATTTTATTCAGTCTGACTACACAAGGAATGAAAATATTTGATAATATATTTTTAATAACTATATCTCTCTAATAATGTTACCAATTAAAAATTGATAAATTTTCTTATTTTCCTAAAGCCATTTGGCATCACACTGAGATAAAATATACCATATAACATATATAGGAAAATTCTAAATTTAATGAGCATTGCTCAATCAAATTGACAATTTATAGAATACTTGCAAAACAAAAATATTTAAAACAAACAAGTGGTTCTTTTACATTGGTCGTCTTGAAATATAATACATGTGAAAGATTAAAAAATTAATTTTAATATTAGAGTCCAATTTGGTTAGAACGAGCACTAATTGAAATTCGTAGTTATAGCCATTACTCACTTTATTTTTATTTTATCTTTATGACTAAATTACTTTTTTTGATACAAAAGATTCAACAAATAAAATTAAACTTTGAGATGTAAGTAATGTTTTTTTTTTTAACAGGCAATCCACTTAAACTAGGATGATTTGTGCCACCAAATTAAAGACATGAATTATATGAGTCAATATACCTATAATAAAATCAATTAAAAAAAATAGCAATTCTAGATAATTTTGAGTTTCAAATGATTAAACTTCAAAAATGTAACAATCGATATATAAATGGAAAAGTTCCTCGAAGAAAGAGTAAGCAATGTTATACAATAGAAAAAACCTTATAAGATGAATCCATCACAATAATAAATCACTCATATAATTGAATTCATTAATTGCAGCAAGAACTTCACTTGACTTGTATATAGTCAAGGTCATATAAAAATCTATACAATGCCCACACTGACCATCCAATGTGTGTAGTCTTAATCTGTGATGAGTTAAATCTCACTAATAACACTTTTTTACATGAAAATTGTATTTAGTACTCGTAGATAAGCCTTTAATTTTTGAGTTCATTACCAACTTCAGATTACTATGTTGCTCCACAGTGACAAAAGTGTTTTTACACTTCCATTGTATACAGTACTACCTTATTGCCATATAGCAAAATGTAGAATGGCCTCTTGTAAATTTAACTAGATTTTTTGGGAAACCCTCGAAATGGAATTTAAGTGCTCCACCAATTAGGCTACGAAGGTATTTAATACAAAGTTACAATGTTTAAAAAATATGTTGAATCTGAGTTTGCTTGTTATAAAAATAAGTATGAGTTTTTGGCCACTGTATCTTTCAATTGGTTATTTCCGTGCTCGTAACAAAGTTTGACTATACTATATAAGGAAAAAATATAAATTACAAAGTTTAGTAGAATCTGTATACTCGTATATCATAATAAATATTTATCTTAATAACAGCATATCATTAGGACAGTCTATGTACATTCAATATTTCTTATACTTAACGTTTAAATTTAATGCTTTTGGCACACTTTATGACAATGTGCTTAACATTTTAAGTTTACATACATTTTAATTCTTTTTTTTTTTTTTTAGAAAAATTAATTTTTTTATCTTCTTCACTATCCTTAGATTTAATACTTAAGATTAAGTCTTATATTAGACATTTAAAAATATTATGCAACATTTAACTACAGGAGTATATGTTTGAGATGATCCTGTATTTAAATGTTGTTTCAGTGGTTCTCAACGTAATGTACGATTGACTAAACAAATCTACAACGGGATTGTAAGTAAAAGTCATGATAGAAAGAGAAATTTTGAAAGAAAGTTAAGAAGTAAGAGAACCCAGAAGGGAAGTGATGTGATAGTATGTACTATATACATATGTGTCTGAGAAATAGTGAAATACAGAATCAATCAACATTTTAAAGGTGGTAAAAAAATATGACGCAATATATTTTAATATAGGGGCTGTTGTGCAAGTAGTTGAAAATTGGTTCGTCTTGAAATGAAGATTTACATTATATATCAATCTCCTTACTTCCTCTTTTATGCACTTGATGAGGTTTCTTAACTAAAATATTCCTATCTAATAAATAGTAATTAAATTAAACATCTAAGAAGGCAGGATGGTTGACGATTTAGTTATTTCAAAAACCACAACCAAACCACTAGGGTATTTTTTATGCAAAATAATTGTGTCATTCTAATCAATAATGTACAGACTCATAAAGTTGAGAACCACTGAGATAGACAGCAGATATGTGTGCAATAACTATATATAATGACAGATACATATATATGTGTATATATATATGTATCTGTATTGTATATATATATGTAGGTATGTATTAATGACAATTTTCTATGATTATACGAAGATATGTATTGTAATTTGTTTTATCAAACACTGTTTATTCCACTTTTTGTAACGGTATAATAAACAGTGTTTGATAAAACAAATTACAATGTCTTTAAACCTCCACAATATTAATGCCTTAACTATAAATAAAATAGTATAAAGATATGTATCCTTAACTTTATGCCAAATTTAAACACATTTATTTATTAAAAATATAGAAAAAAAAAATACATTATCAGCACTACAACCCAGAATGGATATTGGCTGCCTGCGAGATATTCTGCAGAAAATCATTCTTACAATCGTATTAAGAACCTTTTATCTTTCTTGATCTCCAGGTATCCGATAAGCAAGTTGGCATGGTCATAGCAATGTTTTACAAAGTTGAAATATTACATTCCTGGAGAGTGAGCAAGCCTTAAGTAAGTTGTTTATTACTTCACTGGTGTTGTTGGTAGTGATATGTATTTTATTGATATCTGAATGTACATTTTTTAATGATTCAGATATCTAGATGTATTCTAATGTTGTTATGATTCCTGTTCGAGTAACCCTGGTATCTATGTGTTGCCAATATTCAAGCAAAGAAAAGTTTTCAGAAAATCATGGTTTTGTGATTACTTAGGTATCCAATTGTTGATAATCCTCGAGTAGAGAAATGTCATGGTTCCGGTGCTCTTCTTCTTGCCAATCGTCAAGCTTGGAATAGTTGTCATGGTTCCGATTCTGGTTTGCTGGTATCCACTTGTTGCAAATTGTCAAGTAGTGAATAGTTTTTATGGTTATGTTGGTTTTCCTGGTAACTCATTGTTGTCAATCATCAAGTAGAGAGTGATCATGGTTCGTGTGTTGGTTAGCCTGGGATTTAATTGTTACCAATCATCAAGCTGGAAATGATCGTCATGGTTCCTGTGCTGGACACTGGTACTAATTTTTTTTTATCAATCGTCAAGCAGTAAATGGTTATTATTGGTCTTATGTTGGTTACTTTGGTATCTGATTGTTGCAAATTGTCAAACAGGGAATGTTTGTCCTGGTTTCTGTCGTATTTTGTTGTTTCTAATCGTCAAGATGTGAATAGTTGTCATGGTTTCCCTGGTAACCCGGTCAAGCTGTAAAAAGTTGTCACGGTTTCCTTGGTAACTTATTGTTGCTAATCATCAAGCAGGGAATGGTTTTCATGGTTCTTTTGCTAGATACTCTATTATTACAAATCATCAAGCAAGAAATGGTTGGCATTATTCTTTTGTTGGCTTCTCTGAAATTCAAATATTGCCAATTGTCAAGCAGGAAATGGTTTTTATGGTTCCGGTGCTGGTTATTCCGGTATACAATTGTTGCCAATCATCAAGCAAGGAATGGTTGTTGTGGTTTCTGTGCTGGTTACATTGATCCTTTATTGTTGTCAATCGTCAAGTAGGGAATGGGTGTCATGATTCTTGTGTGTATTATCCTGGTATCTATACAATGGTTGGCAATCGATAATAAGGTGATAGTTTTCATGTTTCTTGTGCTGGTTATCATAGTATCTGATTGTTGTCAATCGACAAGCAGGGAGTAGTGGGTGTCATGGTTTTGTGATGGTTATGTTTTATTGTTATTTTTAATAATACTTTTCTGTGGACATTGGCGACAGGCTAGCTGAAATAGAACAGACAAAAATCCTTTTGATTTTTATTACATATTATATTATACACGGTTTAATTTGAATAAATTAAGAATGCAAATGAAATAAAAAGTATATATTCTGATGCACATATAAAATAGTGTTTCACATAATCCTGCACTTTTTAGTTATATCCATTTTTATTACTTTTGATGCTTGCCTCTTTTAATGGTGATATTTATTCAATAATTAATACTTCAATTGTATACATTTTAACCTGAATTTATTGTCATGTGGCAATTTCTTCCAATCCACCAGAAAGATGTTCAATATGCTTTAAGTGAGAACTTGACATAAAGGCAGTCTTAAAACTCTTTAAAATCTTAAATAAAATAAAATATTTTGAAGTTAGCGATACATTCTTTACAGCGATAGCATTTTTAAAAAAAAATTATTTGTCACTTTCACACTGATTCTCGGTATACCTCTATTAACCTTTTTAGTACCCGACCTAATGTACTAACCAGAAATAGCTTTTCTACAGCTTACAAAAAATATTATTCTTATTAAAACCATTAAGCCAATATATCAACTTTTGGTTTCTTAGTGGGATAAGCACTGAAAACATGATAGTTTAAACATATTTTATTTGAATAAAACAATTTTTAAATGTATATTCCAGAAGCCGAAATATCGGCACAAGGTGTTTGTTGCGAAATCTACGGAGCCTATCTATCAGCCTTTGGGTACTTAGTTGTACATAGAAAATATGATAGTGTTAAAACTAGCAAGTGATAAAAACATATGCTTTGCAGTGATCTGGAACCTAAACCAGGACTAAAATTTAAAAAATATAAATAAATAGGTGAACTTAATCTGGCACCCAAATCTAAACCACACAGGTCTGCTTTTATAGTGAGATATACTGTGTCAACTGAATACATTCTTTCCACCTTACTACTTAAGATTTTCTTAATTTTTGGTTAATAATTTGTAGTTATGGAGTACACAAAAACATATTTTTTTCAGATTATTTTGGCTAGTAGTTATTATTTTTTTTATAATTCTTTTAATACTCTACATATGCAAAAATCCACATGTTTTGGAAATACACAATGACAAGATCTAAGGCTTGTATACAATAAAAAAACATATAGAACTGATGGAATACTATAGAAACATCATGTGATAGAGAAATCACATTTGCAATGAGGTCCAGGAAAAATAAGAATTTGTCTGTAGTGACGATCAATTTTGAGAAACTGCAAGATGGAAAACTAGAATTTAGGTTGGGTGTGAATGAAACAATGGCTGTTTTAAACTATGTGAAAGACATTTCTGAAGAATGAGTGAAGATGAATAACATAGTTTTGTAGTTTGCGGTACAAGAGGTTTGTGGTATAGCAAAAGTTGGGTGTCAAAAAAGACGATGCATGATGAGACAAGGAAATTAAGAACTGTGTGAATGACAAAAAAATAAGCTCCGTGTTCTAGTAAGTAAAACACCTGTTTGCAGTTGCGATTCGCATTTGGTACCCGATTATTTAAAAAAAAGATTTCAGTGTTGTTTTCTCTTAAGGCCTCTTGAACAGCTTTCTGGTTGGTTGGAACAGATTGTCATATGGAATGAAGATCACCATAAGAGTGTGGCAATGGTTGAAAGTAATAAAAATGTATATAATTGAAATAAATTAGCTAAGTTTTACTGTATACAACAAAAGTGTACTACAATAAAATTGTCATATTCTAAAGCCGTATGTGTTACTATCACATATTGGAAGATCTACATATAAAGATTTCTTTGTAATTTGTTTTCCCTTGGTATGTTTTCTGCTGTTTCATTACCAAATGTGTTTTTCTTAACATATACAGATGCGGGGAAGTACTCGATCATTCTAATGGCCAGTCACCATCTTTATACCCTTACTGTCATCTTATTTTACTTATACTTTTTGTAATATATATTTTTTAATCATTCAATAAGATTGGTTTTTTGGGTTAGAGCACTGTTGAGGAGAGTTTTCTTTCTAAATAATACTATATAAATTATCCTTTTATTATTATAATGTCTACTGAATGTCTGAAAATTTTCATTCTTTAATTTTTGCAGTAAATTAAAAAAATATTCAAATCTACTAATAGTATATTTAAATTTTTTCATGCAGCCAAAATAGTTACTAACATGATCACTGCTTATACTCAGAAAAAGGGAAGAATACAAAAGAAAACATGTTTAGTCCTATATGTGTATATCATACCAAATAATATTTTTACTCTGAAGATAATGTGTGTATTTACGATCTAATGGTGAAATTCAATACAATACATGCTTTTTTTTTATTCGTATCAAATTTCAGAAACAAAAAGCTCATAATTTTATTTTGATTGCAAAAAACAAAGAACAAAACATAGTTCATAACAATTGAAATGAAAGCAACATCCCTAAAGAAAGAACGATTCAAAAATCAATACAAGTATTTCCAAAATATCAGCATTAAAAAAGGTTCACATTACAAAAAATCTACTTGAGAAAGATTATTGCAAATGTTTTTATGTAACGAGTGGTTTTAATGTTTTTACAAAATCTTACTCGATATGTTGTCAGTTTATGAGTAATAAAGAATTAGTTGGTGTGGTAGACTCTAGACTGAAGTTTACTCGATATGTTGGCAGTTTACGAGTAATAAAGAATTAGTTGGTGTGATAGACTCTAGACTGAAGTTTTCTGTCCACAGGTTTATAACTCCATGTTATGTATAAAATACTGAAAAAAAATCAAATTTTCTTTTGATACATAAAATAAGAGAGGCCCAAATATAATATAACAAAATTTTTCACATACAAGTATTAGTGAAAAATTTCTACCAATTGCGAAATAATAAAATTGTTAATTCATTGAACTCTTCGTTAAATGAATTCTGTATTTTCATATTTTTTATCATTTCACATACATTTAAGGCACAAGAAATAAATGTTTTTAAGGATTAATTCACTTTTAAAAATCAAAATTCTATATCAGAAAGATAGATATATGGATGTGAAGTAGGCGAAGAAAGTATGTTGTGACAGAAAAGTCTGGCACTCTGTTATTTCTGCCAACCCCAACAGGTAAATGGTTTAATGGCTGTCCAACTACCATTGATTATTGTTCTTCTTTAAGCCTAAGGGTAGAATTTTACAAGACAAGTGAGTGTAAAAAATGCTCATCATGTCTGCTGTTGGACAACTGGTTCTTTGTTTGGTAAAATTTGCTCTCACCCACAAAATACCCCTTTTTAATTTTAAAAGGTGTAAATATATATGGGTCAGCTAATTGATTAGGAAGATATGGAAAATTCAAGAAGAAAAGCTGTGTGTAGTACTGTAAAACTGCCACACTGGGACACATTTAAGTTTTCAGCCACTATAGAGAAATTAAACCAAATGAAAGAAGTATTGTAAATCTTAATTAAAATTTTAGTGAAATTAAATAAAAATATATATATGCAGATTTCAAACTAATTTATGCATTATATAATATGTACTTACAAAAGTACACCTTGATGCAGTATATGAAGAAAACCACTGACACCAAGACCACGATGGCAAAGAGATAGTCGGTGTCCATATACAGCCACAGTCTTGATCCTGCAAAAGGAACTGTCCGCCTCCTTTGGGGTGAGTCTCTGTTGCCAAGCACAGTGCGCAGCTCTATGGTGGAATCAGAATCTGATGATAAAAAAAACAAAACCATAAATACTTGTCAACTGAAAATATTATATATTGTTTTACTTGAAAAAAGCCAACTGGAATCAATTAGCGAGAATGCTTGATGAAACTGTGGCTCGAGTACAACTTGGACTGAATAACTATGAAACTGTTGCTAAGCATGTTAAAACAATATCACGCTTATGCATTCTAAGAGAGTTTAAGACAGTCTACATACCAGGAATTACCTCACAAAAACGTTAAGTATTAAAACAATACGAATAACTCTATCAAGGGAATCTTTTCTCAGAAGCAATAATTACTGTACTTGGGGAAATACTGATGAACAGATATTAGAAGGGAGAAATGGCAACCCTATTTAAAATGCAGATATGACACATAATAGCAATAAGGCCTGGAACTTAATAAGAAAACTCAAAAATGAAATATCATGACCAGAAAACTATAAAACCATCACATCTGATTAAGTATCATACCAATGTTTTTTGAACAGGAAAACAACGAAATGTCCAGCAAGAACAATAAAAATTAACAGAAATTCCCATGTAATAGGGATGCTGCTAATGAACCTTGAAAAAATCTGACCTATATCCCTGCTCTATCATTTCTATACATTTTATTTGTCCCTCTGCAGGACAAAAAGAGCAGATGAAAAAATGGACTCCCTCATGTGTATTATAACAAGTGCTCTTTAATATTTATACAAACGAGCAGCCGACGCAAGAAAATGATAAGCGCTTCGTATATGCAGATGATCTGGCACTTGCAACACAGAGTGAATGGCTCTTTGTTACAGTTGGCAAATATGCCAGCCCAGTATGGAGCTTGTCTACCCCTGCAAAACATGTAGATATTGCATTAAACAAAACATGTCGCCTAATTACTATGTCTCAGTCCAATCCCAATAGAATGTATTTAAATACTTGCTGGGATATCACCTCCAGATATCTGCTTCAATATTTAGCATGCAGGAGTGAAAATCACAAACTTAATGATCCTAAACACCTTTGTATGGCTAAATACCAACACTTTGGTCACATAGGAGTTTTATGACTCCTTTGAAGGATATAGCTGTCAGAGTGCCTGCCGGCGGGACACCACCTTCTATGGGTCCATATGAAGGTTTCTTAACACGTTCACTGCGTTGAACACGGCTCCCAATAAGGATTCGTCGCCGGTTTCATGTGTTTTGAAGACACGAAGGAATACACTTGTATATGATGTTTAAATAGAAAGTAGAATTTGATTTTTAACGGTTGGGTTTTCAAAAATTTGCAAATTTTCAGCATCTCTGTATGACATTAAGTATTTTATACACAGTGAACGTGTTAATCACCTACAGATCAAAAGTAAACCTCCTCAGGTGGAGGATAAATGCAGAGGACCTACCATTACGCATATGTAGTGACATTCAATCAATGTTGCAACTGATGGTTTGCCCACTGTGCCCCGTTAGCTACTCAGAAGAAGACCTGCAGAAAGGAAGTCCCAATACCATCGCAGTCTTCTTAGCTGATGGAATATAGATCTAACGTTGACACAATTGGAATGGAAAGTAGTGATAATCCGCATGACATTTGAGATTTAAAATATTCTAACCAAATCTAAATTTTGTTACATTCGCTACAGCGGTTTGAAATGTTTTCGCTCTTTGAGTTTTACCTTTTCAGGCATCGGATATTTCAATTTTTCTCCTATGAAAATCTCACAGTCATAATTGCTCAAAACTCTGTTAGCAATTTTCTTTTAAGCAAAGCACACATTTGAGAGGACACCAGTTAAACTTTTCTAAACTAAATTTCACAATAATCCAAGGAAACACGGAGTTGTGGAATCTTGAAATAAACTACCCAATAGTGTGTAGTGAGTACTGTGATATTGAACCAGTTTAAAAACTGTGAACAAGTTCCTACACAAACCCAGTAATCACATTATTCTTACGTATTGAAGTAATGTGTTTTCTGCCTATAACCAATTTGAATAAAAAACTTTAGTTTCACCATTTTCAGCAATTATATGCTTAACTATAGTTCGGAAATTCTAAGATGAGTTCTGTGACAGCTCACAATTTTGCCCCAATACAACCTTATGTAATGTATTTACCTAAATAACTTGCTATTTATTAGAATTGAGGCTTATATTAAATTCGATAAAATAATTAAAATTACTGAACATCGTTACAAGGTTGTATTGGGGCAAATTTGTTAGCTGTCACAGGACTCATCCTAGAATTTCCGAACTATAGTGACTCATAATATTTCTGTTTCTTCGTATTATTTTGTTGAACTGTATAAGTTCCATCGTACTTCCTTGTTTATTTTTTCTCGCTTAATTTCTCTTATTCATGAGTCTTCTTGTTTCTGAGCCAATCTTGTCTTTTGGTATTAATTTTGGTGTTATACCAATGATTTCATTGTCAATAACAGATTTTATATATGGTATTAGCTCATGTCACTACAGTGCCTGAGTGTGAAAACTCTATTTTTCCAACTTCAGTGTTTATTGCTGCCTGATATGCTCTAGACTTTATCTGTAGAAGTTGTGATACATTCGGCTTTCCTTTGTTGATCATTCTGAGTCTCTCTAATTTGGTGTTAATAAAGAAGATGTCATACATATTGTTAATTCTGAAGATTAGGTAAACAACTCTTCAGACATATGGAATTTATGGTAATGACATTGTTTGATATTTGTTTATGAATCAAGTTATTTAGATGCAAATTGGGCGCAGGAAGGAAGCACATTATTTGAATATATAAGGAGAACAAGCAACAAAGTAGAGATTCTAAAACTGCTGAAGGCTGTATAAAAGTCTGTATACATACACTTAAAGAGTACCATTCAGATATTTGTCCAAATATTAATTTAGTCTCAGAAGATATAATGCTTGAGGAAATGACCATGAAGTTCACACATTAATAGTTTATTTCTTTTCTCAAAATTTGGTTAGTTATTTTATTTTCTCTCTCTACGCTGACAGTTTATCTGGGGTTGTGTGTGTATAGGCGAGTGTGTGCGTTTAAGTTTTTAACATTTTTGTATATATTTATTGAGTTTATAATTGTATCAACTGATTATCTATAAAAAAATTGCCTTATATATAAGGGTATGTGTGGGCTGAAACACATCTGACTCCACTAACTGCCGATGAGCTTGCCCTCATTGTTAGGGATGTATCTTGATTGGGAGGATGTTATAAGATGAGCGCCCAGACCGTTTGATAGCTTTTCTTCTAAATGTATTTTCTTTTCCATTGACTTAACATATATGTGTAATTTCTGGGTAAATATTTACATACTATGTTTCTATCAGTAAACCTATTATTTATTAAATGCATTATCTTTGAAGAAAATGAAAAATAAGAAAGACCCTGGTGTGGATGAAATATCTATTGAAGCAATAAAGTTAGATTTCTGGACTGGATTGAAGTAGGGGGGGGCATCAAAACTAATGGAAAATACTTGAGAAGCTCACGGTTTGCAAATAATATCGTACTTATCGCTAACGACGACAATGAAGTGAAATTCTTATAGAAAACAGGTCAAACATCTCTGCATGTAGCCTCTAAGATGTACTACAGTAAAACCAAATTATGAGCAACACTGACCTCATAGTCGAATGGAAGATGATCAAGAAAGTTCAGTATATTGAATTATACATATATAACATATTGAACATACATCCTGAATTAAATCATCTTTAATTTTGAATAGTGTAAAATTGATGAAGAAAACTTCTCGCAATAAATAGTGAGTTAAGATAGTCTCCAAAACATCATCACCTATGAATAATCAACTCTCGATAAACTAAACGAAAGACTTCTGACCACTGTCAAATAAGCACCAACAAAATCAGCTAAAATAGTCGGAATCAGTACACAGACCAAAATACATCAAAATTTTAAGGAAGAGCAAGTGACCAACAGTTAAATTAAAACATTTGTTCAAGAAATAACAAAAGAAACAATCCATCAGCTCTCTCACTTGGTTGGAATCAGTTGTGGATTCTGCCAGGAAATCCTCACATGACAAACTTGAACATGCATCACTTTGCTGTGATGTTTGTCTTCCGGCTCGTGACGCTCGATCAAAGCAGCAGCACAGTTCTGACATTTACTTCGACATTTTGAGGCGCTTGAGAGAAGATGTGTGATGAAAAAGGTTAGAACTGCGTGGGAAAGCTGAAAACGATGTAGTTTTTGCTAGAAAATAAATGGTGGTCATCCCACACCCTCGATACTCCTAAGTTAGCCCCATGTGGTTTCGCCTGGTTCTCCAAATTTTTTGAGATGGCTACCAAATTTATATAAGGCAAGCCTGTACTTATTTTCAGGAATTTTCTGATACATCTGCAACGATAATGCTTATTGATATTGAAAAGGTATTCAACTGAAAAGAAATATGGGCAGTAAATAACTGTTGTGTGAATTATCGATAAAGACAACTTCTGAAGACAATCTACAGCAATACCACCTAGACTGAACTCCAAGAAATGTTCCAGAAAATAGGTTTTAAGAAGAATACAACAAAGTGGATACTATTTCCCCCCAAACTCTACGTTTTCATTAAAAGAAGTCTGCAAAGTTAATTAATTGAGTCACTTTTAAAAAATCTGACAAATAAGATGATTATTTTAATACGTTCAACAATCATTACTAGACTGAATGACAGAGATAAAAGACACATACTTAATAAATATAGTCAATATAATTTATCCCTTAGTAAAAAAAGAACTTTTTTATATTGAGACATTTTTTCACAAAATATCATATAAATACGAGTATATGTCATTTTAATATTTTACTAATTACATTAATCCCCACAATATACGTTTTTACCTCTTATCTTGAACTATCTTCAGCCAGAATGATCCTGGTTTGTTAAGAGAGAAATGTTGGTCCAACTGACCTAAGTTTTGCTCTCGTAACAAACCAAGATCATTCCGCCTGAAGAGATCCTCAAGATAGAAGATAGAAATATGTGTTGTGGAGATTATTGTGATTAGGGGAATAATTAAGTGATTTATTTTTAAATATAAGTTAAACTTGAAACTTTTGGTTAAATATTTTATACTTTTTTTCCATTACATGTTTGTATAGGGGAGAGAGAATAAAATTTCAACAACTGAATTCAAAATAAGATGGCAACTCTGTTGGATGCCATAGATTGATGAAATGAAAGCATGTATTTATAGAAACCATAGAAACAGTTACTTGTATTTGGGACCTTAGCACAATACTATATATAGTAGCAACATAATTTAAATTGTATATTGAGATTAAATTTAAATTACAACATAATGCTTTCAGACTATATCTATGGTTTTTATAATATGGTATTATTAGATATGAGATCAAAGCAATATGAAGTGAACATGAAAAAAAAGGAGAAATATATCAGTTTCAAAAGATTTATTTAAAAAGAATAATTATACATGCTTAATCTAAAATAAATATGAAATATAATCTATAATCTGTTTCGTACTACACAAACTTAAATATTTATTTGAATAAATAAAATATGACATTAATACAATATTCTTGTTATTTTACTATATAACACTTTTATCTAAAAGCTTGTATTTGAATTTCTTCATTCTCTATGTTCACTCCATGTTGTCCCGTATCTATGATATCCATAACTTCCATTGAATTCAAATTCAATTCATCTGTGGTCTTGTGATTGAAGAAAGTATTATATTATGTATAATTATGATGAGGTGTTAAATTTTTAACTTTAATTCTTTGGAATACATTGCTCAACAAACTTCTTGAATATTACATTAATTAAATTAAAATAGATTTTTTTTATGATTTTATCAAAATTATTTAAGAGTCTAAAACACTATTCGAGTTTTTATGCCCCTTCAAATGTTGACCAGTCAAATATATGTGAATGTGGATTCGGATAACATTTTAGCTTCAAATACCTAAAGTTTGCATTATCAAAAATTATTTTTTAATTAAAAGTAACCACACACTATTCAGTATTACACAATGGGCAAGTACTTCCATTCAAGGAAACTTTTATAGGCCATCGAATTGATAAAAGTTTACTTCCATAAATGCTTAATGGAAGTAAACTTTTATTAATTTTTGTAATTAATGTTTGTACCTTTTATCACCTAGTGAGACCAATTCTTTTCTATTCTTATATGGCATGTATTTAAACTTTTAATAATTTATTCAGTTTTATTATTTAATCAGCTCATATCTGCAGTTTTCACAACCCACATTTATACATGTATATTTAAAAAGCTTTTATTTTCTTGTCAAGTGCTTGTGTTCAAGTCAAACCTTCTAGACAATATAATTGACCCCGAGAAAGCTATGCTATTTGTCATTAGCTGACAATGGTGTATATAAAAATTCCAATTACAGGGTACCTCATTTATACGGCGGGTTACGTTTCAGACCACTGTTGTTAATTCATATGAGGTTAACATTTCCACCTGACTCAATTAGAGATGATGACCTCAGTGGCCTAGTTGGTCTTCCAACCTGTAGGTTGGGGGTTCAATTCCTGTTCGAACCTTTTTTTCTTCTTTAGCATTCGAGTCTGGTTTTCACTTAAGGCCTATTTAACATTTTTTGGTTGGTTGGAAGAGATTCCTACATGGTAATAAACCCATTAAGTTGTACTTTATAATACATTATAATGAACTAAATACTGGGGTTAATTATTTCAAAGCCTGCCACTACATTAGTAAGTAACCGAATATATGTTAGTGTTCTAAATCCTCTACTCTCATTTCAGTAATGCTCCCTTGAACTTCATCAGGAGTAGATTTCATCTTAAAAAATAACCTTCTGAGCTCGTCTACCAAAAGCAAGTATTCATCCGTTGGCTGATGATGAGATGCCAGCAATTTAGCCACATTTTCAGTCACTTTGTACACTGAAGTTTCAAACTCTTTATAGCGGGCAGGAATCAATTTCTTCCAAACTCATTTTAACATTGATAATATGAATCACAAATGTTCTTAATGGTAGTTTCCAGAAGGGGTTCAATTTGTTTTGAGACATTACTATCTATGGCATATACAAAATAATATGATTTGCAAGTAGCAATTACTTCTTGGTCCATCCATGGTTTGCAGAAAAAATGTGTTAGCAAGCAGCAAAACAATATTAATCCCTCTGTACATCTTCATCCGAGCATTTGGGTGACTAGGTGGATTTTCACTAATCAGAAATATCTTAAAAAGATATTTTTTACTAAACAGTAGGCCTCGATAGTAGGCTTAAAATATTCAGTAAACCACGTAGTAAACAGATTGGCTGTCATCCAGTCTTTGTTGTTGAATTTATAATATATAGACAGATAACATTAATATAATTCTTGAGAGCACTTAGATTCTCAGAATGGGAAATGAGCATAGGCTTCAACTTGCAGTCACTAGCTACATAAGCCCCTAACAAGAGAGCCAGCCTTTTCTTAACAGGTTTGAAGCCAGGCATTAACTTGACCTCTAGTTATGCAAGTCCTAGATGGCATCTTCTTCCAATGTGGGGGTGTTTTATTGCCATTGAAAAGTTTGGCCACATTCAATTATCTAAGCTAGTTCATCCAGATAGCTTTTTGCAGCTTCTACATCTTTTCTTTCAACCTCAAGAACCAATCTTTGCTAGCTTCAAACCTCTCTTCTGTAGCTACCTCGCCTTTTTCAACCTTCATAAATTGAAGTAAGAACCTTGCTCTGGATTATACCTTGGCTTAAAGAATTGTTTTGGATGGTTTGATCTTTTATCCAGACCACTTGACATTTTCTTAATATTGGTAATAGGGCTTTTACGCTTTCTTATTACTTTTGTGTTCTCTGAAATAGAATTTTTAACTTCACTGTTTGACACGCCAAACCTAGCTTATGGGCTATCTCGAAATTTAACATGCCTTTCTCACTTAGCTTGATCATATCTACCTTTTAATTCAAAGTAAATGACTTGTGATTCTTCTTTCATAAGCATTACACTTAGGAGCCACTGCACATAAATTAATAATTAAAATAACACAAGTAAAAAGTTTGAATATATTTGAAAATTGCTAAATTTCCAAAATACTACACTGAGACACGAGGTGCGCAAATGCTGTATATAAATAAATTTAGCGCAGAATGTGACAATATGTGTTGTTGCACATTTCAGCTGACTCCAATTAAGTCAGGGTGATATGTGTGTCAACACCATACCGTAAGCCTAATGCGCAATATCACACACTCCAATTAAGTCAGGGTGATATGTGTGTCAACACCATACCGTAAGCCTAATGCGCAATATCACACACTCCAATTAAGTCAGGGTGATATGTGTGTCAACACCATACCGTAAGCCTGATGCGCAATATCACATACTTCAATAAATCTGAATCGCGAATTCGGAAAGTTGCTTTAAAGTAGAGCGCTATAAAGATACAATAGATATGCTTGTAACTATATTAAATCTTGATTAATTTTCTATAGCTTCAGGATAAACCTAAGTGGAAGGATAAAAACTATCCTTGGCGAGACAGCAGCTTTTATTGGAGTGGCTCGGTTAAGTTTTTGCTAATCGAACTACAGGAAGTTCACTCGCAACACCAATATTGTTATTCTCTCACTTTTTGTTATTCTATTGTTGTCTTTTATGGGCTTTTAGCTTCAAATTATATTTTATTCATGAAGAAATTAACCTGAACACGGCTCCCGTGTCCATACAAATATTTTGTATGGACACGGGAATCCTGGAATGTTTAGTGCAGTCATAAATGTCTCCCGATAAGGATTCGTCGCCGGTTTCATGTGTTTTGAAGACACGAAGGAATACACTTGTATATGATGTTTCAATAGAAAGTAGAATTTGATTTTTAACAAAGTTATGGGTTTTCAAAAATTCGCAAATTTTCAGCATCTCTGTATGACATTAAGTATTTTATACGCAGTGAACGTGCTAAATGCAGATGTCAGAATATTAAAGGTTATCGACCAAGAAAACGTCAACAAGGTCATAAACTTAATTTTGCAAGATCGCCAAATTATTATTATTAAGGAGATAGATGCCAGCAAGGTTCAGAACACACTGCACCATGGTGGCAGCCAGAGGACAGAGTTAAGAGTAGAAAAAGTGTATAGAATATTTGGGGAGGAAGAAAACGTGATATAATTAAAGTTAAAAGTTTAGACACAGTGTATCTGAGTGAGACAAAGAGATGAAGGGAATGTTAGTTATGTGGTCTGGTGTCAGTCAATAATAATGAAAGAGTAAACCAGGATGTGTAAGCAATTATATCTGAGTGGTTGGAGAAAAGAATATGAATTTGTAAGCCCTAGAGTAATGTGGATCAGATTTAAGATAGGTATAATGTGTTTTGCTAGTGATAGGGTACACTGCAGTCAACAGTGAAAGTTAGTAATGAGCAAGACAAATATTCTCTGCGGGTGGCAATCTGGTAGACTATGCAAATAAATGTCTGCCGTGACTCAGATGTGATAAATTACAAGATGGCATTAAAGCATAAATACTCAACTGAATAGTATCAAAATCTACCAAGATGATAGTCCACAACAGTATTGTAGTACCAACTTGATGTAAGAGAGTGAGACATGGACATCTAAAAATACTAAAAGGAGCCAAATAAATGCTGTATAAATGCGTGCACTGAGAAGAATACATAGGGTGATCATGTATAGTAGAATACGGACAGAAGTGATTGAGGATGAATGTAAGCATTAAGATGAAGATGAGCACTCTGTATGGTTTGGGTATGTAGAATGAATGAATGTAGAAATACTAACAAAACAGATATTCTGTGCTAATTGTGAGTGGAAGGTGCGGTAGAGGAAGACGAAAGAAAGTATTGTTGGATCGAGTGAATGATATTTTGAAAGATATAAAGAGTCAGAGAAATCAAAAGAATTATATGAGTAGGTGTATGGATGTAAAGCAGGCGAAAGTCGTGTGTCACAATAGGAAATCCACTACTTTATCCTCTGCCTACTCCAAGGAAACAGCGTGCTACTAAGATTAAAACTTCTTAGCAATGGTAAATTAGCTATTTGAAAATACAAATGTTGGAATAAATAACAATGTAGGAATAAATAAATAACATTGCAAGGCAACATGTCTTCCAAAATTATACCGCATAAACTTTAGCGAAAATCTCAAATACGACATTCAATTGCAAAATATAAAATAAATAATGTGTATTTAGAACATTTCCAATAATAATACAGATGTTTCTTTGAGTTGTTGCTATGTCGAATTGACTTAAATGATGGCCGACATTTCGAAGGTGTTGAAGCCTTTGTCCTCAGGGTGTCAAAAAACATTACCTAATAACTCGGAATCATTTCTGGTAATATTTTTTGACATCACTCTGATGTTATTGTAACTATATTCCCGTTATATTTTTGTGTACATCTTTGCTTTTTTCATTTGAATTCATATTATTCTTTTGCATTAGCTATTTCATATTTTTTTTAAATAATTTTTTACACATATTCGTTTGCTTTTTTTCCATCTATATCTGACCTTATTTATTTAATTGTTTTTTTTGTCACTGTTGAAGGTGATGATTTTTTTGTACTTCCTTATCGAAGAGTCTAGACTGAAAAACATCTGGAATGTTCCATGTCATACCTCCTCAATATAAACGTGAACATGACTAAGATGAGGCTGGAATGCTTCATTCTTGTACCGTCAAATATTATCGTTTATGTGCCGTCAAATATTATTGTATAAGTTAGTTTTTCTGCTGTGATCATTAAAAAACTTATTTTTATTTACTTGTATATATTTTTATAATTATCAAAAAAAATGGTCAGTAATTTCTTCTTGAGAAATTCGCATTTGAGTGCATTTTCAATTACTGACTTTTTTCATGTTTTCTGGTACCATAGGAGTTTTTGAGCATCCACTGTGGGAGTCACCATTTATCAATGCGCAACGTTTTAAATCTTATATATATTTAAAAAAATAACACGTAAAATAACTTTTCAATGACGAAACGATAGATGGTTGTTTACAGCAAAAAACTTGACAGTTCGACTTAATATTTCATAAACCAGTTCAAACTTCCAGCATGTCAATATTATGTAAATTTAATTTTAATCTACAAATCATAAAATATTCTGCAACAGAAATTTGTTGACTAAAGTTTTAAGTATAGTTCGACAATGTTTTTGTGAAGCGAAACAGAGTCTTGTCACTTAAATTCTTTTCATGAAAATTTTCACTTCAAATAAAAAATCATTCAATTAATAATAGTTCTACAATATATGAGAAAGCTGAAAAAATATGTACTAATTTACTATTGATATTGATAATGTGAATCTTTTTAGTATTACTGACATTCTACATCATTTGGATTTTTTATTCACTTTTAATAGCAGTTTTTTTAATTCAGTGTGTTTGAAATGATTGTGAAAATGGATAATATTCTGCTGTGCTCCGTGATTAAATATTTTTTATCAAAGATATTACACTAAAATGTGCCTATGAAGAGATGTAGGAAACATTGTTGGAGTGTGCTATGTCATATTTAATGGTTAAAAAATGGGCCAAGTTTAAATGCAGATGGCAAAATTTTGAAGATGACTGACGTTCAACTGAGGTTGAGGATCTCAAAAATTTTAGAAAACCCTAATAAAACTAGACAAAAACATGTTTTTGTGTAGTTTTGTTAGGGTTTTTTAAAATGTATTGTATGTACAGGTCAGAAGTAAAAGTAGCTTTCAGCAAAGAAAAATGCTGTATTTGAATCTCACTGGATAAATTTTTATTTATTTCATCACCTTTATGAGAAGATGCGTTTGGCACAAGATTTTCTCTATTATTCAAAATAATAAATATTCCCCAGTTTATCACAATTCTTCTCAATGTGCCGTTTCCTACTGAAGGTTAACCACAATCATGGCATCCTTACCCCGATCACTGGAGCCCAGAAAAACTCAGTAGATCTGTACCCAAACCACTCTCGTAAATTTTAGAACAAAGCGATGTGGCATCTTCCTCTGTATCATACGTAATTTATTTTACCCTAAATAGTCAATCATGTATTATATATAGGGCCTTTCATCATGTGACCGAGATACTGCAACTTGCGAACCTTCACAGATTTAAGTAGTTCTTGATATATAAGAATACATATGTGCAAATATTCCCACATTTGTAACATGATCAGTCCAGGGAATCTTGAGGATACGTCTATAGACCCACATCTTAAAAGTCTCAATCCTAGGTAATATTTCCCGGTTCAGGGTCCTCACGTCCATTCCACTGAGAAAATGTAGCAGCGAACCATTTGCATTTCTACTTACAATCTCAGGTCACTGCATGTAAAAAGAGACTTTGTTTTAATGAAAGCGCTTCTCGCTATCCCTACCCTCGCCTATATTTTTTATTTTATTGATCATAATACTTAATTTTATTATCTCCTACAGCAGCATGGCCAACCTGCGGCCTGCCAAGATGTTTTGTGCGGCCTACGAGCTGTTTTTTTATAAGTCATGCAGGAAATAACAATAAAACACTATTGTTTAATAACACAACACAAACTAGATTTCTGACACGAAGAACATTTCACATACTTTCTCTATTGTATAATATATTTAACTGTCCCGCCACCCCCTCTTATCTCGTCGAAAAATGTCGGCATCTTTCCAATCATGGACTAGCACTATGCTCAAACAGAGATTGTTTATTGGCCTTTTTAGTTCACCGCTCTTCTTTTTTTACATCATCCTTTACTGTCCATGCAGTGAGACATTGGAATCAGTTACAAACTAATGTTAGACTCACTTCATCCTTGGCATGCTTTAAGAAGCCACTGAAAAGACTCTTAATTTCTTATCAATAATATAACATGTTTTATTTCTGATTTTTCTTTCTTCTCCATCATCCTTTCCTTTTCCTTTGATTGATGATATTTCACTTTATATGAAAAGGAATGTTAGGGTGATTGTCCGTCTTTGGGGTTTATGGGCGTATGCTCATGTATATGTTCATGGATTTCGTGGGGATCGATGGGCTTTGCTTAACTAGCTTGCTTCATTTACTTTTGTCTGGTTGGTTGGAAGAGTAAATTTATAAGAAGATCAGATAATTTTCTTGCATCAGTGCACTTTAGTTCCCCGTGGGTGTACCCAAGGTATTAGACTACCCAATTTCTTTCTGGTCATGGGAGTTTTAATGGCAAACTCTTTAGCTTTAATGTTGTCCCTTCACCCTGTTGTAATTTTTGCGGCTATCTGGATCAATCCACAGATCTCATTTTGTGGTACTGTGATGATAATCAAGTTCTTAATTTCCGAAGTGATCTCCACTCACCCATACATCAGTTCATCTTCGGAGCGATTGGCTACTACGGTCTAGTGATATCAAAGGATAGTTCGACTGCATTTGAAATTTTCTTTGAAAGTACTGGAAACTTGCTAGGCAGCTAAAATTCCAGGTCTTTAGCAACTTTATAAGTATATTCACTGCACTGTGAGTCATTTTCCTTTCTCCCGTGATGTCAGACCTGAAGTCTGTCATCGCTATTATTATTTTGAGACTGGTGTGTTCCTACCAGAAAGGTATTCCCTTTGGGCAGTTCCTTCTTCAGCTCATAAAAAAATAAATAAGATTTCGGTCTTCTAGTGTAGATTGTGCTGGATGGAGGACTTATTTCGTCCCCATAATCGGGTGGTGGTGAGATCGAACTGAACTGAATACAGTATTACGATTTTAGTACTGTATTGAAAACAATAGTGAGTATTAATATACACTCACTATTGTTTTCCATAAAGAATTTTGATACGTAAAAAAAAATATTCTAATGCCTATCCATAATATTTAGTAAAACAAGGGAGAATACAGGATATGCGGAAAAGTGTGTTTTTGTACAAATTTGACACTTGCCACACCACAGGTGTTAAAAATTATGAGTAATATAAATATAAAAATTTTAAATATAAATTTTGATCAACACTAAATTCAATGGTAAATATCTCAATTTTAATTTTAAAACATTTAACAGAATTTTTTTTTTTAACATTGAATTTTTTTTTATAGAACAGTTATGACTGAAGTTATAAGTATCCTTATATCCTCGAACACTAGGCGGAAAAAGTGCCTGTCTCGTTCGAGGGGAGTAGCATAGCGCGGGGTTCGAATCGACAACCTTCCGCATAGAAGTCCAGTGCGATACCGCGCGGCAATGCCCCCCAAATTAAAAAAAAGTTTTTTGTAGTAGAATTCAAAAGAAATAACATTTGAAGTGTAGGGTTCCAAAGGTGCTAGAAGTTTGAAGATGATTACCATATTTGATTCATCTATCAGTTAAAGGAAAATGTGCTCTTTAGTCAAAATTTCCAAATTAAAAAATTTCCCATTAAAAATTCAACACTATGTTTTGCAAAAATTTACCTAATAAAGTTTCACATGTAAAATAATTTTTTTTTTTTTCATAACTCTGCTTATGTAAACATTATACTTGAGATTGAATCGCAAAACAGTTTTTAATCATACTTGAGATTGAGTCGAAAAACAGTAATAGTTAATAATTAATTAACAGTTAATAACAAATGTATTAAGAGAAGGAAAGAGAGCTCATATTTTTTCAGTTCCTTAAGAAGAATAAACAGGTCATGAGCTCAATGTCATATGGAATGATACGAGATCGGAACACTACCCTACACCTGGTGTCATAGTTAATCGGATGCTTACAATTCAAACCCATTTCCACAATATGAAAACTGAAGTTTAGCACTCTAAACAACCTGCTCCAAAAAACTTTCTGTCCTTCGAATTTTAAGACTGGTCTTGTGCTATTTGGCAGGTGAACACATTTGTCTTGTCTGGATCAAATCAAATCATATTAGTTAGGTGGATGAAACTCTGAAGAGACTGTCTCTGTTTAATCACGAATTGTCTTAAACCAGACCCATTAAATATGGTGCACATCCTCGCCGGGATGGCTCATCTAAAAATCAGGATAGACATTAAAAGCAGTACTAAGAAATCCAACCAACTAGATGACCCCAGACATCTTTTGCATAACTACCAGTCTTCAGCCCCTACGCTGAAATCCAGGCAATGAATGAGTGGAGAGAAACATCGGGACCCAGCAGATGGATTTTGCCTATAGAAGCATTATCGACAAGTTTTAAACTACCCTGGATGAAATGGAACTCTTTTTACGGACTCCAAATTGAGAGAAACAATGACAAAATAGGGAATATTACGTAATGGACTGACTCTCTGTATCTACAGTGTCCATGTGATACTTGCTGCAGTGAAGATAGTGCCTTTGACATGATTGAAAAATTAGGAGAAAAATTTAAATCTTGGATCCTGCATTACAGAAATTGGTGGATTTGAATCGGAAACCAAAAACAACCTTAGCACACCTAAAACACCAATGTCGAAACGGGGAATATTTTGAGGCAGATTTATCACGAAAACACAAAAAATATGATATGTTTTGTCAAATCTTTCATGATTCAGTTTCTAACATGAAATGGAAACATGGAAATCGGAACAGATAGATTTCTTTGTTTTTCTTAAATAGTTTTAAAATGTTATGCTAGGGGGAACAATGCTGAAAATCCTGGAGAAGGCACTCGGAACAACCAATATACCAATGCCTCCAATCTAATCCAGGAAAGAAACTCTTCTGTTTGGTTCGAACACATCCTGGAATCCTTTAGACCAATGCTTCTCAAACTTTTTAGCATTGTGACCCAAATTTTAGAAAGACAATGAATCGTGACCCATATAGCTTTATCAAACAATAAAAAGAATTCTAGAGAGAAGCAATATTTTTATTTATAAAAATAACAAATAAAATTATATTAAAACTAAAATAAAATCATAATAATATAAACGCGTTGATTTATTTAAAGATGTACTCGTACATACAACAAATATGAAAAAAAGCCTTACCCAGCTTCTAATTTATTATTCAACAAAAAAATCAATGTATCTCTCATAATGAGGCATGTGGGGGTTTGCTTATTTCACTCCATGGGATCATTATTTTAAAAACTTTTATGTAATAAAAACTCACATTTCAAAAACTTTTAGCTACCCGCTAAAAATCAGCTTGCGATTCACAATTCGGAAAATGCTACTTTAGATAAGTCATGATCTCTGTGGCCTAGTTGGTAAGACGCTTGACTTCCAATTCAGGGGTTTCAAGTTCAATTACCGAAGGTACCCTAAAAAAACCCAGTCTGGTAAAAAACTTCATCTGGTTACAATATTTGCACATGCCAAGTACCTCTATGAGTGTTGTTGCCTCTTCTTGTGTGGTGGCATTCACTTTATGTACAATAATGAACCGCAAATTTCATGCCTAGTTCGAAGGCTCAATTACTGGGGCACAAGATAGTGTTGTCTCCCAGTCATTCTCTTCAATATGACCTAATCACCAATTTGAATATATTTAAGGATACCATACGAAAGAAAAAATAATAATTTGAATAAGGAGGGTGGTTACTGAAAATGTGGAAGGTCAGAGATGAAAATGCGGATCCCCAACTTGATTAACCGATCAGGTGAAGAACACTACTGATTCCCTAGTGTTGCTGTTTGCCAAAAATTTCTCAAGTTGCCAAAATGATCCTGATGATTGTACCAACACAATGCAGAAGTGGGGTCAAAATCTTCAATTACGAGAAGGACAACCAAAGAAGAAATAGTAACTGAAACACAACTCCATCTGCATTTTTTAAATTTTCTTCGCTTGTTCTGGATCAATGAGATTATCTTTTTCATCGCAGGTTCAATGCTGAGTGCCATAGTTTTCTGCTGACTGGAACTTGGTGCATCATTTGTCTCCATTCTTCCCGGTCCTGAGCCAAATTTAATGCAACATTAAGAGAATCCTGTTAACTCCTTTATTTGTACCTATGATCAACTAGATATTTTTATTATCTTTCCTAACAAGATGCCTAAAGAATGTTAGGATCCTTTTCCTGCATGTTATTGAAAGGCTTTCAGTAATCAATTCTTAAATGAGGTGTTGATGTGATCGCAGTCCATGGGATACGCAGCATATGTCTCCAACACATCTTGAAGGCATCTATCGTATTTCTTTCCTTTTCTGTCCTTACTTATAATAAATAAAGAAGATTTCACTCTTCTCTTATAGATTGAACTGAATGTAGACTAATTTTGTTCTCCATAACAGCATGGATGGTTGTGAAATGGAACTGAATTGATCTTGGAATAATTCTGAGTTATACTTGTCTACTCTCATAACGTATCAATCACCAATTCCCGGGACTAACCAACATATGGCGCCTCTAATAACAAATCCATACCATTCTCAGTTAGTACCAGCCTTTAGAAGTTACGTGTCAAACTTTCATGACATTCCGACATTGTGTCATTGAGTTAAAGTAGTTTTAGTGATGCTATTTTTGCTATTTTCAAAACAATGTAAAAAACCGAATTTTGTGTGTTGATAAAACATTGCTTTTTAATGGGAAAAAATACCGTTCAAACTCAGCGATGGCTTGAAAAGTGTTATCCGGGATCTGCTCCATCGAAAACAACCATTTGTCGGTGGTATGCTGATTTCAAACGCGGTCGTACAGACACAAATGATGCTGAACGCTCTGGTCGTCCAAATGAGGCCGTTACACCAGAAAATATTTAAAAAAAACTCAAAATCGTGATGGAAAATCACAAAGTAAAGTTGCGTGAGATAGTTGACATCCTGAAGATATCATTTGGTAGTGTTAACACTATTTTGCATGAACATTTGGTCATGAAAAAGCTTTTTTCGAAATGGGTGCCGCATTTGCTCACAATGGAACAGAAACAACAATGCATCGATGATTCAGAGCGCTGTTTGGCACTGTTTACGAGAAATAAACAGGAGTTTTTGCATCGGTATGTGACAATGAATGAAACTTGGATCCACCACTATACTCCGGAATCAATAACCCATGCTCGAGGTTTGTACTTATGGAAATTTTGACTTTTTGGAAAATGTCTAAAGTATGATTAAGCACACGACTCTCAATAATCAATCGATCTCCTCGCAAACTGAGTCAGTTTTCAGGTTTCTCACATACTTACATACATACCATCATGTTATCTCCCTGTCAGGGTAGGCAAAGCGCCATAGTTTCCTAGCTTGACACACATCCTTACCCTCTTCTACATCCATACACCTTTTCATAAAACTTCTACGATTTCTCTGACTGTCTACATTTCAGAATATTCACTCGATCCAACCATACTTTCCTTGGTCTTCTTCTCACATGCCTTCCACTCATCAGCATTGTATATCAGTTTTGTTTGTCTTTCTTCATTCATTCGTTCTACACGCCCAAACCATCTCAACGTACTCTTCTTCATCATACTTAACACACCAGCCTTAAGTTCACATTCATCCCTTATCACTTAATTCTGTATTCTGTCATACATTGTCACTCTATGTATTCTTCTCAATGTTTGCATCTCTACAGAATTTATTCGGTTCCTCTCAGTCTTTCCACGTTCACATTTCACCCCAATACATCAAAGTTGACACCAAAATACTATTGTGGACTGTCATCTTAGCATATTTTGATATTGTCAATTTCAAGTATATATGTTTTAGTGCTCCATTGACTTTGTTTCCTAATGCTATACATCATTCGACATCCTTCTTAACTCTTCCATCATCTGAGAAAATACTACTCAAATAGCAGAATTTCTCAACTTGCTCCAATCTTTCATTTTTCCCACATATGTTGCATTTACTTTCCTTTTCACAGTTTTCTATCACCATTACTTTGGATTTTGCAACATTCATTTTCAGACTTTTTCTTCACATCTCTCATACAATTTACTTATCAAACTCTACAATTCACCTTCACTCTCCGCCAACACTACCATGTCACCTGCATACAAATTTTCGCATACGTTCCCATTTGTATGCCAATTGACCTCTGTAGTTTCTACACACATAAATCTACGTAAATATTGAACAACCAGGGTGACATAATGCATTCTTGTTTTATTCCTTTTGAAATATTAAACTGATCATTCAAGACACCATTCACTCAAATAGATGCTCTATTAGTTTACGTTCAAGACCATTCAATATTTTCCATACTTTGTCTCTTATCGTGCAGTCATACGTGTACGTTTTTTCCAAGTCAAACTTACAAAATACAATAGACATTTTATCATAAATTTTTCCACAAGTGTACGACAACAGAAAATCTGATCCATGTATCCCCTTTCACTTAAAAAGGCACCCTGAGCATCCCACATTTTCTTCTCACTCTTTTTATTAGAATTTTTCCGTACAGTTAACTTACTACATTCAGTAAACTAACGACTCTGTAACTTCTACACTCTATTCTTGCACCCTTACCTTTATATAACGGTACAGTCAATGCACTCTTCTAGTCTTTCGGTGCAAACTCAGATTCCCAACATCTGTTGAAAACTTGTCTCAGATACTCGATCATTTGTTCACCCTCCATACACTATTAGTTCAGAGCTCACTTCATCTCACGCCGGACGCTTCCCTTTTTTTGTCTTTTATAACCGTACTTTTTGTACGCTAATCTTATTCAGATTTTCTAAAAGCTTGTCATTTTCAGCTATAGCAGACTCACCATTGTTTCTACTAGTATCACCACTTTCGTATTCTTCAAAATGTACCTTCTATCTCAAACAAACCCTTTCTTCTTCTGACAAAACCCTTCCGTTCTTATCTTTGATTGCTATCATACCTTCCGTATAATTTTTCTCTCGTATTTTGCTTACTTCCTTCCAAAATATTTTCATATTTCCCACTGCATTCATACTCAACTTTCTGCCTTCTTTTCCTCAACCAACCTTTTTGTTTTTACCTTACATTCTTTGTACTCTTTCTTTCTATTGTTTTATCACTATTTCCTTTTCTTGCTTAGACAAATATATTCCATGCTCTTTCACGTAGTCTTAAACATTCTTGTCCCTCCATACATCCCCTTTTTTACATCCAACTTTCGCCGTGCCACAGACATCTTTTGCTGTGTCCAATAGTATATTTTTCATGCTCATTCATTCTTCTTCAATACTCAATCCATCACTTATCATTTCCATTTTCTCTTCCTTGCAGTTTCTCACATCTGATTCTCACAGCCGTCACTTCTTTGCGTATACCAGACCACCACCCGCAGAGGATATTTATTCTGCTCACCACTAAATAATGAGCTGAGTCAATATCTGCTTCTATACATTTTTGTATCTATAATGCTCTTTTGCAATGAAGAATCCACGCACACATAGTCAATTAACGACCTGTCATTTCCTCTTTCCTGCGTATACATACGATTTGATTCCTTTTGTGGTCAAAAATTCATATTTGACACCAAAAGATCACTATCCAAGATTCAAACCATCCCTTTTGACACCAACCCATGCATTCAAGTCACCTACCAATATAATCTTGTTATTCTTTTTTTCTCTAAAAGGTTTGATACTGAGCCAGTTTTCAGGTTTCTTCAGTAATTTCCTTATTTTTCCTCCGCTTTTCTTATGCTTAAACCACCATGATACTCGTTGAAATATTTTTTAGTTGGGTCCACTTGTCATCAAGATCATCAGTAACAGTAACTTGGGTATCTTTAACCCTTTTAATCCCACGGGGTCGATCATCGGCCCCAACTGGTGTATTTAAAAAATCCCACGGGGCCGATCATCGGCCTCAAAGTTTTCATACAAGTTTTTATGTTGAATATATATTGTTTTTAACTTTGAGAATCATTCGCTTTTAAAAGAATGCATTAAAACTAAATATTAGCTGAGATAAAAAATAAAATATAAACTACTGTTTTTTGCCAAAATATGCTGGGATTAAAACGGTTAATTTTGAACAACAATTTTGCTCTAAATTTTTCCAATATTTCAAAGAAATCGCTTTCTTGGTCACATTGCTGACAGTATTGTTTTAAATGGGATGCTATTATCTTGCTATACTCGAGTTCCTTTAGTGCAATGTGAAGTGGTCTTCACTAGTCCAGTGAGTTTCGGAAATGCCCAAAATATCCATGTTATAGGTGTTCGTTTATTTATCGAGTTTGTCTATTTCCACCTTTCCAAGCTGAGACTCTGAGATACATCCGTAAAAAGGTGTATGATATATCTCAGGTATGTCCAGTATATCATTTTCTACCTGGAACCTGGTACTCCACCCTGTTCACCACCCGGACTCACTGTAGTGCTGAATATCAGTTGGATCGCAAGACATGCCAATTTCCTGGATCGATATCTTCAGTGGTCTTTCTTGGAAGAATAGTTCACTGGTTCCCCATTGCCATCTGTATCTCAATACTACAGCCATTCAATTTGTTCTAACCATATCTGTAGTAGTCTGGACAGGAGCCTTGCTGTTGCCATTCATAGTCAGCGTCGAGCCAATACTGGTGGTTACTACTGCCCTCCACCAGGGATATTTATCGACTTCCCAGTTTAAATCATGTTCAGCATTAACACGAGCACCTCGTTTAGGAAATGGATCTTCACCTTGCATAGCAGTCTTGGTGACCAGAGAACTTGATATCTCTATTCAATTTGATGACCAGTGCCAAGTGTCCCCAAAGCTAAGGTCTGTTCCAATCATATCTGCAGTAGTCGACACAAGTGCCAAGTAAACCCAAAGCAAAGGTGGTACACTGCTCATCTTTTTACCCAATGTTTTTTTATAATTTTTTTTTAATCTGCGAAAATTGCTAAGTTGGCTGTTAAGTGTGTAAGAAATGATAAATTCTTGAAAACCGTTTGAAATGTCTAATGAGTGGTGGTCTAATGAGTAGTGGTAGCCTTGATGGCTGAAGTACATCAATAGGGATGACCTTTGTATGAGAAGTGCAATTCATCATCAGAGACGCCCTTAGTATTTTAAACAAGCGAGTGGTTACTAATGAACATCAGATATGCAAGGAAACTGTTGAGGAAATCAAGACTCACCTTGACTTCTTAAGAAAAGATGATGATGGTTAACGAGATATATTGCGTCATTTCCTGTATATGTATATATTAATGTTTAATAATTTGAAAACACATTTCCAATAAAACTCCTTTCCCTAAGAATAATTAAAAGACATATTGAAACACAACGGTTTTTAAAAAAATATTTTAATAATGAAATTTCCGCAAAAAAATCAAAATCACGAATTATCGTCATATCTGAGGATATACGACGATTATGAAGTAATCCGGTTTAATTCGTGGTACCTCAAGAGGAAAATGGTTGACCAAGGTCAGTTTTCAAACAACTAAACTATTTTCATCTAGTGATTTTTGGCAAAAATATCGAAAAACTCGCAATAACAATAGCGATATTAAAGGAAACATCCACATTCGTAATCACAATGCAGATCCGGTCGTCTTAAATCGTATATTTCATGCAGCGACCATAAAATATGGCAGAAAGTAGTTATATCTATAAAAAAAAACGCGAAATTTATATAAAAACATTCGTCAAACGATCAAAAGTAATTAATGAATTGTTATATTTACCAAAGGAATCCATTTCTCCTTCTTTCGACACTTCTTTGAGAAAATTTTCACCGAGTCAACCGTACAGAACAGAATCCAGGTGTGTAAAGGAGGAAATCAATACATAAATTATGCGAATACAGAATGCGCTTGCTGTGTCCGGAACAGCTTTACCTCTTTCCAATGCGCAATGTTGAAAAGGGAAGGGTGTATAACCAGGATGTGCCACCCTTACCGGCGCAACTCACCCCGGGCAATTGAGGTAGCTTCGACCTGTTGAAGCTTCATGCCGGTTAATTTCCTGGAAAAGCCTCTTTCCGAGCCGCCGATCATGCGTTAGTATTGATGACATTTGCCATTTACGTGAGTATTAGTGTAAAATGTATGTAGGGGTAAATATTATACAGTTACACACCGACAACAGCTCAACCTAAGACGTTTTATGAACGAAAACTTCATGCGAATAACTTTATTACTTATTAAAACACGTGGTCTATGAGTCATAAGCCAAATTAGCTGTCAAAAAGCAAGAAAAAGCGTTATTTAAAAATAGACAAAATCGATACCTCGCTGCCATTGGCTGGACTATTATATGATACCGAGGCAAGTACAGGGATGCGTTAGTGTTCTGCATATAAGCTTGTTGTGTAATGCAGTCTACATATAAACAATAACCCTTGCAGATATAAACAACCAGTGGCAATCGAATACATGTACTTGAAAATATTTTCAGACCGTAAAAAAACTGGACTTTTGATTTTTGAATAATTTCTCTGGATAAATATGAAGCAAACATCACATTCATTCATATGGTACCCTTCAACGCATCCGTATTAGTAATTTGTAATTTAGACATCATTTTCCAGAACTTTTTGACTATGCTGAAAAAAGTAGGATTTGAGGCTTTGGACATAATATCCGTATTTTATTTTAATTCAGATGAAATCAGTAATGAAATTAAGTCGGATCGCGTAAGTTACCTGAATGTTAAATTTCAGTACTGGTTTGCAAAATCGAGAATATTTTTTTATGTAGCCATACCCCCCCCCCCCCCCTCCCCTCCCATCCACTAGAATGATTTGGAGTACACTGTTAAAGCCAAAAATACTATTAAAGATGATACAACCTCCCAGTAATAAAAAATGAAAATGTATCTACGGCACTACGCTCGTGACTGGATGAGCGTATTCAAGGGGCTCAGGGCGATAATGACAACTCAACAAAATAATTTTATTTGAACGTAGAGGCGATACATAAGGCCGGTAACGGTTCAGGTATGTTTGTCGCGTTGCCCGAGAATGACGCGCGACAATGCTGGGCCAAGCAGAATGGCAGGTTAGCCCTAGCAGATGGCAACGCTGGTTCTGACAGGGTGGCTAAGGTGGGCGGTAATGCTGGTCCGGGCAGGGCGGCTCAACCAGACGGCAACAATGGTCCGGGTGGGATGGCAGGGTGACTCCAGGCAGTAGCAATGCTGGTCCGGGTGGGATGGCGAGGTAGATCTAGCAGGTGGCAACGCTATTCCGGGTGGGATGGCAGGGCAGCTCCAGGCAGTAACAATGCTGGTTCGGGAGGGATGGCGAGGTGGCTCTGGCAGGCGGCAACGCTGGTCCGGGTGGGAAGAAGGCAGCCAAAGAAGTTAACCCGTGAAGAAACCGGGAGAGCTGGAGTGGAGACGTCTTTATTGGTCGGCTGCCGACTAGAGAATGGTCTTCGGCTGGAATTGGACACAGCTCTCAGGTGAAGTGAAGATCAGTCTAGGCACAGCTCTCAAGTGAAGTGAATCCGCCCGGCACGGCAGCTGAGTGATGAGTAAATATCTCAGGGGGCGAATCCACCCGGCACGGCAGCCGGGTTTAGAATGAATGAATTTTGTTTCGGGTCCAACCTTTTTGTAGCGACCACAAAGTAATTTTAGACAGCGTAAGTGGTCCGCTAATCGTGTCTATAATTTGCCTAACTCGTTAATACCACCCCGTTTCCGTGACAGTCATGACTGGAATCGGTAAATCTCATCACGATGGGTGACTGGTAGACAGATGACGCCTATGGGCGCATCAAATACACTATTTGATCACAATAAACTTCACAAGTATACATGGGAGAGGAGGAAAGAAATGTCAATGATATTTGTGGTGTGTGTGAATGCAGGAAAAATAAGAGACACGCGGGCATTAGAGGTGCTTATCTAGAAATGGATCACTATCTTGTAATAACCAAGATAAAACTTTTTCAGGGGGAGCGGTCTTAAACCAAGAAGCCTGTTCAATGGGAAATAATCCTATGGGAAAAGCTACAAGGTGATAAAGAAGTGGAAGAATTCTGTACAGCACCGGTACAAAGATTATAATAGGTGTATATTTCCGATGAGAATATATTTTGTTCATTTTGCATCCCTTATGTTAAGCATATCGCAAACACCTCGATCCGCTTATGCCGTCATCCTGTGTTAAGCTACGGTTTCCTAAGAAAGTGGGTTAATTATATAGCGCACGTAACATGACGTAATGCTGGCGCGCCGCCAGACGGTAGAAATGAGAACCTACAACTATCAGTTGGAAACGTCAAACGATATTATTCCACATATTTTGTTTCAACTGGGCTTTGCTGTAGTATTTCCTCTTCACATTAACATATATAAAGCTTCATTATTTCTTACAAAATCAATCAATATTTCGTCATTTTCGCTGGTCCAAATTACGTTTGCACTCATTTTTTTATTTTAAAATGGTGTCCGCTACACGGGAAAATCGTTCCACGACTGTTAGCTCCGCTATCACGGCCGTCATGCAAATGGCAGCATTGATATTTAACATTACGCTCACAACCAACGCACTGTAGGAAACCAACGCCATTGGTTTACATAGATAATGTTTTGTAACGTGCGCTATATAACGACACAACCAACGCTCTCTAGGAAACCACGCCATATGGTTTGCATAGACAATGTTTTGTTACGTGCACTATATAACGACACCACTTTCTTAGGAAACCAATGCTTTAGCTCAACGCTTGTCACGCGTTTATCGCGCGCAGGGGACGCCCGATTATCACTACGTACGCCACTACGCCCTTGCATTATCACTACATACGCCACTACGTACGTAGTGATAATGCAAGGACCACGCAAAGAGACGTTTTATAGCACTACAACAATCTTAAAGCAATGTGTAGAGGTAAAACAAAAAATAAATTTACTATTAATCTTTGTGACGTATATGTCTGATACAAATTCCATAGAAAGATTTAAGCAAGAATGAAGGTAAAGTTTGTAAGCTTATGCATAGGAAAAGAATGGGCAGCTGTAAAATGAATATTATGCTTTACTGCGAAAGAAGTATGCGAAGGTAAAAGGGCTGGAAGAAAAAAAAGGTTATGCATGGTGGGATGATAATGTAAGAGAGTGCCAAAGAGAAAAACCATACATGGAGAGAGTTTTTAGAAGGGAAATTTTAGATCTAAAAATAAAGCGAATTCGGAAAGTAGACTGAGAAAGTATAAAGAGCGTAACAGGAATACGAAAGCAATAGTTGCAGTGAAGAAGTATGAAATGGAATAGAAAACGATGGAAAAAAGCTTAGTGCGAACCTAAGACAGAAAGCAGAATCTTCTGGAAGAAAATAAATAAAGCTCTTGGAAATTCGAATGCAGTAGTAATGCAATAGAGTGAAGGGCAAAAATGGAGCGACAACAACAGAGATAGAAAGTATAAAGAAAAGATAGAAGGAATACTTTGAGGACATGTATGAAAGTACGACGAGCGATAATAGTACAAGATATGCGAGTGTGAGTGGGGCCTATTGATATGGATGATATACTCGTATATGAAATTGGTATAGAAGAGGTAAAAGCGGCCGTCAAGAATACAAAAAAGTGGAAGGCTGCATGGTGTGATAATATAGCCCCTGATTATGTTGCATATGGTGGGGATGGATTGATTGAATGGATGCATGTGTTTTTTTTATAAATGTTGGAACTTTGGGTACACACCCTCTGACCAGATTTTTGCGTTACGGGACGGTTTGGAAAGAGGAAAAAGGATATTTTGTGCATTTGTGCTAGAGAAAGCGTATGATAGTGTAAGAAGGGTTTTTTTGGAAGTATTGAATGACCTGAATTATAAATTACTTCGCGCATTTGCCTCGCTATATGAGGACACTAGTGCTTCTGTAAAAGTTAATTGAGAATTTACTGAGTGGTTAAAAAATTACGAAAGGAGTAGGATAGAGATGAGATGTCATCTTGGTTATTTAATTGATATATAGATTCATGTGTGCGCTATCTAAAATATGATGGGAGAGGTGTAAGAATGAGTGAAGTAAATGTATGTGGACTTCTGTATACAGACGATATGATTATGCTTGCTGAAAATGAAAGCGATTTAAGGGATATGATAAGTGAGCTATACGAGAGATGTTAAGTAAAATATTTGAAAATGAATGGAGCGAAATGGACAGTTTTGGTTAAAAAAAAGAGTGGTAAAAAGTGTGTACGATGTATGGGTTAACTCTGGTTAAACACTAGAGCAGGTTAATGAGTTCTATTATCTGGGGCAGTAAGTTTACGTGTGATGGGCGAGCTGAAAGAGATATTGAAAGAAGAAAAGCGACAGGAAACAAGGTGAACGGAGCACTTAATGTTATATAGAACAACCGCACAATATCAACAGTAGCAAAAATGATAATATAGAATTATATAGAATTATGTTGAATTATTATTGGTGCCCATCTTTTGTATGAAAGTGAAACTTGGACAGAAGAAGGATAAGAGTGAGGCTGTGGAGATGCGTGCTCTAAGAAACATTTGTGGACAGTCAATGTTTGAAAGAGAGTGGAATGAAGGCATCAGAAATGAATGCATGGATAAAATTGAAGTTTTTAAATAAGATGAAGAAAGGAACTTTAAGATGGTTTGGACATGTGGGAAGTATTAATAATGACTAAATACAAGTCAGAAGTGCAAGGTGTGCGTGAAAGAGGTAGACTGAGGTAAACGTGGCTGGATCAAATGGACCGGATTTTGATATAAGGTAAAGTGAGAAGTATGAAAAATAGAATATTGTGCATGACTAGTATGAATGCGGAGGAGGCGAAAGTTGTGTGCTTGGATATAAAAGTTTGGAGATCTGTTCTCTCTACCTACCCCGCAAGGGATATGGCGTGAAGATATGTATGTACTCATTTTTAAAGGAAGAGTTAATATCAGTCTAAACTTTAAAACGTGTTGCCATTTCCGCTCTTATTAAGTCGAGTGGAAGTTGACTTTCAACAAGTTTTTAAGTAATACGAGTGTAATGAAAAATATTTTTAGTCAAAATGTTACAAAATATGTTTGTATATATTTGTCCAACAAAAATTGGAAACAAATTATGTTATTCGATTTCTTTTTTTACGGTCAACATTTTCCCCCTCAAATTTAAACATAATATATAATATATAAAAAAATATATAATATACGTCGTAAAATATAAAAATAATCCAATTAAGGAGAAGTCATAAAAATATACGAGAGAACTACGACACATGCGACTTGTATCGCTGGAGGTCAAAATAATACTGATATAAAAAAAACAGTACCACAAATTAATAGCGGACCATAAAACGTGGCGCTCATATTTCGACACCAATTAGCCTTTTAGCACACAATAGACAATATGTGAACTAACATGCCAGTGTAAAAGCCCACGAGTTGGTTTTTGTTAGGCATCTACACAACGTCGGTGCAACAATGAATTCAGACGTCAAAAGATTTGAAAGCAAAACTAGTTCAGAAATCACCAGCAATTGAACCCTCGACGCCAAGCTACTAACCGTTGAATCACTAATTAGACAAATATTAAGGGGGTATTCTCATTTCATGGGCTGAAAAATCGACGATTTTTAAGATTTTTTTCAGTGAACGAATAATTTTTTTTGGACGTATTAATTTATCTTTTAAGAACATTTTCATAAAATTTCATGATATTTTTTTTTGTTGTTATTAAGTCGGAAGTAGGGCCGCCCTGCCCGTACATGGAGGGGTCCATTATGCCCATAATTGTGGCTGTTGTACAAGTCTGAAAATTAAAACAAAAATCTGTTTTGCTCAGAAAGCATACGTCTATAGCGGGTACTAGAATAATTAAAAAATAATAATTTAAAAAAAAATGGCGGCTTATTGAAATTAAAAATTCATTTTTTTTGTCTTTAGAGGAGTGAAAAAAATAGAAAAAATTAATCGATTGAAATAATTCTAGTACCGGCTATAGATAGAAGTATAACAAAGATAATAAGTACTTATTCATTATAATCAGTTAATTAGTTTTGGAGTTATTATGGGTAATAGTTTTAAAAAAGTGATTTTTCAGGAAACGCGTCTGAAGTTTCAAGTGTGATTTTTACACGAATTAAAGTAAATATTTTCAACTTATTGTTAATCAACAATTCCAGGGCCATATAAACTTGTTCAAAATCCCGACAAACTAAATATCAATTCATCATTCCAAGAAATCCTATTGGACGAGAATTCTTGGAAAATAAGGCTGCTGCCATAACAATAGACGACCCGAAAGCTGCGAAGCCCAGATCATTTTTCGACCGGCGCGCTCGACTTTAAACCCTCACAACTTTTCGAATTTTCAAGATTTTTTAAAAATTCTTACTGGAAATTATTCAAAAAAGATTATAAAAAAATTTAATTAGAACAAAAATCAATAAAAAAAAATCCAAATGAAAATACCCCCTTAAGTAACATACATAAAAATATATTAGAAAAAGGTTGAATAGCCCTTTAAGTGAGGGTTGGTTTGGTTCAGTAAAAATGACTGTTTTACAACAAAAGGTTTTAGCATGTTGACAAAAGAAAATTTATGACATGTAATAGGGAAAATGTTTAAAAAAAGTCATGAAGTGTATATACCTTTCTTGACTAGACCAATATCATGTAACATTGGCACGAGAATTAATTGCGTTTTATTTTAAGGAAGTAAGCTAAAGTATTGATTTTTATTATAATATGTGTGTACATACATACCACCACGTCGTTACCCTGTCATGGTAGATAGATAGCGTCAGATTTTCTTATCGCGAAACATGTCTCGTTTTTTCTTATAGCGGCACATATCTTTTTATATTAATACATCTTCTCTTACAACTCCTACGATTTCTCAGATTTATTATATTTCCTTCTTCAAAATATCATTCACTTGATCCAACCATCCTTTTTTAAATCTTCCTCTACCATGCCTTCTACATGCCCACTGTATATTTGTTTTGTTAGTCTTTCTTCATTCATTCGTTCTACATGTCCAAACCTCTTTCTACATGTCCAAACAAAGTGCTCTTCTTCATCTTACTTAACACATCAACCTTAAGTTCATATTCATCCCTTATCACTTCATTCTGTATTCTGTCATACATTGTCACTCCATATATTCTTCTCAATGCACGCATCTTGACAGCATTTATTCGGCTCCTTTTAGTCTTTTTCGACATCCTCTTCCATACATCAAAGCTGTCACCAAAATACTATTGTGTACTATTATCTTAGTAGATTTTGATACTATCCAGTTCGAGGATATATATGTTTTAGTGCCCCATTAACTTTGTTTCTTAAAACGCTACACAGCGTTTGATATCCGTCTCAACTCGACCATATTCTGAGCATATACAGCCTTAAGTTCACATTCATCCCTAACAATTCATTATGTATTCTGTTGTACATATGGTAGGTAGTCACCCTATATATTTTTCTTATATTTTATTATCATATCTTCTTCTTCTCAATGTCCTCTCAACTTTAGAGGCTGGCAATCATCATGGCTATTTCAACTTTGTCTGCAACCGCTCTGAACAATGTCTCCATACTACAGTAGAACCACTCTCTTAGGTTCTTCAGCCAGAAGTTTCTACTTCTTCCTACACTTAATTATCTTTGTTTCTTCCCCTGCAATATGACTCGGATGATTTCATATTTGTTTCCTCTCATGAAATGCCCAAAATATTCCAATTCTCTCCTCTTAACGCAATGTCATGCATGAAACTTTTTTCATTCATGAAACTTGGAATTGTCTAGAATGTCATTTTTTTAAATTTATTTTGTTATATTGACTCATGTAATTACATAATGACTTTAATTTAATGGCACAAATCATCCTAGTCTGGGTGGATTGCCTATTTAAAAAAAAAACCTCTTCATTGTGCACTTTGTCTACCCAGGAAATCTTAAACATTCTCTTGTAGCACAGCACTTCGAATGCTTCTATTCGTTTTGTGGAGGCTTTAGTGTGTGACACGTCTCAACATCATAAATAAATACTAAAAAGATGTAACATTGTACAATGCGCATTTTAAAATTAAGGTTGAAGTCTCTATTACAGAGAATATTTTTCAATAAGAAACAGTTCTGTGTCATCTTGATCCTGGTTGTGATTTTCCAGGAATGATCCCACCTGGTCATTAAACCAGTACTCTTTCAATATACCCGGATCCTACTCTTAGCGACGCATCAAGTTGTTGATTCCATTTACTGATATTAATAAATTTTGTCTTTGTAATATTCATTGAGAGTCCTTTATTGGTGCATGCCACACTGATTTTATTAATGAAACTTTGATATTATCTGCCAGGATGACAGTATCATCAGCATATCGGATGTTGTTAATTGTTTAACCATTTATTATTATCATATCCTTCAAATCTTCACCATCATATGCCTCACTAAAACTCACCTCCAAGTACATGTTAAAAAAAAGAAGAGGAGAAAGAACGCAACCATGCCCAATTCCATTATGTCTGCTATCAAGCTGTCACCTACCTTCATCGTTGCCCTTTGGTGCCAGTATAGATTTCCGAAGATTCTTACATCTCTTATGTTCAGATCATTGTTAACAAGAATTTCTAATAGCTTGTGATGTCGTACTCTATCAAAAGCTTTTCCGAAGTCAATAAAACAAGCACAAACACCCACATTCATGTCACAACATTTTTCTCCTATCATTTGAATGCAACAAAGAGCTTCTCTCGTATCATACCTGTTTCTGAACCCGAACTGCATTCTTCCAATATTTTTGTTTCATATTTCTTATATATCCTTACATGAATCACTCGAAGGATTTTTTTAGAATATGGCTCATTAAGCTAATGGTTGTGTATTCTTACATCTTTTTGCATTAGGTTTTTTAGAAATAGCAATAAATGTTCATTGAAGGTATTTAAGTAATATCCTTGTCAAGTATAGTGTTGAAAATATTGTTCAGGATGTCAATGGAATTATCATCTGGCATTTTGACTATTTCAGCATATACCTCGTTTGGTTCAGGTGTTTTTCCACTTTACACAAAAATGGAAAATTTATAAGCATGTTTAGATATGCCGAACTCTCCTTGTGGCATTTCAAAATATGGTGGACTTTGATCACTAAACAGTAGATCTTTGATCATTAAACCTTTATGTACTCACACCATCTATGTTATTAAATTTTTCTTTATCTGTTATTATTTTATCATCTTTATCCATCAACAATGATATAGTACGATGGTGTTTAGTACCAACTATTTGTTTAATTATTTTGTGTTCATTAAACCTATCATACTTTTGGTTAAATGAAAGGCAACAAATCCAGATCCATTAAAATTGTGTGTCCAAATTAAATGACCAGTTGTTTTTTCGCAAATTATGTATAGTTCTTGTCATGTGTAAAATAAATCAATTAAAAAAAAAAATTATCGTCATGCATGCTCTTTCATTTCTCATAATTTTTTTACTTTTTACTTTCCCTTGCTTAAAATTTCTCCAACTTTCTCCTTCCTCTCTTTCCTATGTCTTCTTCTTCCTTGCTCTCCATTTATTTGAGACACTTGTTTATATTTGTATCTTATTTATTAACACATTGTTGTCGGGCGGTTTTTTTCATCAATCTATGCCGTTAAGCGGGCAATTAATTTAGATTCGCGTGCGAAATTACATTTCACGTAAAATGACTATAACTTGAGAACTATTGATCATATTTAAATAAAATTTTCAGTATTTTATCATTAATGAAATCGTTTGTAATGATCTATTTATAAACTTATATATATTTGGGTAAACCATTATGATATTTAAGGTTAAATTGCATTTTTACCTTACTGTCCATTTAGTCCTTCTGTACATGTTCAACATAATATATATTTTGTAAAATACGAAAAAATGAGCACCATTATTGTTTTAAAGTATGATATCATTGAAAACAGTTCCCTTTATGTAATGGCACATCATAGAATTTACACATATATCGCTACGCGCTTTGTGGACCGCGCACACATGACATCTCCTTCGTAGATTCTTGTTTTTACCAGTGCTTTCAATCTTTTCCAATGTATGTTTTCTCATATCCATTGAAAGTCTTCCGGAGAATCTGATTTTGAAGATTTTTTCGGACACCAGATGTCTACCGGTAGTTAAACCTGGTCGACCTAAAAACTCTTCCAGGACTGGTGGATTGTCTGCTGATGACCATTCTTCTTCACATTTGTCCAAGTCTGAATCCGAATCGCTTGAAATTGTTTGTCGGAAAAATGTCCGAGGACGCGCGTTTACTTCATTATTACTAGTTTCAAATTCACCATCTGTATTTTTCTCAACACAAGAATAATCTGACAAATTATCAGCACACAATTCCCCATCGTTCTCATTACTATCGTAATCCATTTTTATGAAAAAAATATTCATTTATTATAAAAATACGGAACAAACAACTTTACAAACACAAGCGATCGATATCCACTATACTATATGATACAATGATAGGTATTTTGTAATATTTTTGTAATAAAAATAATTAGCAATAGCGGAATGTAGACAGAAATGAAAATGGAGAATGTCTTGAACTAAACAATATCGCCTCAATACTGAAGAATTATAAAGATAAAAAGGAAATGTTTATCTTACAACTATTGTATTTGGAGTGCATGTTATATAACGACAGTCTGTCACCCGACCCTAATTATCTAAAACAGTCTGCCACCCGACCCTCATTATACTAATCGCTTCACTTCACAAGTAACCGCACACCCAATTCCGATTTGTACAATGTTTTTTGGCGTCTCCCGCGCTCTACCAACAGTAAGCAAATACAACGCTTTTAAGCATCTCCCGCTCTCTACCAACAGTATGTAAAAGACGCTTTTAAGCGTTTCCCGCAAAAAATGTGTTAATTCAGGCTAATATTAGTCATATGTTAGCTATTGAGTCCAGATAAAAAAAAATGTCCACTGTGTCCAGCTTAATACCATCAAGCAATATATCTGACTTTGAGTTGATATTCTGTGTCATGACAGTCTTAGTAGTGTTGATTATTATAGTGATAGAATGTGACAGGTCCTAGAGAATCTATGCATTATCTGTTGCAGGCAAATTTCAGAAAGCATTATAAATGCAGTATCTTCTTCAAACAAGAGATCTTTTATAAGAATTAGTTCTTAATTGCTGCTTGCTTGAACTCTCCATAGTTTGCCAAGTCTGTCATCAGTATGTGCATGTAAGATTACTCCCTTCACAGAGTCATTAAAGGCTATATAGAGAAGTGCAGAAAAATAAATTCCAAAAGATATAGATACTAATATACATCCCTAGCGGACTTCCTATATGATTTCAAAGGTATCTGAAACATTCACTCGAAAAATGACAATGACCTTCATTCCCTCATTAAAAGAGCTAATCGAACTCAAGAGTTTGGGGGGGGGGGAGCCCCTCCTTGCTAACACTATGGGAAGTATGTTTAAGATCATATAAAGACTTTTTTTGTTGTCATATAAAGACTTGAATTCACCTCAGGGTAAAAACCATGTCTACAGTTGACCTATTTACTCTGAAACCATATTATGCTTCAGGCTTAATTCTGTTTGCCAAACCTTGGAGTCTATTGAGGATTATTTTAGCAAAAGCCTTTCCAGTGGTACATAGCAGTGAGATACCAAGATGATTGTTGTACGTTCCGCATTGTCTCTTGTTTTTAAAGTGTTATGATATGGCATGCATGTCTTGAAGGACTCGACCTTGCTCCCAGCACAAGATGACGATTTTGCATCCCTGAGAATAGTCAATGTCTGGAGAATAGGAGTCAAGCTGTACACAGTTTTTACAGTATTTTAGGTTTCTAGAGCTGGTGCAAGTACATCAATGTTTATGTAGAACCAATCCTTAATCTGTGATTTATTTCTTTAAAAGCCTCCGCTGCATTAAAGATGATTTTCTTAAACCCGGTCCAGTATATACTCACGATATCTTGTATAGTCGTTTCAGAAATTTTATTGATAACCTTCATTGTTTAGCCAATCTTTTGAAAGAATGTAGTGTTTTTGGTCTAGCTAATGCTTTAGATACGAGTATGAGGCCTGTGTCACAATCAATACTATGATATACATGCAAAAATTTAATTTGCAAGATTTTATTTCCTTATCAAAATCAGGTCTAACTGATGTCAATATCCAGGTCTTCTGTTCAAATTTGAGGTGCATGGCTGCATACTAACGCACTGGATTTTCATTTGGAATGTCGCTGGTTTGAAACCCATACTGTGCTTCTCTTGAATGACACAAGCATTTTTCCCACTAATATTTCATAGTGTAAGGCTACCTATGACTTTGGTCCTATCTAATCTTTCAAAATAATGAGAAAAGAAAACATTCTGGTGTGCTCCAATCATCTCACTTTGACGTGCCATTGGATCCAGTACAGCGGTGACTGGTGAGTTTGCTGGTGTGCAATGTCTCACTCAAAAAAGGAAAAAATTTACTCCATGGCTGAACTTCACATTCTATCCGAATTCATGTTGGAATGGTGAGGGGTTCGTCGGCTACGAGGCCCAGCAATGGCTTGTGTGCTTAAATTTGGTTTTGGAATATGTGTTCCCATTACTCAGTGCGTTTTGTGCACAGAGTTCTAAGAGCCTTTGTTTATTTTCATTCAATTTTCTAATCTAATATCTTCCCAAACACATAGGTCATGTTGCATCATCACCAAGTGTATTTTGGGATTTGCTTTAACTTATGTATGTTATTTTATAAAGAATATAAATTAAATTAACTATGTTTTTGTTGAAATAAAAAAAAATCATTAGCCACTGTAATAAAAATATTTTGATAGGACACTGGAGGTTGGCAGGATGTTAAGTAAAAGTGAAGTCTTAATGAAATGTGTATTAAACACATATTTGTGGACATGAACCCGAAAAACCGAAGAAAGATATCAGGACTGCGCTGTTAGAGTGCTAAAACTTATAAATAACCATGATTTTACTAATACTAATTTTATAGATTATATAGAAAGCATTACTCAAAATATTATAAATTAAAATCATATTTTGATGAGATAAGTAATAAATGTCCCTATTAAAACTTAATTTAATTTGTCAAATCTTAAATTACAATAAATATTTTTAAACGCTTTTTTACTTATGTTTTTTTCAATAAATATGTGTATACTCGTATGTACTTTCTTAGTGTAAAAAAATTGTTTCTAATTTACAATATTACCGAATTAATGCGGTGCCTAAATGAAATATTTCTTTTAGTTAATTCATAAAAACTTTTTTTTATTAATTTTTTTCTTCGCGTGCCATGTCCATTCCTCCTGACCTTGGCGACCACTCTTCATAAAATATTTCTCTCTTTGGCGGCACGGAACAGGTCCTCAATTGCCTGGATACCTGTCCATTCATAATGTTGCATAACAATGACAGTGCCTTCTACTGAGTCCGCATTGACCCTCAATTTTACCCATAAATATTAATTTTAGGAAGTAGTATTTTTCTCCTCTCAGTATATGACTCGGTATAAGCTATTTTTCGGCATTTTATCGTATTTCAGACCTCACTTGCTCTATGCAGCACCTCAATGTTTGAGATATGACAAAACCAAGGAATTTTGGGTATTCTTCGATGAATCCACATTTCAAACACTTCTATACTTGAGAAAATGTATGGTCCCTGTGACATTTGAAATGTCATGTCTCAAAGGGATGGGGTAAAATAGTTTTTTTTACAAATCAAATAGTTTTTTTCTAAATTGAATAATTGTTTTTCTCTAAACTGACATTTTAATTGCTAATTTTCATTATACTGACTTTCTAATGTATTGTATGATTTGTATCTATCTTTAAATAAGCCAAGATATACTATGAATTAATACTAATTCCGAACATTTAATTTTAGGTATAAAAAAATCTAAAATCCAATTATCGTATACCCCATCCCTAGCCAATGCAGACTAACGTAGTGACTTTTGACAAACGTCACCAAATATTACTTGATTTTAACAAACTGCCACATTTTTGCTAATTTGTAACAAGATGTATTAATTTGTCATTATTGTTAGTTTTATGTAATGTATTTACATAAATAACTTGCTATTTATTAGAATCGAGGCTTATATTAAAGTTGATAAAATGATTAATATTACTGAACGTCGTTATTGGGGCAAATTTGTGAACTGTCACCGGGACCATGCTACATTTTCTTAAGTATAGCTAATTTAACATTCTGATATTCATGGTCCATGTTTCAATAAAGTAAAATAGACAATATACGAGTATAGTTTCATTTGTTGCCAAAGTTTAAGATTCAAGTTATTGCAGAAAACTGATCTCATCTTGAGAAATCCTGCAAGTGCCATTTCAATTCAGCATCTAATATCTTTATCTGGGTCGACTACTCTATGATATAGGTTGTCCGGTCAGCTATAGAAATAGAGATGCACTACTATGAGACTGTCCACTCATTAATTGATGTTTTATTTTATATACCATACTGTTGTGCAGACCCTTTTATGAAAATTCTTATGTAGACATAGAAGTAATATTTATGTATCAAAAAAATGTATGCATTTATCAAAAATATATTTTTTCAATAAACGTGTCGAAGAATTGACTATAAACAATTGTGACTGTGAAGAATTATGGACAAAGAATGGTGGTCGAAGAATGTTTTGGACACCATTTGAATTCCGTTAACCTTACCTATTTCAAACATTTTATTCCAAGGTTTAATCCGAGAAATTCCCTGATGATGTTTGCCATTTTTCTTACTTCATTAACATTATCCAATATTGTTTGTAATGGATGCATTTTCCTGACATTCTATGTAGCATGTCGTAATGGGGTCTTTTTTGGTTTTGGTTGTCTCCTGTTGGGGGTGAACACATGCAGCATTACCAGTCAAACGCTATGTTCTAAGCTTCATATACTCTAAAGAGCAAGTAGGCTCTAGCGGGTCAGTACCTTACTATATAGGGGTTGCTAAGATTGAGGCGAGTGTTAACTGACCAGTGGGATGTGATGATCCTTCTCACTATCGGAATTATCTTCTGGCACCCGTGCTCTACACCTATTGAACTGGACTTATAACCGGTTATTGCTATTTCTCTTATTGATTCCTTCACAGCTGCCAGCAAAGATGAAGTGCCCTATTCATGGCCACTGCATCTCTCCTGGGACGAGTTGTGGGAACTCAAACATGCACAGGATCTGGGCTACTTTCTCAGCCTCATCAACTATATCTTGAGGAATGATACACCAGGAGTCTAATTCAACTTGGCTGCAGGAATTGCCGGAAGACAGAGTATCGCTTTATCAGCTATATAATGGTATACCAGATCCATGTTTTCTGTCAGGGTTGTCTCCCATAACCTTTTATTTACCGAATGTGACCACAAGGTAGTGATATTAGGGATTAGTTAAGAGAGTTTACATGGGACGAAGGCAAAGGGGAGGTCACTGCAGTTAGGGTTAGGAAAAGAAAGCAGTGATCAGCTCGAAGACTTCGATTCGCAACGCTCGTACAGATTCGCAACGCTCGTACAGTTCAAGTAAGCTCTGGTAGGGCAGTTTAATCTTTTCTATACTGCAATATTGTTTTGATACAAAAAAAAAACATTTTAATTCAAATTTGGTTAAATGTAATTTGTTAAGATATTTATTATTTTGTCTGTCTTCAAGTTTAGTTTTCCATCAATCAAAAGCGTTTCAGAAAACATTTTTTTATTTTATTTAATAACAATTTATGGCAAATATAATCAACCGAAGATCCGTTTTCAAAAAACATGAACCGTTACGAAAAAAAAAACAAAAACGATTCAGTAGTACTGCTCTTAAAGATGGACATTTAACCAAATCATAAATCAAGTAAAATAATGTTAAAACATTTAAAATAATCACACAATCGTGATTCCTTGACTCAGGAGAATCATTTTTCTCCTTGGTTTTGACATATTAATGACAGTTGTAACATGTAAGCAGTAATAAAACATACAGAGACAATTTGTTCAAATTAGTCATAAACAAAAGAACATAGTTACACAAAGTCCAGTTCAATCCATGTTTGATCATTGGCATATTTGAAATATTTAATTATTTTTTACCTACAAAATAAAAATAACACAATTACATCAATAACATGGATTACTTTTGAAGTGTCAAAAAATAATAATATTAAACATTATTCAGTTATATTTTTAAGTAATTCTTTAAATAAATTATAAGGATTGTCACATATCAAAAATAAAATCTTAAAAAAATTTGCATGAGAAGGAAATAAATACATTTGAATAATAAAAATAACAGTTTAAAGAGATATACTTCAATAATCATGAAAAAAATTGCTTCATTTTTATGCTCAGATAACGTAGACGCATTGACTAATAAGTAGAAATTCCTATTTTAAGTTAACCAGCTTATTATACGTAATAATACACTCTAGTCACTAAAAGGGGCTTTAAGAAAACAATCTCTAGAAATAGATGATTTTACACTTTTTTTACAAAAAAAATGTCCCAATTTTTTTTATCAAAGTCAATATAGATGCATAAAGTTTAAAATTTTAGCATTTCATTTAAACAACCTATAGATAATCATATAATTCAACATTCTCTTAGATTCAGGTATGTCCTGCGAAAGGAGTTTTTTCTTTAATGTATATTTCAGTTTTAAAAAAGACTTGTTTCCGCTAAAATGTCTCATCATTCAATATATTATAGTTCAATTTGTCATAGTACTCTTCTTTATAATGTAAAATTCTTTTGATTTTAGTCCTCAAATAAAAAAAACAGCAATCAGAAATTTGTTACAATTCCAAAAAATATCACCAAAAAAAACAATCAGTTCCAAAAGTCTGCAATAATTGAAATTCCAAAAATCTTCAATAATTGTGCAAAATGACAGAATTTTTTATGCTTATATAACACAGTAGAATTGTGAGTGAACTTGACAGATTTTACGCCATATTTCTTTCTTTTTCTGTTTCTGCTATTTTTCAAGAAAGAAACAAAGAATTAGAATTTTGTGAGCACAGACAATTCTTTTAGAATCAGAAATAATACAGTACATCAGGACTAATAAATTAGATTCTAAATTGGAGTCATACTGTGGTCATACTTATCGATTACCAAGTTGGAGTTTAGATTGTTATAAAGGGCATATTTCTATACTCGAGGAGGTATTAAGTGAAATGCGACATATTCTTATTCAAAGTCGTGGTAGTTATTGTAAACGCATAATGATTAATATTGATTTTTAATAATTATTGTTCGAAATAGTTTTTAGCATAATTATATAATATTGCCGAGAGATAAACATTAATGGATTTTATACAAAATAATATATTCATTCCCGTGGGCTACCTATTGAATAGCCCTGCAATATCTTGTACGGATAAAGCCACAAAGTGTGGTAGTTGTAAGTAGTCATAATGTTGTGCTGATAATTTTCTTTCTCTTTTGCCCAGTTGTCAAGAAATATATTGCAAGAATTTTTTATCACATTGAAATATGCAGTGGGGTCATTGCTTTTCAGTTTAGTCATCCGACCTCACATGATCATTCGTGTGAATTGGGCTTAATTTACACGTGACAATTATCTGTAAATAGTTTGTGGTGTTTCCGATAGATAGTATTTCGAATAGTTCCAAAAAATATTCCTAGATTGCGTTACATACTGAATAAGAATGGCGAATTTGAAAAATTCTTCGATGAAATAAATACAACTACAATAATATTTGGTAACATAAGTTTGTTAAAATTATGTTCATAATCTAACGATTTACGACCAAATGAGTAATATTAAGACTTATCAAGATATTTAATGAATACCCGAACCGTTTTGTAAGGATATTCGTTGTACAGAATAAGTGTAAAAAAATATTTTTCTTAACGTTACTTTTAAATTGGGTAATAAAAACACAATGATGTCTGAAAAATTGTCAAACATTTATCTAATTAATTTATATTATTTTTACTATCCAAAATATATATGTACTTAATTAAAAATATACATCGTTTTATTGGGAAGGCGAACCATAGAGAACCAGCACATAATGCTAAAACCCCTCCTTTTTTACTAGACAAAGCCTGTAACGAAGTGATCTTACCCGTTTATAGACATTCAATATCAAAGGAATCTGAGTAATTTATTCAAAGTCTTCAATTTATCTAACAAAGATAAATTAAATACCTCCGTATACTATTTATTAAGACGCCCTTCCTTCAACCCGGGTAACAAGTTCGATTTCTGTTGATACCTAGATTTGTTAAAAAGTGCTCCAGTCTTTTTTTTCACTTCAGGCTTGTTAAACAAACATCTTTCTGGTGTTTATACATATCTCAACGTTTAATTCTTGAATTGTCGAATCACCTTTGTTTTCATTTATATGAACGACTTCTGTGGTAAAATTGATACAATTCTTATCTTCAAATGTGGGTTCGATTCTCGTTACAACACAGATGTTTCAAAAAGGATTCTAGCTTTGTTTTCACTTCAGACCTCTTTTACACACTTTCGGTTTGTAACATAGCAGCATACTTACCAGGTTTTACTGTATACAACGAGAGTGTAATTGAATACAATACTTTAATTTTGAAAAGTGGAATCGAAGAAATAGCAAAAAGTATTTGTTTGCTCTTGAAATGCATGGACGCGTAAGTTTTTCGAGCACGTTCTTCTAGGATAACACCGTTTTGGTAAAAAAAAAATGGATTTATAGTTAGATAATACGATCGAGTAAAAGGGAAGAAAACGACATAAAATATATTGGGGCTAATTTTCAGTCCAATGAAAAATCTATACTGGCATTATTGTATCTCACACTTCTTTTCACAAGCGATATTTCCTATTAGAGATTGGTCACCATCATGGCAATGATTATCCTGTTCACTGCAGCTCGGATCAACTCAGTAAAACTGCAACCTCATTCCATTCCCGCAAGTTCTCGAGCCTGGTAACAATACTTACAATTACGCTAGACGTAACATACTATTATGTACAATTGTTGTTACATGTCCAAGTGCGATAGTATTCCCAACACTTGCAATATTAAACTGTCTTACTCCAGTGGTTTTAAAGCCCGTAGGCTCGATTAATGGTGCCGAAGACAATATTATCACCCAGCCACGTTCTTTAATTTGTCCACTGTCAGTTCGGGTGTGTTGAGGGGTACCAATCGGGTGTGTTGAGGGATGCAATATTTTAATGAAAACTTAATAGCATAAATTATTCAACTCAATGGAGCAATATACTCGTAATCTAGAAATGTGCCTTATGAATACTTACTTCACTCCGTCGTATTATTTTGGGTAGTCAGAAAACCCTGAATTTAATGCACTCACTGAGGAACTAGAAATATATCGTTTTAGTACCAATTTTGGTGATTTTTTTTCTTACCCGAAGGAAGCGGTGTCCTTTGAACCGAAACATATTCCTTATATGCTCAAGTGGAGCTTGATTGATTCACGTTATATGAGTTCGGAGAGATTCACGCCACACTATATACCAAATAGGCAACAGCTGTCCACTGTACGTAAGCGTTTCGTGAGTTGTACTGTTTGATGCCCAACGCTGTATGCATGCATTTTTTTGAGGACGAAGCATGCATTTCATTTTGTTCGAGAACGAAAACGAAAAATACAATGTAATAAATAACATACTCGTATATACCGTTGCTCCAATTATCTTTTGTGGTACACGTCGAGGAAAGATCTTCGTATCCGTGCAGGCAAAGTTTGTCTCGTCTACATTCATACAACTCGTCATAATTCATTTCGTATTTTTCATAGATCTTACCTTTTCATCAGTCAAAATAGTTTCGACTAATTCGATCTTTGTCTTCCGTTCTTTATTTATTCGAACATTTTTGTTTTCATAACTTTTACAAACTATTTGTTTCTAAGTGTCCAAACCGTCACAATGTTGCTTATATGTTAATAATCATCTTTTACAAAAAGTAATTCCTTAGCACTGCGGCTTTCAAACTTTTTCATTTCACGGGGATCTAAGTGTATTAAAAAATTGTCACGGCTTCCTAATTAAAGTGCGTGGGATGGGTTTATCTCAAATTTGATTTTCATTACAGCTATCACATATCAGGTTGTTTTCTTGTCGGGGTAGGCAGAGGAGAGAGCGCAAGAATTTTCTATCGCGACACATACTCGTATATTTCGGCTCTTCTATGTTATATCCATAAACTTTCGCATATAGCTCCTACGATTCTTTGTCTTATACTTTCTTCTTTCAAAATATAATTCGCTTGATCCACACATACTCTCCTTGGTCTTAAACTCCCGCGCCTCTTGGACTTACTTTTCCACTCATATTTACATTATAAATTTGTTTAATTAGTAGTTCTTCATTCCTTCCTTCTACATACCCAAACCATCTCAGAATGCTCGTATTGATCTTACTTACTAGATCAACCTTAAGTTCACATTCATTCTTAATCATTTTATTCCGTATTTCGTCACACATAAACACCCCATGTATTCTTCTCAATGTACATATTTCTACATAAGTTATTCGGCTCCATTTAGTATTTTCCATGTCACATCATCTGAGTAACTTTTCAATCCGTTCATTCCTTTCGATATATCTCTTAACTCTTCCATCATCTGAGTAAATACTACTTAAACCGAATTACTTAACTCGCTCCTATCTTTCATTGTTCATCCATGTATCGCATTTACATAATACAGTTTACTTACTACACTCAGTAAGCTAATGTCTCCGTAACTCTCACAATCCATTCTTTCACACTTACTCTATACAACGGAACAATCACTGCACTCCTCTAATCTTTCGGTTTCCAAACATTTTATAGAAAACTGTTTCAACCTTTCGATCATTCGTTCACAACTACACATTGTCAGTTCTGCGTTCATTTCATCACAATCTGACGCTTTTCTTTTTTACATGTCTTTTACAGCCATTCCTCCTTCATCTAGATTAATTTCATTAACATTTTATAATTACAGAGGTAAGTCGTCGCAAATTAAACCAGGATTAACAGAGCTTTAACAGTCAGCAAACGATATTCATCCTTTATTGATATGAAAAAATTTACCAGTTCCATAACGACAAATTTACAGACGTTAGCGTCGTTCAAAGTCTCATTTTTTCGGCCCTAAATGGGTCTTGAATCAGTAACTTTTTTCATATTATCCTCTTGAAAGTATTTCTTCAAATTGAATTAAGATTGCCATGAATTTTTAAAATTTTCGAATGTGCCGCGAATTAATCGAGGCGAACCGGAGCGCCGAGGTAACATGTATGTACGAGTACACTCTGAAACTTTGTTTCTACCTCAGCAGTTCATTATATTCTTTGCAAATGAAGCATTTCTATCATATTAACTATGTTCATTTCAATAAAGTGGTTGAATTATTGACTTATTAATTTTCAAAATGCGCCCTAGACCTTTTATTTGTGGTGCAACGTTTCTTAGTATCGAATTGCTAACAAGAGTTGCATGTTGTACTATAATTCATCAATCGCTAGAATGCAACAATTACGAGCAGAAACCTTCGTATCTTGTTTGATGAATATTTTTAATGTAGATATTGTCGAGTTAAGGATCCTTCTCCAATATTTCATCAATCTAAGATTTTGACTGGGAGACTGATTAATTCATTTTAGCTCAAGTATTTTTGGTTTTTTATAATTTGCCCTATACTTTAGCATTTTCCTTGACCTTGAGAGGTTTTATTTTATTCTATGCAAGTATTGTATTGTTGATTGAATTTCATTATTTTTTTTTATTTTCCGTGTTAATATTTTCGTGTAACATATTTTGAAAAAAAATATGTCTTCTGGTGCATCCTGAATAATTAGTTTTTTTGGAAGGTGTTGATATGTTATCGTAGGTTTTATAATTGTTAGTGTAATATACAAAGGATACTTTAGTGTCGTTTATTTTGTCACTAAATAAATAAATAATTCACTCTACAAAACGTAATTCTCAAATTACAAAATTCTTGATCGAATTCTTCATTATTCACCATTTCAACGATCAACCGAGGTATAAAATAAATATAAAAAAGGGTACCAATCTGGTATAAGAGTTCGTTTGGTAACGCTACGCGTGGGAGTGTTATCTTTACCGACACGTGTAAATACAAACTGCGAATGCCGTGCCTATTCTAGAGGTTCTAAACCCGAAGTCTAGATTACTGTGTCCGAACACAATATTGCCTCCCGGCCACGCACTTCAACATGTCTGAATTATCAATTCGGGTATCTTCAAGGGTGCCACAAGACAGAAGAAGAAGAACCATTATAACTGCTCTCATAAACACACTTACCGACATCTATATATTTTTCGTACAAGTATTTACGTCTAATAGTTTTATATTTTTTTTCAAACACTATCCATATGTTTTCCATGTCATTAGCGAATATGTAGTAAACTTGAATAAAAACACTATCCATATGTTTTCCATGTCATTAGCGAATATGTAGTAAACTTGAATAAAAACACTATCCATATGTTTTCCATGTCATTAGCGAATATATAGTAAACTTGAATAAAAAAATGACGATTAAATCTTCAGAACACAATTAGTACTGAATAGTAATTTAACATTTTTTGATGCATATATTATTTATGCATCTAAAATGTATTTATAGTTTTGTTTTGTAAGTACTCAATTTTGTCTTACAGAAAAAGGTTTTTTTGAATGTGCAATACATTTAAAATATTGGATCTCGCGATACGGTAAACGATTTTTACAACGCCCTGATTCAAATGGATATAACAGTCTATTAAACGGTTATTAAACTGGACCACCTGGACTTAACTATTGTAGTACGAAATGTACATTTCGCTGTCATGTTCACACTAGTTACTAACTATACTGAGTACAAAGCGATCCCCCTTGTTTGTGGTTTTGCATTTAATCAGAGTCAACTGATGATTTAACTGGGCCGGGCAACAAGCCTAGTCGAAATAATAAATTGTATTTGTGCAATGGTGGTTGTGTGTCAAACCATGCTCTGATTGGGAAACAGAAGTACGAGTACGAGTAATAACAATAATTTTCTCTAGTTAACAATTTTTTTTTCAGTAAGCGGTTAGTGACTCAATAAGCTAATTCCAGAGACAATTTATTATTTGCTTGTTGCCCAGCCTGGTTGGGTTATTAGTGATTGGTTTAAGTCATGGCGGTCTACAGGGCGGTAAAGCCCAGGGGATTGCTACGGTCAATAACGTATTAATCTTATGAGACGATCGAGGACGGTTTTTGGGAACCGCACGAATGGGTAAAATGATCCAAAAGAGGAAGGTCGTTAACATTTGGAGTGGAATAACAAAATTTATGGGCTTACAAGTACGGTAAGTTTTTCAACCCAGAACTTACATCTAACGTAATGTTGACTTAAAGCTGAATGAAGTTAAGCTGGAAAGATTCGGAGAAATATGTAATCTCGCTTTAAAATCCATCACGGAAAAGTTTCCCAAATTTAGAGGGAGTATAGAGTTTTGGTTGAAGAAGATAGACACAGCCCTTGCCTTGTCTTTTTATGTATATGTGATGGGTGTGGCGGGAGGTAAGGGGCGTGGCCTTCGCAGAACTGATATTTTTTATCTCTTTCCATTATAGCTTCTTATTTCTCTTAATTTGTGGGACCATTCTGTGATGGATTCGAAAGCTTAGTGTTACTATGTAGCAGAATCAAATAATCCCCATTGATATTTAACAGACTCTTGAGAGTCTACAGAAAGTTTAAGAAGAAGAAGATATTTAAGCGGTAAGCTAGTGTTAACAAAAAATACTCACAAGAAAACTAGCAGTAGATGATTGCTTTAATATCGATGAGATATTGTATATGTAATATCGATGAGATATACTTAAATATCGATGAGATCATGCCTACTTTACTTTATCAGATTTTAGTAAAACTACGCCAGATGTCAATTTAGTCGAAAGCTTGAATTTTATCAAATAATACAATTTTATTGTGGTTCTCCTTATACTTGAGAACATTTTATATGGTTTACTCACTCACTTTAAAATCTATGCTAACAGAGTTTATGATCAATTTGAAATTATAAATAATGGTTCTTATGATACGAGTATGTCGCCTAGACTTAATTTACGAGCATACTCCGGGTGTCTGTGTTTACTAAATAACTTAAAAAAATAACATTTTTAAACAGAACTAGCAGTATTCACCTTTTTCTCGATTTACGCGGTTTAAATTTTTTTTAAGACGATATTTTCCTCATTATTCGAGTTTGGTTTAGTAAATTATATATTTGGACGACTGTACATTCGCTTCCATCAGCGTGCTCGTCACTAAAGTTAAGGTCAGCGCAGAGGCAGATTAACGACATATAGTACAGTTAAACCTTGGAGTGCGAGCATAATTCGTTCCGGAAACGTGTTTGTAATCCAAAGCACTCGTATATCAAAGCGAATTTCCCCATAAGAAATACTGGAAACTCGGATGATTCGTTCCAAAACCCAAAAAAATCATATAAAAATTATTAATACAAAATACCTTTTTATATTTTTATTATTTGAATTAAATATAAAGTAATCGATTTTATAAATTACTGTGTAGGACAACTTACACTTCCAGAATACGTGGCCGCTGCTTTAATACTCTCGTGACTTCTTTTGTTACATCTAGCCCCCTTATTTTTTCTTTAATACTGTGCAAACTTCTTATAAAATGTTGCGATGTCGACCACTCGCATGCCTCGTTCGTGCTTCTCAATTATTTCCTTCTTAACTTCCACCATAATCATCTCCTTCTTCTTACCGCCTTATTTTTCAACCGTTTTCTTCATGGGAGGCATTGTCGCAATACAGTTAATAAAGAACAGTCACTACACTTGGACACAAAATAAAAAAATGCTTTACGCATGCACACGTGGTCACAACACTATAGTAAACAGTATACGCTCGCACGGCGATTACCCATAATCCCGCAGCGAGAGAGAGAAGAACCATCAGCTCAGTTGTGATCACGTGACGCTCAGCAGACAAAGCATATACGTACTACTCGTATTGCAAGACCTCGCTTGTTTATCAAGTTAAATTTTTTTGCTCGTCTTGCAAAACACTTGCAGACCAAGCTACTCACAATCCAAGGTTTTACTGTACTATGTATGGTACATACATATGATATTTACACCATTTTTTCACTTAATTTTATATCATATTCAATAGTCAGTACTAGTGTATTGAAAAATAATACTTTTATCAATAAATAAAATGCTCTATTACACATTTATTTGTTTTCTTTTATGCTATGAGTTCTGTATCTTAATTTTCGTGTTTCCATTTTTATATATGTTTCTTGCCTCAATTTGCGCGATCTAAGCGAATTTTCTTGTCGCGTATCTACCGCTTAGATCGACGGATGCGAATGATGAAAATTTACTTGAGGACCTCAAATGCAAGCGAGAGATGGCACATATTTGATTACTTCTGGACCAACACAAGTAGTTGAATCGATTGTGATATTGTCAAATTAGAAATGGAATAAGAAATTACATATAATTTATTTTATATATTTTCTGTGTTACTAACAGCAATTTTACTATAACATAATTTATATTTTTTAGCAAATTATCTGAATTTTAAAATTAAACTATTTATATACATTTTGTAGATATACTACCTTGATCAAAAAGTTTTAGGCCCGGCCACCGTGTGGCGCTGTCAGTCACCCGATTGGAATTCTTTTTTTTGTTAGATTACCAAATCTGTCATTGACACTTCCCTCCAAATTTCAGCGTCATAGCTTGACATTTGTAAAAGTTACGCTGTACTGAGTACATCTACCTTTGTGCGTGTTTTCGATTTTTTACAAGTTTGAAAATGGCATCAACTCTGCATCAACGAGTTTGCATTAAATTTTGTGTGAAAAACGGATTTAACGGTCCGCAGACCTTGGAAATGTTGGAGAAGTGTTTTTCGGTGGCACGAACGCTTCAGAAGTGGTCGTGAGTCGGTCGAGGATGACAAACGCAATGACAGTCGAAAACCGATGAAAACATCGATAAAATCCAAGAAATGTTGGCCGAAAACCGCAAATTGACCATCAGAGAGCTGGCAGAGGACTTGAACATCGCTTATGGATCCACTCAAGACATTTTGGTTAGTGATTTGAGCCTCAGACGTGTCGCTGCAAAACTGGTGCCGAAACACCTCAATTTCATGCAAAAAAAGGACCGCGTTGAAATCGCGAAAGACGTGATTTCCATGAGTTTTTGACCAAAAACAACACGAATACTATCCAGCAGCCTTCGAATTCACCTGATCTGGCTCCCTGCGACTTTTTCCTGTTCAACCGACTTCAAAAACCACTTCGCGGAACGCGTTACAGCACCCGAGAGGATGTCATGAAAAAATCGAAGACGGCTCTGATGGACATAGCGAAAATTGATTACCAGCGGTGTTTCGAGTGCGTTCCAGTCGATGGGGAGTACTTTGAAGGGGACCATATCGATTTTGATGAATAAACTTGTATTATCGATTTTATGAATAAAGTCCTAAAACTTTTTGATCAAGGTAGTATGTACATATTCCAAGGTAAAAAAATGGTATAACAAGCGTATATGAAAATTAGATATTTTTTAAATTTCGTTATGCCGTGTGCTAATCTATGCGTAAGAAACGAGATTGAGAATTAATGAGAGATTAAATACTTCATTTTCAGGTTGGTATAATATTTATTTGAGCGTTTGTGTTTTAAAAAGATGGAGCCAAAACTTTACCTGTTTTAAAAAAAGGGTAAATTTAATGCGTTGGTACATGTTTATATGGAAGGCAATATTTAAGGCACAACATTTAACCATAAAATACACTATACCGACTGAATATGTTTTCACACATAATAATAATAATAAATGCTTTTTTGATATTTTAATAAATAAATAATGAAAATGCGTTTTGACGTTTACATTTTCGTTACAATTTTGTCCAAAAAAATCTATGCAGGTGCAAAGGTATGTTTGAAACGAGAAAATGAAGATAAACGTACTTTTAAAAATTACTTAATGAAAATAAAATTAAATACGTTGTTGAGGGTAAAAAAACTAGAAAGATATGTGAAATAAATTCACCATAAAACTTGTGTAATATTAATAACAAATGTGTCAAAAATATGTTTAATAAAATAAGTCGAAACGAAAAGGTAAGTAGAAAAAAATATATCATAGAAATCTTTTGGGTTGAACGTTTGCCCACAAACAATTTTTTTATTTATTTCAAATTTCGTAATATCCTCAATTTTAAGCCATGTCTAGTGGCTCTAAAGTGCGATGCTGGATCCGCACATGCATGCGCAGTATGGGCACACTCTTCCAAACGCATTTGACGACTGTGTATGATGACAGTCACTCTTTTCCTTTTCACCGTCGCGTCTCGCAATCTCAAAAAGTGCGTCGGTGCGTCTCCGTTGGTCGCACTTCTGTGCCGCTGCAATCCAACTCTGGGTATGTAACATATACCATATAGTATGAGACTGGGCCTAAGACCTTAAGTTCTTGTACCTGTTTTGGGCTACTCTGGTCTGTTTTTCATAATTTTAGTTCGGACAAATATAACTGCTTGGCAATTCAAGATTTTGACATTGTAGCAATGTTTCCTGCCCATAAAAGTTGCTGTCTAATTATTATTGCTTCTATGCTGGTTGTCTTAGCCTTCTTAAGAACACTTAAATTTGTGCTCTAATCCTACCATTTTATATTGAGGATACGTCACAAGAATCTCTGACGAAACATTTTGGAAGTGTTTTCTCTAGATGGGCCTGATTTTACATCGATACAGCAGAAGTGGCAAAACAACCGCCATGTATACTTTTATTCTGGTAGCTTTGTGTAAGTCTTTATTGTCAAACAGTCTACCATAAACGCTATGGTACTTCCACATCTTAGACAGTGTTGTATTTCCTCATCGATTTTGACGCCACATGATAAAATACTTCCAAGATAAGGAAAAAGCGACACATTTTCCGAGTTATTGTTCCCAATAGTAATGCTGCGTGGTGAATCGTTGGTTCGAGGTGCTGGTTAGGCCTCGGCCATGCAGGTAGGAGCCTCGCTTGATGCTTAGAGCTACGCTGCGAGTTAGGTGACATATCCTAGCGAACCAACGCACCGCATACTATCGCAATGGCCACACTGCACGCTTCGTGCCACACTACATGACGATTAGTCACCGAGTGAATCTTCTAGCGAACAGACGTATTGGTTAATTTTATTGTGTCACCGTGATTTTACAAGATGGCGGAAGTTTTAATAACAGCTGTGCATAAAAGGGAGCCGTTGTGGAACACATCGAGCAAATTATACAAAAATATACGTGTAATAAAATCACTTTGGAATGAAGTTGCACAGGAAGTAAATAAAGATGGTAAGTCGTAATGAAATTGGTTAGTTTTGAGAGTGGCATCGTGTGTTGACTCAATCGCTCACAACTGTCAAATGAATTTGTGCGTAGCGCTTTGGTGTGGCCATGCATGAAGTCACCTAGTATGTGAGTCACGTAAAACCTAACGAAGCACTTTGGTGTGGCCTCGGCCTTAATGTTTTAAACTCAATCTTAAGTGATATAGTCATTGGAGCACGCTCACGCGCATGAGCGACTAATGCAATACATTTTTTACCTACAGATGATTTATAAAATAAACCGAGAAGGGGAAATAAACACGAGAAAAAGTCGAACGTTAAAACAATGTAAGGTTTAATTGTCCATGGGTTGTTTTGTTGTATTCAAATGCATTATTCTTATTATTTGTACATCATATACCTATTTGAGTGTGGTTATTGTTTGTGGTATCATTCTATTGTTTTTTGAAATATTGTTCCTTGAACTGCCAAATTGTAAATCTCACCTTCTTTTATATCTATATTGTTTTTAATGTTCTTTTCAGTGATGAGAGTATTTAATTGACACAAGTGATTAGCTGGACGACCTCCGTGGCCTGGTGGTAAGACTCTTGTCTGCCGATCCGGAGGTTGCGGGTTCGATCCCGCTGGAACCTAGATTTTTTAAAAATATGATTCCAGTCTGGTTTTCACTTAGGGCCTATAAAACATCTTTCTGGTTGATTGGAAGAGATTGCTACATGGCAATAAACTCGTCAGGTTAAAAAAAAAAGATAGCTGGTTGCCTTAAAACAGGAATTCCTAGTTAGTCAGCCAGCAGGTCTAAGCATGGTAATTAAGCATTATGGGGGAAGCAGAATTTTAATTTTTATAATTATTGAAATACATGTCTTGAAACTTCTGCCATGTTATTATTATATTTTTCATTGTCACGTAAAACAAATGAATAAATAAAAAAAATGGCAGCAAAATTTTTGTCAAAAAATATCGTTTATATTATAAAATAATTTTATAAAAGTGATATAATACCGCGCTTTTGCGTTAGATGAAATACTTCAATGATTTTTCGTTCGGCGCTCTAGATTCGTTTCGTTCCGTTTCGTTTTTATCCCTGTTGCCGACCTATGCGCGGGCTGTCAGTGAAACAGGCATACAATACATGGCTCGATTGTACAGCGGCCCAGCGCGACATTTGCCAGTGCGTTTTTGAGCGTTGTACTGGTTGGTGCGCGTCGAGTTCTGCGTGTCAAACAGAAGCTTGTCGCCTTAGTTTGTGGGAATCTAACTTGTGAGAAATACTTAGAAGGTAAGTTGCTACATTTAATTTAAGTTATTTTTTATTCATTTATTTTAAACAGTTTATTTTTATATATATTTTATACACCCACGTTAAGTTTACTTTTAAAGTGAAACTTATATTTATAGTCCGAAATAACGCACATGTCATTGTGGTTGGACCTTTTGGAAATGTTCTCTTATTTATGTTGATAAGAAAATTGATTTGTGTACTTACATAACGCACTAGTCAGATAAAGCATATATTTTTTTAGTTTTATACATAAACAAATATATAATTTACAAATGCTTGTGCAATACTATAAAACTTTGTAAGCATTTTTTTAATATAAATAAACATTTAAAATATAATTTGTCGATGTATGATTCGTTAAGTTATACAAAGTTATTAATGATTTTTTTCTTGTGAAAACTATATTATTTGCTAGGTTCTATGTTTATTGAGTATAATATTTAAAAAAAAATCTAAATCAGTTGCTAAATATTATTATTTTAGAGTTATTTAAAATGATGATGGAATTATTTTATATTGTCAAGACTTTTTACGAATTTTATGTTCGAAGGATAACTAAAACACTGCTTAATCAGTAATTATAAATATATAAAAAATATTTACTTATAAATTTGTCGTATTATTCTGAGTACATCGTTTAAAAATGCCGGTGTTGTGGCCATAACCTATAATTCTCTGTTAGAAGCATCAGAACGAGGGCGATATCATTAATTTTATAAAACATAAGATACTGAATAAATATTTTTGTTTGGTCGTTTTATTATTTGGTTTATAAAATAATGTTTGTATTAATTCGACCCTTCGAACAAAGAGTTAGGTAAATGCTTATGTAACAACGACATACTGGGGTGATATTCAAAATACTTAACTATGTTGTTTTGTTGTGTGCAGTAATAATAATAATAAAAGCACATCCCTTTCTTCAGCTTACAAAAGCTTAAAATAAAACAAAATGTTTGATTAATGCTTCATCGTACATCCTTTACGATGATGCGAATCGTTATTTTGTCTTATTATTTTATTTGATGATAAATTATAAAACTACTAATTAGATAGGTACAGCCTGCTATTATAAAACCTACTATTATTATAACACTTACACAGTACCGGTCAAATGTCAGTCCTAGCTATGCGATAATCATATTCTTATTTATTTTGAGGAACGGTTTGTTATAATATATTATAATATGTTGAGTATGAATATATTAAAACATTTCTTAATAAGATTTTAAGGGAATCGATTTACATTCTTTGTTCTTTACTAACTAACGCTATACGATGAACTGACTAAAACGAAGGCGAAAATTAATAAATCAATATTTTTTTTCCTTAGTAGCAGAGCTCATCCCTTATTCTAAAAATATGAAATAAAAACGTTGAATTCGACAATTTCCACGGTGTCGTAAGACACTTTATTTTGCATTAATTTGAATTTCAGTTTTTTTGTAGTAGTTTTACATGTATAATTAGTACGACTTGTGTCTCTTGATCCGGGGGTTGCTGGTTCGATTCCCATTTTTTTTTAAAAAGGGTTTCATCACTTAAATTTTATTGTGTCCTGAGAATGAGGACATTAATTGACGACACCCGTTACGTAGTTGGCAAGACGGCTTCCAACCTGGGGGATGCAATACGGTTCTAGAATTTTTAGAAAAAGGGTTCAAGTCTGGATTATGTTTTGGCTTATGTAACACATTTCTTGTTGGTTGAAGGATCGCCAGATGACAGTACACTTTCCAGATTTCACTGTATACAATAAAAATGTAATACAATTCAATCAAGCTAAAAATATGCGCAAAAAAGCTGCTGAAGGTTTAACCTATTCGTAGATTTTTTAACTCGTCGTTATCGAAATCTAAGGTTTAATCTGCTAAAAATATTTACTTGCTGAAGCGTAACAGCATGTTTACCATGAACTTATTCGTTATTCAACCACTCGATGTACTCATATTTTTACTCGTCCGCCGTCTAAAATGGTATTCTTGAATTTCCTTGCCTAAAAATACCACTAAGGTCTAACAAAGTTTCCAGACTAAAAAAGTTAGAGCATGTATGGGTAGATACCACGCCGGCCACGCCCACAAATGCTATCTTGTAACACTTGCCTAACCGTAAAAAGTAGCAAAAAAGTGTGGATTTTCCAAAACCACAGTGTTTCGAATTCTGCTCGGTCGTATTGCCACGAATAAGGTGAGCGCAAGATGGGTGCCAAAACTCTGGAGTGTTGCCCAAAGTCAAGAACGTGTTGAATGTTGCAAGAATATTTAATGTTTTGTGATGGGAAAGAAAAATAAATAATTAAGACAATTGTCACGGGGAATGAAACTATGGTTTTGTACCATGATTCTCTGTTAAAAAGGGGCTCGACGGCGCAGCGCCGACTGGGATCACCACGGCCCAAATAAGCCAACGTGTCACAAGACCAAAAAAAGAATATGGAAACATTTTTTTTGGGATTGTCAGAAAATTATGCTAATTGGCTTCAAAGATAAAAAAAGCTACACTTATTGGCGAGTATTATACGTCATTAATATACAAATTAAAGGATGCTAGAAAAACAAAACGAGGAAAGCTGTCACGACAATGCACACTTGTATTGCTGCAAAGGCATTCAGTACTGTGGTTTCCAAGAATTGAATTACCCACCCTACCTATAGTCCTGACTTGACCCCTACTGATTATTTTTATTTTCTCAAGTGAAATCCGATTTGCGAAAAAAAAAATTATAACGAAGACGTGATCTCCGCAGTGTCACTTAATTTTGAGAATAATATTTCAGTAGTATTGAAAATTTAATGCATCGCTCTAAAAAATATTGGATTTTTTTTTCTTTCATTCTTTCACATATTGTATACCTTTTTCGGAAACTTCGAAGTCAGGCTGGTAAACCGATTGTCTTTTATCCGGAGTATTCGGCTACTATTCGTGGCCTAGTTAGTAAAACGTCTGTCTTCCAATGCGAGTTCGATTCCCGTTGGGACACAGTTTTTTTTTTAAAAGAATTCCAGCTTTGTTTTAACTAAATACCTCTTTAATATATTTCTGATTGGTTGGAAGATTTAGCCACATGAAAATAAGCCCGGTAGGTTTTGATGTATACAACGAAAGCGTAATGCACTACAATAATTATATTGACAAGTAAAATCTAACAAATAGTAAAAAAAAATAGTTGTCTTATCTTGAGGTGAAGTCTTGAGTCCACGATATTCGCAGCATTTGTCTCCAGCACCATAACACATCGATCTTCCTTCCATCGATTTACTTTATTGTCCATGTTTCTGCTCCATATAGAAATATAGAGTAGACCAATAATGCTTCAACGAGTCTTAATCTTTCTTAGTATTCCTATGTCCTACCATATTTTGACTAGTATTGTTTGAATAGCGTTCTTCGCCATTCGCACTATGCGCTTTATCTTGATAATAGATTCGCCGGAGTTAGTTACAGTAGAACCAAGATACACAAATTCCTCCGCGACATCCTTGCATGTAAGGAGGCCATTGAGGTTATTAGCTTATTTGGTCGATTATCATAAGTTTAATACAAATTATACAGTATTTTTTAGTTATCCTTAATCGCAAAAAGTCTTGATGATATAACGTTATATTTTAATAAGTATTATTTATTTATTATGAACGAAATAGCTTGATACCTACATATTTTATTGTTTATTATTTTTTTTATTAAAAGCATGTGCATGTGTACAAAATATTAAAAAAGAAGATGTTTTCAAGTATCTTCTACGATTGTACCATATACTCGTATCTTTGCAAATATACCCAGCTTTTTCTAAGCACATTTTATGTAATGTTTTAATTTCACGCTTTAAAATGTATTTTAAACGATTCGATTGAAACGTAAATATTTTTACATCGTGTTAAATATCTGAAATTTCTTTTCAAGTTATTTTATACTGTATGTAAATATTTCAATATTACATACAGATTTTAATTTCAATTGAAACCTTTGTAAAAAGACAGTAATTGTATAGGAAATTTATCAAAAATAATGTTTTCATTTAAGGCTTGCTTTAACCTTTCTGGTTGGTTAGATGGTGTTGGTGAGATTGCCCATGGCAATACACCCGCCAGATTACACTGTATACCTACAACGAAAGTATAAAACAATACAAACATTCCACGTAATAAGGAAATATTAACGAATTCAGGTCTGAGAATATGTCAAATTATTAAGAAACATATTATAGTACATGTTAAAGCGTTAAATTCTGTTAATGTGTGGTTCAGTTCAAGATAAACTGTGTTCTATTATAGATAAAAATCTTTGAATTGTCAAAGATTGTGATCAAACAAAGAAAAAACATTTCATGGAACTTTTTATATTGATTTTTGGTCTAACTAAGTTGGCTTGAATTGAACCACATTTATTGTATTAACAGCAGTATTTACCTAAACTCCGTATCCATTATTTAACTGGCCTTATTATACAATACTAGTGTAGATAAACGATACCAAGTACTGAATTTTGTCTATTCTATAGTTTTAATTTAATTTAATCTAATTGCAATAAACTTTTATGGAAATTTTGTATTGATTGAGGGTCGTTAATTTATTAAATCGCAGTAAAAAAAATAATTTGTTATTCAGAATAAGTATTAACTACATTGCTGAATTAATGAAGGGTTGTTAATGTTGAGCGATATTTTGATATGATCTTGATTTAATATATTTCTAAATTAAGATTTTTAAAAAGATACGCTTTATAGTGATGACCTCCTTGGCCTAGTTGGTAACACACCTGTCGTCCAACGCAGGGGTTGCGCCCCTGATTTTTTAAAAGTATTTCTTTGTGGTTTTCACTTAAGATGTATTTAACTTATTTTTGGTTGGTTGGAAGAAATTACACATTGCAATAAGCCCGACAGGTTGAAATGTATACAACGAAAGTGTAATACAGTACAGTGTTTGAGAAATGTGGAAAGTGTTCAAGCAAGTGTTTTGTAAGATGAGAAGTATCTCTTGGTCACTTTTGGTTGAAATCCATTGACACATCTTATTCGACAAAACTTAAATAAATTTGTTTTCACTACATATATCCACTACAACTAAAACCGAATGTGTTACGTTACTATCACATATTAGAAAATCTACAAAGGTTTCTTTGTAGGCTGTCTTCCCTTGGTAGTTTTTTGCGCTTTTCTTACCACATATGTTGTTCTAAACATATGCACATGTAATTATCAATCTAATGACCATAGCCACCCGACTCACACACGCATCAGTAAATAATAGTGGGTTCGAATCCTGAGTTATGCTTCCTAGAGGAGAATCTGCTCTCTAAAGTGCGTTGCATAAATTGTCATTTTTTATTGTTATTTAAATTCAGGATGAACAATATATTTCTAGACATTTTTGAAAATCATCTCCAAAACGTATTCGAAAAACTTCAGTATCGCATTTCGGATGACTTACGTAATGATGCTGGATATATTGAGGATTAAACATCACAAGAAAACCTTTTTACGTATTGATTTTATTACTTATAGAATGGGAGTTCCTTTTGTCTTTTTATTGCACTTTTGTTCGTCGGGTCGGGTATAACATACGAGTACTGTGATGTGGTCAGCTGTTTCTAGCGATTTTTATCCTCTGACAGAAGCAAGAACGACAATAAATATGATTTAATTTTGAAGAACACCTCTGTGGCCTTATTTTGAAGAACACCTCTGTGGCCTTATTTTGAAGCACACCTCTGTGGCCTTATTTTTAATTACCTGTTGGCTGACCCGAAGATTACGGGCTAGATTATTGTTTGTATGCAGATTTTTTCAATTTTTCGATAGTCTGATGCTCACTTATGTTATGCCTTGCTTAACACCTTTCTGGATAGTTGGAAGAGATTGCCACACAGTCATAAAGCCGTCAGGTTGTACTGTATACAACAAGAACGTTATACATAATAAGTTTAGGATTAGGAACATAATAATTATTATAAAAGGGCAATGTACATATGATAGAATCGTTTAGGAAGTAGAGAGGCTCTTCAAGAGCGGTATAACCCGGGAATAGAATCCACTAAAATTAATTAAGTTTAGTGCCAAGACAGGAAGGTAGTGACTGCAGTCGTTAGATTAGGTACTTAACATTTGCATATGTCAAGTAAAACATATTTGGTTAGAAAACCGTAGAAAATTTAGGGAAAGACGAACTACAAAGAAACTTATGTAGATCTTCCGATATTTGAGAGTAACACATTCGGCTTTAGGTGAAGTGTATTATTCATATATAATCATATATTTTCATAAGATATCTCAAAAAGGGTTGTCTAAAGCTGCATACGCCACCCATATCTCAAACATTTTAGGGCAGACCATTATATAACAATAAAAGCCTATAAATACATAGGATGTATTCTAAAATAGTATAAATAATGTAACTTATTGTTTTGGTTTGTTTTTCTAATAAGTAAACCATTGTAAGATAATTGTAGTCATTACTTGAGAGTATTGATAGAAATCTAAGTAAATAAGAATATAAAAAGTACTTGTTACCGTTTTAGTGCACGTACACGTACGTGGACGTATTTTCATTGTTTTTTTTTCCAAAGAATACAATTAGTTCAACAATATATTCTGACTCATTCCATCTGGTGGGCAAAAACAATTCACGATGGAATTATTAAAAACAAACAAATTATGAATTCAGCGTTTTACTTGAAATGCATGAAGCGAAAAATCACGTAATTACTTAAAGTAAAATAATTTTACTTCCGATAAAATGATACTCAAATATCACGAAATATTTTCATTCATTGAGATTTACGTTGGATAAACAATTATTTTTAAATTACTGAAACGTTTCCTTGCAATTGTATAATTTTTTATATTTATATCTGTATTCTGCTTAAATTTTGATACGTGCTGAGTCGGTTATTTAAATAGTGTCTTAGTTTGTAATTTTTAGATAAACGGTTTATTATCAATATAATTCAGAAACATTGAATTGTAAATTTGAGGTCATTTGCGAGTTTTATCAGCAAATTTTGTGGCATTTTATTCAATACACAGAGATATATCGTTTATAAATCAATTAATTATAAAATGTAATTTTCAATTTATCAGAAAGTTAACGAAGACCACAGATACATGTTTCCAAGCTCTATGGTTCTTATTGAACCTTGGATATTTAGAATAAAAGTTAATTTATATCTTATACACTTGGTGATTACTATAAAACTAACGGAATGCAAAATACTCGAAATATTTTAAATTACAAATAATGAAAGGAAAAATAAGTACCTAAATAATGAAAATACGTTCTCCTTGCATGTTTCGTACGTTTTCTCAATGTCTGCAGAGTAATAAGTATTTGAAAGCCAGTGGATCGGTAGTTAAGGTGGATACTTGGACAGTAGATTTATTTTTTATATTTTTGTTGCGTTGGCATGCTTGGCGGCTCCGTTGGTGGGTCTTATACGTCCCTGGAGCATGTGTACCGTGGGACTACGCTACCCCACCCTAAGATGGGTACAGGCATGCTGGATACCATAAAGCGAGCCCTCTCCAGTACGGGCCTGTATTCGGCCAACGCGGGGTCAGACTCGCTCATCGAAGCCGAGGACCTAGCGGACAAAGGCAACATCGTCCCAAGGTATAAAATAATCAATGTTTAAAACCTTCACTATAATTCATCGGATTTGTGTGTCACTAACAGGGTCAAACTGAGATTTATTTATTGGGTTAGTAATTTTATTTAAAGTTTGGTTTCCATATTAAAGTATAACGACACGTCCTAAAAGATGACATACATCGTGCATAGATTTCAGTTGAGAGTTGCCACAACTCTGGTTATTTTGTGTATGATAACATTTTGTGTCAAGATTCCTGATTTTTTTAAATAAGCTTCATCATTCAAAATGATACCTATATTGTGACTATCTAGTGTAAACTACTAAATCTAAAATGGTTTTCCAAAATCATGTTTGTATCTAACCAGTCAATCGAAGAATTATTATATATGGTAGAGTTAGAAAGTTTATAATTCGAACTATCGATCTGAGTCCGTGGGCGCCCGTGTGACCTGGAAAGCTTGTTACCCTGAAAGTGGGTATAAGTGGAACTCGAAGAGTGCGCTTTTGACGATTCGTTGATTGAAATATATTTTCATATTCCATTTTTTCGAGTTTCGAAGGAAACTTTCGCATTGTGTCTACTGGCTTTAAGCGTTTCCACAGTGCGAATAATTTTCCTTCTCGGGGCGTAGGACTATAAGTCCGTCGTCGTTATCATATTTTGCTATTGTTCTCACATGTGTTGGGTGGAGACGAGTCCCCGTGCGGCAGTCTCTTCTTCGTATCAACATGATGTCGCGCTCTAAAAAATATTTCGATCAGCTAATGTAGATCGCGATGGACTTTTTTTTGTTCACGATAAAAGCTCAAGTGGTGGTGAGATCGAACTGAACGTTTGATCTTAATTCGGATTAATAAACCTATTAATAATCATTATTATTATTTTTTAGTAAATCATTAGTTCTACAATATCGCAGAACTTTGAAAATTCACTATATATCAGATATATTGATTATTGATAATATCAGATAATTTTCAGTTTTTTTAATTGTTTATCAAGACAATAAATAATCAAGACATACAAACATGTCTCCTTGATGTGTTAAGAAAGTTTATAGTTTCTAATGAAGTAAAGTTATAAATTTAATTTTTTTTATGGAATCAACGTGGTTTTCTTTTAAATTTTGAAAGCGAGAGCATACTGTGTTTGTGTTTTTAGTATGATACATAACGTGTATTATTAATGAACGTAATGAACTCAACACTGCTCACTGCCTGACAACATCCAAATTTGGGTAAAAAGTTATTAAAAAAATCTTTATAATTAACAATATTGAAAAAGATAAGTCGTGCAAACTACCCGTATAGAAAATATGAAGATACACAATAAAGATTCAATATGAACTAATAATCGAAACGGTATTATCACTTGTAAAAGTAAAGAAAGTCTATAATTGGCATACAATTGATGTGTAATAATTTCAAAGTTTACGCATTTAGTGTGCAATTATAAAATGTTTCTAAAATTACAAATCTATGCACGAAAACGACATTTCGTTACTCTTTTTTCTGGTTAGTCAGATTTTAATATTTTATGTAATTTGCTTTGTTACATTATTGCTTGGTTTTTGTGAATTCACGGTGTTGGTTTCTCAGTTTTAAAATAAAGCGCAACTGTCCAAAAGTTGAACACGATCAACGTTAAATTATATTTTCGTGCGTGTATGTCGAAGTTCACATTAGAATCAAATAAGTTATAAAACCCTTTTTCTCTTTTAGAGTTGGATTTATTTGTATATATTTACAAATGGAGTGAGTTTGAAATCTTTCAGTTATTTGTGGTAATACTTTTTATCTCATTGTTGGAAACTAAATTTTATATTCTGCTTAATTAAGCACAAATTGTAAAATTGAGCACACTAACTACGAAAAGGTTTTTTTGTATATGGCTGTGGTGGGTATTTACAGCTCGCATTACTTCTGCTGGATTGCTTTCAATGTTTCTTGTGTTATCTCTTTAGTTATGTATATTTTATTGATAACTGTTGTGTATATTGGAACATACGTGTATGTGTTATTTGTGAACAAGGTTATGTATATTTTTTTATTACAATAACATACATTATACAATTATAATTATTCTATGAAGATTATGAAGACTGGTAAGTAATACTCGTATATTGATACAAAACATATTTTACATGTTTTTTCAATAACGGGTCGATAAATATAATAAGAAAAAAATGTTAACCATAGTTGTATTTTCATTATGCTATCCGCTATTGTTTTAGTTTTTATTCCATGTAGGCATATAATAAAATAATCTACATATGGATCATTGACATGGTTTGATAACGATGGAAAAAGAAAGAAAACGATGAAATAGAAAAGTTTTTAAGATAGTATAAAAAAAAGAACTTTGAGGCGACCGAGAAAAACGAATAACATTAATCATATTTTGGAAGACGAATTTATTTAAATTTGAAATGCAGGTACTTTTCTTAAAAATACACTTTTGAGGTTATTAATTTGAAATGGAGGTACTTCTCTTAAAAGTACACTTTTGAGGTTATTAATTTGAAATGGAGGTACTTCTCTTAAAAATACACTTTTGAGGTTATTAATTTGAAATGGAGGTACTTCTCTTAAAAGTACACTTTTGAGGTTATTAATTTGAAATGGAGGTACTTCTCTTAAAAGTACACTTTTGAGGTTATTAATTTGAAATGGAGGTACTTCTCTTAAAAATACACTTTTGAGGTTATTAATTTGAAATGGAGGTACTTCTCTTAAAAGTACACTTTTGAGGTTATTAGTTTGAAATGGAGGTACTTCTCTTAAAAATACACTTTTGAGGTTATTAATTTGAAATGGAGGTACTTCTCTTAAAAGTACACTTTTGAGGTTATTAGTTTGAAATGGAGGTACTTCTCTTAAAAATACACTTTTGAGGTTATTAATTTGAAATGGAGGTACTTCTCTTAAAAATACACTTTTGAGGTTATTAATTTGAAATGGTGGTACTTCTCTTAAAAATACACTTTTGAGGTTATTAATTTGAAATGGAGGTACTTCTCTGAAAAATACACTTTAGAGGCTATTAATTTGAAATGGAAGTACTTCTCTTAAAAATGCACTTTTGACGTTATTAATTTGAAATGCAGGTACTTCTCTTAAAAATACACTTTTGAAGTAATTTTTGTTTAATCATAAGAACGTAACCGACAACATGTTAAATTGTGAGGACGTGACCGAATGGAAATATTCGCTTATACATGTATCATATACAGGGTGTCCCAAAGGGCCACGTCAAGCCGGTATCGAGGAAGAGGCCAGCTTATGAGGGTTCAGAATTAAAAATTTTTTTTTTAAAAAGCCTTATACTTTTCGAGTTATAGGCATTTCTTCGAAAATTGTAAAAGTAGCTACCCTGAGCCGAATGTTTGTATATTGTGGCTAAAAATTGCCATATTTTATTATTTTAATGGTTGTATCGCAATCCTAGATAGACCTGCTATTAGTCGGAGTCAGAAATAAAACAAAAAAAAATTTGCACGTTTGAAAAAAAAATTGTTTTTGTCCGATCATAAAAAATAATATTTTTTATCATATCAAATATAACATATCAAAAATGGCGACACTAGCTGTATTACTCTAACTCGTTCATCCGCCGTATCGTTTGTCTCGCTCAAAATTTTTGAATTCGATCTTTAATTTCAGAAATTAATGTTTTAAAATTATTTTTAAAGGAGTAGTAGTCATGTATTGTACCATTTTGAAATCCTGACTAAACAGGCCAACTTTTGATGTAACTTGCCAGGTTAGCGTAGTACATTATTTTTACAGTATGATGAGTTAAAGTTGGCTGATAAAAAATATTATTTTTTATGATCGGACAAAAACAATTTTTTTTTCAAACGTGCAAATTTTTTTTTGTTTTATTTCAATAGAAGGTCTATCTAGGATTTTAATAGAAGGTCTATCTAGGATTGCGATACAACCATTAAAATCATAAAATAAGGCAATTTTTAGTCACAATATACAAACATTCGGCTCAGGGTAGCTACTTTTACAATTTTCGAAGAAATGCCTATAACTCGAAAAGTATAAGGCTTTTTCAAAAAAAAAAATTAAATTCTGAACCCTCATAAGCTGGCCTCTTCCTCGATACCGAATTAACGTTGCCCTTTGGGACACCCTGTATGTCAGAATAGGATGAAGTTGAGATTTATTTTTATCGCTTACCACAAGTGATATACGAATATGTGTATATGATATCAATATTACGAATATTTTTACTTTAGAAATAGCAGTTTGTTCGTTTGTTTTAAAACGATTATAAATAAATTATTTTTAATTTTTAAGCATTTTTTTATTATACCAGTTTATTACATCTTTTTAATAAATACCTCATTTCTTTCTATTAAACATTAGTTTATAAAGCTTCCCGCTTTGTTCTCACATGTATACATTTCGAACAATCATTAATATAAATCATTCGGGTACTTTCAGACCTATAAAGGTTGGCCATCGAGAGTTAAGAGTGGGACAATAAAAGAAAGGCCATTGAAATAAAGCGAGTGAGAGCCAGTTTATCTGGCCCTCTGCCCGGCTAAAGGGAACAAGAGTACTTGAGCAGGGAGTTAGTTGGCAATGGATAAGTTGTCATTTTCCCCTTTAAACCTTGAATGGGTGGGTGACTCGATAGCCGATTCGGACTTTTCGTATTGTTTTTTGTATTTTTAATTAAAATAATATTGACGTAACAAAGGTAAATCAAGTAAAATACAGTTTGTCAGGATCAAGAAATTATAAGATTATAAAATGAAAATTAAGTGAGAGGAAACTTATGAAGGTTACTGTCTGATTTCAGACACCTTTTGAAGAATGAGTTAGAATTTAAACCTAATTACCCCCTTCAAATACTAAAAATGTTACATTTTGACAGAAGATTTCTAAATTATCAATTAGCTATCATTATGTCGGAATACTGTCGACTAGTTAATTACATTATGAGTTAAAAATAAAATAGGGCACTAATGGTACAAAATTATGTATAATGAATCGAGAGTAAGTGTGACGACGACCTTTGTGACCTAGTTGGTAAGACGGCTGTCTTCCAATCCGGTGGTTGCAGTTTTGATTCCAGTTGGAACACAGATTCGAAAGAAATCCAGTCTGGCTTTCACTTAATGCTTTATTAAATACCTTTTGGTTAGTTGGAAGTGATTGCCACATAGAAATACACCAGGTTGTATAAAAAGTGTTCTACAGTGTTGGTGTATAATCTTAGAAAGTGTAATTACAATAAAATAAACAAAAATATCTTTGCTTGTATCAGCATTTAAAAATACTATTGTAGAATCTACAAATAATTTAAAAAGCTATATTTTCTTTTATAAAAAAGTTATCTTCTTCTTTCTTGCGTTTCAACAAAATCGATTGTTACTAAGTTCTTTCAGAAAATTCAAAAACACCTATTTTTTTGTTTAATTAAATTAGATTATGTTTCAAATTAAGCGGTTCAATATTTTTTTGTTTAATTAAATTAGATTATGTTTCAAATTAAGCGGTTCAATATTTTTTTGTTTAATTAAATTAGATTATGTTTCAAATTAAGCTGTTCAATATTTGTTTGTTTAATAAAATTAGACTATGTTTCAAATTAAGCTGTTCAATATTTGTTTGGTTAAAAAAACTTTGAAATAAATCTGTGATATTATCTGATAAGTGTTAAATATGTGAAATAAGTTTGATCGTGATATTTGTATTTTTTTAACATTTAAATGTAAATAAAATTTCGAGTCAATGTTTGAGAAAAATGTTTATATCAAATAAATTGAACCAACGACCTCCGATTAAAAACTGACAAAAAAGGAATCAGAAATTCATTCCCGTGTTTGTTTTGTTGACGACATTTCCTTTTTGTTAATTCATTTCCATAAAAGCGCCCTCTTATTATTCAAAAGGCAGTTCATAATCATATTCACCTAACCCCACTCTGTTTTCTCGTTCACTCGACGAAATTCTTCCTTTCTCATTCCTTTTGCTAGTTCTTAACCTTGACCCTTGTCCTATGCTCGGTTGATTTAGGGATGTTTTATCACATTCTTTCTCGACCTGTTCTTACCACATGATCCTTTCGTTATAATTCCTTTTGATATTTATAGTTAAACCTCGATGGCATACTTGAACCTGAGTTCTAAACCTCTTCATTTATTGAAGAATAATAACGCAAAAATGATTTTTGTGTTCTTAAATTTACAGAAATGCAACGTAACACGGACTGTGTTACTTTGCGTTTGTAATAATTCAACGCGTTGTTTGAAATTATAAAAATGTGTGAAAGAAATGTCCCAGGGCTAGGAGGTTAGTTGATTAGGGGACATAATTATTGACTAGGGAACATTAATTGAGTAGAGAAATTTATTATTGAACAGGGAACATTTAGATGAGAAGGGTAATTGATTACTAACTCAGTTCGAATATCTCCTCTTTTCTTAATATGAATGGACGTATAGAGGCAAAATAATCCAAACCACATTTTATTGAGAAAACATAGCATATCTTTGCGTACATTTACATAGAATATTTTAAAATTATTCAATGTATCATAAACAACATTTTACTCTTTTTCATATTTTTACAAAAAAATAATTTAAATATTCTTATTCGATATTTTAAATAAAGTTGTGTGTTGTGAAATTAGGAATTATTGTAGTAGGTAATGTCAGCACCGCTTTAAGGAAACGGTGATTGACTAGCTACAACAGGTAGTTTAAGATACCGAGTCACAAAAGCATTAGACCACTGAGTTGACTAATGATTTTCAGTAATTAAAATTATACACATGTTTTAGAAATCATGACTAAAATTTATAACTTCAAAAAAAATATCACGTTACCTTTTTTCAAGTGATAATTCTGTTACAAAAACACTCAGCTTATTTACCGAGTACTCTGGTTAGAAGAGAAGGACGAACTTTCAAAAAGAATCCTATAATATTACGAAAAAGAGTGGTAAAAAAGTTGAAGCAAAATACGAGTACACTGCCACAAATCCGAAAATTGCAGAAAAACATTGCATCTGATTCCATTCACAATTGATCGTGTAGTGGAAACTAAATGTAATAGGACTGTGTAAGCTACTTTAAATAAGAGTACTGCTTACCTCGTCTACTGTGGTGGTATTACTAGAAGACTTAGACAAATTCAGTGTTCCACCTTAGATCACGTATTCATACACGAGTTTGTTACGTATTAATGAAATAAATAATTAAAGAAAAATATGTGTTTTACTTAGGTCTATGAGACATGTACTCGTATCATAGAAATGACTAGTAAAAGGTTTGAAAATTAATGTCGCGAAATCAAGGTTATGGTTATTGAAAGGGGTGTGGTAATAAAGGGTGTGTGATTTATGGAATAACTCAGAGACACTGGAGGAGGTTGACGAGTAACGTTATCTGGGAAGTGTGTTTACGTTTGATGTTACGTTTGAAAGAGATATTAAAAAAAAGTAGCTATCGGTAAATGACACCAATCGCGCTATATCAAACGTAGTTTGATATAGCGCGATTGTATCAAACGTAATCAAATGATAATACATAATAGTGTGTTGATACCCACCTGAACGTATTTAAGTGATACTTGGACCTATCAGACGACGGATAAAAGTGAGACTAATGCCGGAATGAAGACATCAGAAATTAATGAATGGATAGTAAAATCGGTGTTTTAAGCAAGATGAAGAAATGAGCTTTGAGATGGTTTCGACATGAGTATACAAGTATGTTAGGAAGTGCAATGTGCGTTGAAGAGATAGACCGATGAAAATGTCACTGAACCAAGTGCACCAGATTTTGAAACAAGGGATGATGAGCAGTACGAATAATTAACAGGTCCATGGCCGCGCGGTAACGCACTGGACTTTCGTGTGGAAGGTCGCCGGCTCGAATCCCGCGCTGTGCAACTCCCCTCGAATGACACGGACATTTTTTCTGCCTAGTATTCGGGAGTATAAGGATGACTTCTATCACATATATTCTTTCAAAAAAGGGGGAAAAACATGCCGGTGTGCACCGATCTTCTCACTTCAGATGTGCCATCGGATCCAGCGGAGTGGCCGGTGAGTTTGCTGGTATGCAACGACTCACTCACTTAAAAAAAATCCTCCAAGGCGCAGCTTCGCTTTCCAATTGAATTAACGTTGAAATGGCAAGGGGATCCTCGACTACGAGGCCCAGCAACGATCGAACGATCTATGAATAGGTAATTATAGATTGTACATGACGAGATATATGAATGTGGAGGAGGTGAAAGTTGTGTGTTTGGATAGAAAAGTTTGGAAATTTGTACTCTCTGTATACTCCGCATGGGACACGGCATGATGATATATATGTATGTATTTTAACTCAGGTGCGTCCAATAAAATATTTTGCAGAGTGAAACTTTTACATATCTGTTTGTGGCGGCTCTGAAAACATTATCAGATTGTCTGCACCATAATCGACGAAGTCAATCGCTCAAGACGGATGCCAATCCAATGAATACCCAAGAAATATAAATATGTTGTGCAAATATTTGGCGTTTCAATGCTCATTTTTATTATTCATAATTCTTTTGTATCTTTGCTTCTCATAAAACATGTTGTTAAAAGTTGGTAACGTATTGTTTTACAGTCTTGTATTACATTAGGCGTGATCGCTAAGAATTGTATTATATATTTTGTCTGGAAAGTATTTTTGTATTTTTAGGTCAAATTCATACGCAAAATATTTATACGAGTATTAAGATATATGAACCTTTCTCGTGGACTGCGGTTTTCGATATTTTTAGTATATCAGCGAACTCCCGTGACGTAAAACACTGGTTTTTCTTGATCAAAATCTTGATTTGGTTATCATCCGTGGCAATCGGCTTTCCAGTCGGACTCCATATAACAGTGCTGTATCGCCATTACGATTTTTAAACCACATTTGATATACACTATTGCTTACTACATCGTCCCCATACACTGTACACAACTTTTTTGGTTTGTGTCGTATTTTTTTCCATTCCGGCTGTAAAAAAGGACTGAGCACCAAAAAACATTTTCTATCTTCAATATAATGCTAAAAAACCTTTCATGCAATTTGGGTAAACAATGACCAAATAATATACATAACTATTGTATTACCTTTCATAATAATATACCTTTCATTACGTTTGGTACGAAGTTAGCAACGAAAATTTTGTTCCAACGACATCTATCCGAGAAATACGAAACTACATTCCAGGCAACGAATTAGCTTATAGCCACAACTAAACAAATATATTTAATTATAGTTTTCATGCATATGTGTGTGATATACATTTTATGCATATGTGTGTGATATACGCTGCAAATATACATTTTAAATATTTTTTCATAAACAGAGCAGTTTTTGTTAAATTCTATTGACGACCTCTGTGGCCTAATTTGTGAAGCCCTGTCTTCCAGTTGGTAAAGGCAGTGATTTCGGGTTCGATTCCCGTTGATATGCAATATTTAAAAAAGGGTTCCAATTCAATTCTCACTTAAGGACTCGTTAACATCTTTCTGTTTGGTTGGAAGACATTGTCACAATGCAGGCATCTTAATTCTTGATGGTGATTGACCATTGAAACAATATCTCAGAATGGTTTGTTTATTACAAATGTGCATTTAAAATTATTTTTGGGCGGTCGGAAGAAAGTGCCACATGTTATTCGGTCAAACAGGATGTACAGCATACAACGAAGTGTAATTAATTGATATTGATTATGTTAAAATTGAGAAAATATTATCAGTACAACGTTTATAGATTCTTATTTATTTATTTATTTATTTAACACTTTTATTGCAATACAATCTGGCGGGCTTATTGCCAGGTGGCAATCTCTTCCAACCAACCAGACAAAAGTAAATGAAGCAAGTTACGTGGTCGCATAAATCATTCAAATGACTATCCATCCCCACGAAATCCATAAACATATACGTGAGCACATGCCCACGAACCCCACAAAGACGGACAATCACCCGAACATTATTTTTCATATAAAGTGAGATATCATCAATCAAAAGGAAAGGAAAGGATTATGAATATGAATATGAATCATATGAATTCACGCAGAGCAAAATAATATATTTTCTAACTTTATTGTTTTCGAAATATTTTAAGTTCAGAAAATATGTGTTATATGTAACATTTTACAAAAAATAACCCTCAATGATAAATATTACATCGATACATACTAGCACGCCTTTTTCATGTCGGGGTAGGTAAAGAGGGTTGAACGTCAAACTTTCCTATCGCGACACGCATCTTTAGACCCCTCTACATCCATACACCTTTTTATACAACGCCTACGATTTCACTGGCTTTTTACGCTTCCTTCTTTAAAAAATCATTCACCTAATCCAACCATACTTTTCTTGATATTCCTCTTCCACTCATATTTGAACTGTATATTTGTTTTGTTAGTATTTTTTTATTCATTCGTTCTTCATGGCCAAACCATCTCAGAGTGCTCTTCTTCATCTTATATACAATAATACGTCAACTTTAGGTTCATATTCATCAATAATAATTTAATTCCGTATTCTGTTGCGTATTGTCACTCCATGCGTTCTTCTTAGTGCATGCATTCCTACAGTGTTTATTAGACACCTTTCAGTCATGTCCACGTTTCACTCCAATACATGAAAGTTGGTATAAATTAGTACTCAGATAATATCACAGTATATCTATTGGTTTATTAATTATTTTGTGATACCGAGTCATGTTTTTATCACGGAATATTTTTTATCAATTTGTGTTCTATCTTAGACGAGAATCGTTGTTTATAAACATCTACTGAATGTTTTATGATGTATAGTTTCTTTGTTCTTGAATTACTCAACTTCAGTGAATAATTATAATTGTAAGATATTTGTTTGATATATTTGAATTCGAGTGGACGGTATAGTACGCGAAATGTTAGTAGTTCTCATTAGTACAACCCTAAAATCTTATTTGAATTGTTTGCTTTTCTTTCACTGAGGGGAACTGAACAAAGAACATTAACATTTTTCTTCTAAAACAATACATTTGCGCTGTACTGTATACAACTTAAGCGTAATATAATAAAATGCAATATGTTATTATGCTATTCTATCGCACATTGGCCGTAATTAAAAAAAAGTTGTAATTACTTTTATATTATAGTTTTTCTAAAAATTTACTTATTTAATTCTGATTAAATGTCGTGTCGCAATATGACTGTAAAATTGAGTTTACACAGCTTGCATTACATTAACTAAGTTGCATGTGCTCGAGATATTTTCTAGGAAAACATCGCTATCATTTAATCTCATAACACTTTCAGGTTTTTACTCCAAAAAAGCTAAAATACATAGTTTGTTGCAGTTTTTCAATGACTAGTATTATGAATATTGTCTACGTTAAACGTAGCAACTTTTAAAGAACTTATATAAAATAATGTAAATGTCATTGTAAGAAAATCTTCACTGAAATAATAAATGTTTTGATTTCGGACAGCTTTTGTTAGTTCATTCTTAATAAACAATAAGATACTTTATATATATGTTACATGTACTGAAGAAGTAATTTGTATAATAATTTGTCTACTTGTAAAATAATAAAATATATTTTCTGGTCATACCAATTAAAATGGATTTTCAACTATGCGGTGAAAAAGGGAAGAGTAAAAAGCTATAATAGGAAAATATGCATGACGAGGTGTATGGACGTGGCAGAAGCGAAATCTATGTGCAAGGATTGAATAAATGGGAGATACGCCTACCCCAATAGGGGGGCATGGTGTGACTGATGATGTTGCAACTTGTCCCCAGTAGACTACCCTGTATTGGTGGGACACAATGTTGAAAAAAAGTGTGATCAAAACTTTTTCACTCGTAATATTAAATTCATAATGTAGTATTTATTTTTTAGCACGAGGTCAGAAATAAATAATATTAAAAGAAAGAATAAAATAAATATTATTTATTATATTTAAAACGATACTATATTAAACTACAAAATAATATATGGTAGATACTTATGTTTGGTTTTCTTTTATAAATCATTTATAAAATGTGACTTATAACATGAAAATACTCCTAACATTACCCGAGTATCGAATTCTCACGTCTATTAGACACGATTCTAAAATCGCGTGCAATTTTGCAATAAATGTTTACATTTTCGTAGACCACGTGCTAAGAGAATATTTTTTTGATCCATTGTCGATGCGGACATCAAAATATTGTATGTACTCGTAGTATCCTACATTATATATTGGATCAACATGATTGAAGCTATTAAAAATATAAGTTGTGTGGAACATAGCATTATATCCAGCTGGCATTAGTCTCATGCCCTACAATGACTTTTAAAGGTTGAATTATTTAAATTAATCTAGTATTAAAATAAAATAAGGTTATAATTGCATGGAATCTCTTAGTGGGATTTTATATACCATAACATTAATATTTTACTTCGCCACCTAGTGTCGAAACTTTAAAAAATGCAGTGTATTTTATAATACCTTTGCATTTCGTGAGAAGTATAAATTAATCATAGCGTAATTTTGACTGGGTAGATGAAAATATTAAAACTATGTTAATACTCGTACTAAAGACAGATGGGAATGAGCTGCAAAAGACTCACAAAACAAATATATATTTTTGTATTTAATGGTTATCGAGGAAGAGGTTTGCCGAAAAAAGAGTGGAAGGAGATAATTGGGGAAATTTTAAGCGATGTAAAGATAAAAAGTACGACAAACAAGAGTGCATGTTTGACGAGATGTATGAATGAGGACGATGCGTGAACTGTGTGTGTATGGGTAGAATATCTATCCACTGCCTACCCCAAAAGAGGCATGGCGTGATGGCGTATAGGTTTTGCACGTAATGTAATAATTTATTTTATTTCTCCAGGAGTAAACTAGTGAAACTAAATGTAATTATTTTGATAAACACGTACTTACTCATTGTGTATTATGCATGAGTAATGTGTTTTAATAGAAGCTTCTGAATATCTGAATATGTGAAACAGTATGTACCGTTATCAAACCTCGCCTTCGAATATATTATAATTTATCTTTTGAGTTTAGCTAGTATAAAAATAATTCAACTAAGATTAAGATAATATATGCCTTCAACACTTCTATTTATTCCAAACGTAAAGAATTAGAAAATTTGAACAGTAACTATAATACAATGGAGGTAAATATCCATAAAAATATCCTAAAGCGGCCATTTTCAATTCCTTAGATCAATCATTTGACTAAATCCTTAGACTCAGAAATATGTCTTAATTTCGAATATAACATACTCGTATAATATTACAATACTTAGAATGGCAGCCATTTCAGAACATACATATCTTTCCTTAGTTATCTTGTTAGTGATCATAAGGTAGAGTTAAGATAGACTTAATTAGTAAGATGTCTGTCTTCCAACTCGGGTGTTACCAGTTCGATTATATTTGGTACCCTTTTCTTTTTTTAAAAGGATTAATGACGTTTTATCACTCAATGCCTAGTTAATATTTTTATGATCGATCGGAAAAAAATGCTACATGGCAATTAATACGCTAGATTGAATTATATACAAAGAAAGTTTAATATAATGTAACACAATTTATGTTTGAATTATAAACTTTAGAATGGGCTAAGCATCAATCACATTCTCAAAAAAGTATCAAGTTATTATTGTATCAATCATAAAACTCACAATGAAGAATAACATATAGATAAACTTTCTTATATTTAGATTCGATTTGTGTGAAGTGTTTCTTTAATAGACCTGTAGATTTTTCTTTCTTTTATTGATTCGTATGAAAATAAATTCTAAATATCTTGACGTTAAACTATAGTACCGTTCATTAAGATAAAACAAATAATTTTGAAAATAATATACGTCATATTATACCAATATCATTGAGAAGGCAAGTAGTCAAGATCGTCTGAAAAGAAAAACCCTGCGTTCAATAATTTTATATTCGTTAAGACCTGTAATCGACTACATTTATAAAGTAATAATAATGTCAAATACCCACTGTTAAAATTAATTTAACGCAAACCTTCTCGTACAGTCAAAACTGCGTGGAGTATAATTCTATTTCAAAAGGTCAGAAGGTGAAACACATTAAGTGAAGTCTTTTATTATATCGTCGATTAAATAAAGTGTATTAAAATAAATTATTCAAGTGCCAAGAAATAAAACTATTAGTGTTAATGAAAATATACTTATTTTTATAAAACATTTTATCATTGTAATTGTGGTTTGTAATTGTATTTTATTATTGCACATAAAATGATTTTATCCTAAATTGTTATCTTTCTAACATAAACTAACAATCACGACATACATAATATTTCTGCTTTGCATAATTCTACGTACGAGTAGATTCACAATGTTATGTGTATATATGTTTTGCTTTATTGCATTTTTTTTTCATTTCTGGAATGTGTATATATGTTTTGCTTTATTGCATTTTTTTTTTCATTTCTGGAATGTTTTCAGTTTAGATATATATTCATATTTTATTTTATTTTAACATATAGATATGTTCACTTACATTATGTGGTTGTGGTATTCAAGTGTTTATTTAAAAAATGCAGTTATCAAACTATTTAATTTATAATACGTGTACTTACTCAAATTTGGTTTTATAACAGTTTCATGTTTTTTATAAAAAATGTCAGAGATAAATATCACATAAATTGTGTTTTTGTTTATTTGTTTCACATTGATATTGATTTTTCTCATGTGTGTGTTTTTACAAATTATTATCAATTATGAAATGTTGTTTATTTTTTCAATCAACTATCCACGTGTGTTAAAAAAACATTTATTTTATACGAATTCAGTGCATTTTACATCACTGTTTCCTTTACACTTGTGTTTTCTATTTTTAATTTAATAAATTGTTTTATTATAAAAAAACAATTGTATTTTTAATTTAAGAACATTGGCTATCACTGTTAAGGTCAAATTGAAGAAAAACTATAGCAATACATTACAAAATGTAAGAAAAAACAGTACTTATAATATATTCGACAGTCTAGATTCAAATATAAATTTATCGGATTCCCAAATTCTTTACTTTAGCCACATAATATATTTTATATTTTATTTGTAGATATCTTTAAATACTTTAGATATTATGAATTAAAAGTGTAATACTTTATATTTATCGTAGAATATTTATATCGTACGATAAATTGTATATAAAATTGAAATAAAAATATTTACATCTGTATACAAAGTGGCTTTTGTACCATTAATATAGTACAGAAAATTCCCTTGTCAAGCTTTTTAGTATTTAGTGATACATTCGAGTTGTTGATTTTAGATTTCATCAACTGTTTAATTATAGATACGATTGAAAGTACGAACCTGTTCGCATCTAAATCGGTTCGTAGTACCGATCTTAGTCAATAGCAATTTTCATAATTTCTCTAAGTTCCCAGAAGTACGAATAAAGCTTTAATTTTATTCAACAAATTTACTAACTTGTCTATGGCTACAATAAAAAAAATGGCGCGAAAATATTTATTTCCATATTTAACGCTTACTTCATTCATATTTAAAAAAATGTAAATATTTACAAAAAATGTTTTCAAATTAATGAAATTCATATTTTGATTTTTTTTGAAAAGCATGTTTCCCATTCTAAATATCGTCAAGTAATTCATATTAAAACGGTTCACAAACTTACTTTTAAGTAATACTTATATATTACTAAAAATATGAAAATAAGATTTCATTAAAAAAAATTTAATCGTGTGAAAAACTTTGAAACTACATTTTTTAGATATTTCTTTCGCTGATAATACGAGGATGCGAATGGGTTAATTTGGTTTGTTCTTCATTTTGGCCCCGTACACAGTAGTCGCTTATATATTAGACACTGCTATATCACGTAGTATTTGGCGTGTTGTTCCAGACAGGGTGTTTCTACAATTCAGGGTGTAGTGAATACAAACAGGGCTACAAAAATGCCGACCACTGTTGCCGAAGAAGCTGCGCTGCTGGGGTAAGTTCGCTTTCTAGTAAAAAATCAAAATATTTTTTAATTACTTGTTTTATTAATTCTTGCCTTTTTCACAATACTTGCTATATTTTTTCTCTCTGAGACATACATAACATCATTTTTACCTTTAATAAAATTATTTTGTGTTCATATTATCTTTTTTTTTCGGTAATTTATGTTCCAATTAGTATTTATTAAACCTTATATAATAAAATACTTTTTATTTTAAACGCCTTTTCATTTATTTACCTGTATACAAAGACATTGTTCGACAATGATCTTATATAGTGAAAAATAACTGATGTTTAAACTATGTGTAACTCTATTTATTTAACAATTTGAAGTCGGTTTTTAATACATTTACAAGTCAATTCGTATTGTTTTCATGAATACGTAAACATATATTTGTATAATACAGTAAAAATGATTCGGAATCAATTTATATACTTGAACCAATACATAATTACGTTTAAAAAATACTACCTTTTGTTAAATATGTTGGAAATGAATTATGTCGTTATTTCATGAATCAATTAAAAAAATGATAGTGATGGAACGTGATTCGATAAGTGAAGCAGGTACACTGAGAAAAAGGGATTAGATAAAAATGTGTAAATGCGGTATTAATACGTGCCTTGTGAATAATATCTAGTATTCCAGTATTTGACTGAGTAAGGGATTATTGGATAAGGGAGTCATGGTTGTTAGATATGTAAGAAGAATTTTAAAATGGTTTGTACACATAATAACAATATCTCCTCATGGGCGCTCTAACTCGGGATTCGTACCCACTATTATTACCAGATAAAAATATACAATATATATGTATATATATATATATATATAAATATATATATATATATATATATATATATATATATATATATATATATATATATATATATATATATATATATATATATATATATATATCATATATATATATATATATATATATATATATATATATATATATATATATATATATATATATATATATATATATAATATATATATATATATATATATATATATATATATATATATATATATATATATATATATATATATATATATAAATATATATATATATATATATATTTATATATATATATATATATATATATA